>JAPDEQ010000029.1:0-373103 GCA_027569205.1 Aspergillus kassunensis
CTAATACTTTATACTTATATCTTCTTTTTCTATTAATATAATCTTTATTTATTTTTTCTATCTTTATCTTTCCTTTCTAATACTAATTTAATCCTTTATAAATCCTTATTCTTTAATATATCCCTTACTCTTTAATTAATTCTTAATATTTTTAATTACTTAATCCCTAACTCTTTACATATATATATATATAATTCTATATTCTAATTTTTAATATAATACTTACTCTTTATTTATATATATATTTACTATCCTATTCTTATTATTATTAATTTAATATTATTAACCTTCTTAAACTTATATTAATATATCTCTTTCTCTTATAAAAAATATATTTCTAATCCTTATAAAATCCTTACTCTTTCCTTCTTTAACTATTATAATTATAATCCTTTTTCTTCTAATTATTTAATTTATTAATCTTTAATTATATATATATTATTCTATAACCTTCTTATAATTCCTTACCTTTAATAAATCCTTATACCCTATAATTCTAAACTAATATAAAAGCCTTTCTAGTAATAACTAGAACCTGGGACTAATACTAAACTAAATCCGTAAAAAATTAATCTCCTCCAAGTCCTTCCTAATTGGGTCTGATCTGACTTTCATTATAATAAAGTACTAGTGGAATTTAATTAGATTTCTAAATATTAAAAAGTAATCCAGAAATATTAAGTATAGCCAAAGTTATAGCCCTTTTTATTTTACCTATACTTATATTAGTAGATATATATATCTATATTACCCTTCATACCATTACTACTATTTTTTAAATATAGATGATTGATATAGAAAACCTTTAATTTATTAATCTAGCTTCTACTATCTAGTATATGATTGATCTATATACCTTATAATAGCCCCCTAGTCTATAAAAAGTACTAGTCTTCTAGTAAACTTTACGAATAATCCTAACTTATCATATTTTATCAACTTAAAACCGTTATAAAAACCTTTCTAGTAATAATTAGAACTTGGGACTAATACTAAACTAAATCTAATTAAATTCTCTACCTGATCTAATAATAAAAAAATCACGTGATTTAATAACTTTCGAGAGTGACCCTACTACCCCCAGCAATCTACCTTAGAAATTTCAAAATAATATTGATGCCTGAATTTTTCAGGCATCTATCTGGTCCTCAGGCATCCACTTAGTACTGGGTACGTGCCTCAGGCAGCGTGGTAGCTAAATTGGGCTAGACTACCCGCTACCAGCCCGCCTTGGCATACCCCAACAAAAAATCCATACCAAAATTGATCTACCCCGAGTCCTTCCTAATTCGGTCTAATCTGACTTTTAATATAATAAAGTCCTAGTGGATTTGAGTTAGATTTATAAATCTTTTTAAATAATTCGAAAATATTCACTAGAAAGGTTTTTAGGGGGTGGTACCAGCTGAGCCGGTATGACCCCCTCCAAACCCTAAAATTTAGTATGAGTATGAGGGGTGGTACCAAGACCGAATATAGGTAGGGATTATAATTATACTAGCCTAAGTTATATTACTCTCCTATTATTATTAAAAATCACGTGCTCTAAATTTTAAATTATTAATCTCTATATAATATTTGATGCCCTTAATATATAAAATATACTATTCTTCTAGTAAAATATACTACTAATCCTAACTTATCATATTTTATCAACTTAAAACCTTTATAAAAACCTTTCTAGTAATAATTAGAACTTGGGACCAATACTAAACTAAATCTAATTAAATTCTCTACCTAATCAAATAATAAAAAAATCACGTGATCTAATAAGTTTCCATAGTGGTCCTACTATCCCCAGCAATCTACCTTAGAAATTTCAAAATAATTTTGATGCCTGAAAAAATCAGGCATCAATTTAGTCCTCAGGCATCGACTTAGTACTGGGTACGTGCCTCAGGCAGCGTGGTGGCCTAATTTGGCTAGACTACCCGCTGCCAACCCGCCTTGGCATACCCCAACAAAAAATCCGTACCGAAATTGATCTACCCCAAGTCCTTCCTAATTCGGCTAAATCTGACTTTTAATATAATAAAGTCCTAGTGGATTAGAGTTAGATTTATAGATCTTTTTAAATAATTCGAAAATATTCACTAGAAAAGTTTTTAGGGGGTGGTACCAGCTGAGCCGGTATGACCCCCTCCAAACCCTAAAATTTAGTATGAGTATGAGGGGTGGTACCAAGACCGAATATAGGTAGTCGTGATTGGCGTTGCCTCGTTCTTCCTGATGCCTCAGTGCCCGGCTAAGACTAAGAGCCGGTGGAACCCGAAAGGGTATTTCACGCCGAAGGAAGAGAAGATCATTGTGAACTCAGGTGAGATGTTTGGGACTGTGTGCATTAGGAACATCGGTAGCTAACATGCCTTCAGTCATCCGGGACGACCCCCAAAAAGGGGGAATGTACAACAGACAGGGTCTCTCGATCAGGCAGATCTGGAAGTCTGTTAAGGACTACGATATGTGGCCAATATACGCGTTCGGATTACTCTTTGGTCTTCCAAAGTACCCCGTCAGTCAATACCTCACTCTGTCATTCCGCGGGCTCGGATTCAACGTCATCGAAACCAACCTGCTTTCGATTCCGAATATTGTCGGCGGTTGTATCACTATGTTTCTCATCACTGCCTTCAGTGAGTTGGTCAACAACCGAAGTTTTGTGGCCATGGCACAAGACGCTTGGTTGCTACCCAATTTTGTAGCTTTAATCGCGTTGCGAGATCCGATCAGCCCATGGGCCTACTTTGCAATCGCCACAGTGTTGCTATCCGCCCCTTAGTAAGTTGCAACATATAACCTGAATGGCACACAGTCTGACAGATGCCAGCACCCACCCCATCCAAGTCGCCTGGACAAGTAGAAACGCAGGATCCGTGCAGAACAGAACTGTTTCCGCTGCGTGAGTATTCCCGATGTTCAGCATTCAATTCCAGCCTAACTGTTGGCAGTCTGTACAACATGTGGGTGCAAGTCAGTGGAATGATCGGGGCGAACAGTGAGTTTCCAGCTCTGCATTGTTAAAATAGTGACTGACGAGCTGTTTAGTCTACCAAGCAAGTGACTCGCCTCGATACTTCAAAGCCAACAAGGGCTTGCTCGTGATTTGTATATGGATGTGTGTAAGTTACTGGTCGTATATCTCCTCTCGGTCGGTCTAGAAAGGCTTACACATGGGCAGTTGATTCAATACCCCGGAACATACTTCTACTACCGATGGCGCAACCTCTCCAAGGCGAAGAAGTGGGATGCCATGAGCCCCGAGGAGCAACATCAGTACAGACAGAATACTACTGACGACGGCAATAAGCGGTAAGCTACTCGCGATAGTTTCTAATGGGATTAGACTAATTTGTACTAACAGGCTAGATTTCCGCCTCGCTACTTAATATACCTATGACACAGCAGCTGACACACCTTTGCAGCGTATCTAGAGAGACCCCGATGTCTATCTTGTTATCGATTTTCTCTCCTCTAATCTTCAAGTTCCTTACCGCCAGAAATGGGGGTTGTTTGGCGGCTGGAAGTAGGCAGATGTTATCTGAGCACACAGTTCTCTTTTGACCGTCGGACGTACATGAGAGACGAGGTGGAATGATGCTCTCTTAATATGTTGTCTTCAAAGGGGGGCATTGTTTCTACACAGCTTCACTCTGACTTGGGCTTAATTCAGCACTTTGTACCTTGATTGTCACTACACTTTCCAACATTCCAGCTACAATCCATGAGGTCGATCTGAATAATCTAGTGTCCATGGGAGGGAAATAATGATAAATCATAGTGAGCTGTCACTTTTGGCAAGGAACTCTACCATATGCAAGTCGACGGGTTGGACTAACAAAAATATATTTTCACACCAAGGCACATAACCATCTTCCATCTACTAGGCTATATGACTTGCAATGATAAGCTGTGACGTTCGTCAATATTGGAACGCATTTTCGAATTACTCTATGCCACAGCGGTAGCTGGAGCATCCTTGGGATATGTGAGATTTAGCCTGGTGCGGACGTGCTCTCCAGCAGTGACTGGTTTATATTTCACGGGGCGGGCGGCACTAATGCAAGATGGAAGAGTCTTGTGGTAGTCAGCAACTATAACAAGAAATAAGACGTGGAGTATACAGCCTACCTCCATAACAGCATCGTAGTCGGCGCCAAAGAAGAATGGAATGGAGTACCGCGTCTTGCCCTCTCGGTTGAAAGCTCGGTGGATCGTGGACAAGAAAAGATCGTTAGTCCACAATGCCATAGCGTCTCCAATATTTACGACGAAGGTGCCTAGCGTACGGAGTAATGTTAGCGAGGTGCTGCAGACTTCACAGGGAGGGATCTCACCTCGGACAGGCTCTGCCTCGACCCACTGCCCGTCCTTTGATAGAACCTCAAGCGACTTCACCTGGTCCTGCGCAAGGATAGTAAAGCCTTCTCATGTTAGCGACGACCAATATGACCGTTGGACGTGCAGCTTACTCTCCAGGTCGCTGTGCGCTCCAATCCCCGCATCTTTGGCTGCCTCATCATCGATCGGGAGACTTTCTGGATAGTGATTCAATTTCAGTAGCACCCCGGGACGCTTGAAGAACTGATCAAAAAAGTTCTCTTCCAGGTCAAGGCCTAGCGCAAACATACGCAGAAGGTCTCTGCTGAGGCTCATCACGCTTTTGTAGTATTCGCCCAGGTTCCTCTTGAAGTTCGGCAGATCCCCGTCCTGTGGCCAGAAACTTGGCCCCTTGTCCTCGGTCCCGACGGCAGCGCCATCGAATTGAGCTTCATACCCGAAGTTGATGGATTCATATAGGCCTATTGATGTGGTTTGTCAACGAAATGTATCCCTGCAGATGCGCGAGAGACTACTTACGTCTCCTAACCTGCCCACCAGGCCCAGATGCGGTGCGAATCGGCGCGTAGCCGTAGAACTCGGTATTCTTGCTGATATCGAGCTCCATTTTCTGCGCTCCAGAGAGTTCGTGGAAGAAGCGATGAGCCTCGGCGAATGCTCCATCGACCAGTTCCTCCGGAACGCCATGATTCTTGATGTAGAAGAAGCCCACGTTGGTGCAGGCGTCGCAGACCTCCTTTGCAACCGCCTTGCGCTCTTCGAAGTGGGGAGATCGCATATTGGTCAGGTCGATGACGGGGATCTGACGAAAAGAACCAGGGGGCGCAGTGCCGGATTTGACGATGCGTTTGCCGCCAATTCCGGTGTCGACATGGTCGCCCTTGTCGTACTCGACGTAGTCGGTCATGGTGATGGATATGGTTAACAGTCTAGGAGTGCAGCAGATGGCACCGTTGAATGATGAGATGTAAATGAGTAAATGAGCAAATGAGTAACTCTGCCTCGTTGAGAACGCGCTAAAGCCTTAATTTATTTGAAGTGCGGGGTGTCTAATGGAATGGAAGACGCATGAATCTGACATTGCTGACTCCAAGAACCCCCACCTTCGTCAACTCATTAGCTTGCCTCTTATACACCCTGTGATAGGATGAACCCGGGGTAGCCGAGTCAGGGTGCTTTTCCAAATAGACCTTGTTGGGGTCTTATCGCTACCCCCCTGGAAGACTGGTAAGTCCGGCGATACTGGACATAGACTCACCGTCGACGGTGGGAAATCCTTCTTTCCTTGTCCCCCAGAGTGCTTTCCAGAGTGCCTTAAGAGGCAGGTTACACTGAGATTATGCTACGTAGTAATAGTATAATATAATAACCTTATCTTTCTAGAGAACTGTCACCGCACTATAGCTAGCCTTCGATCTATTGGAATGTCTAATAATCAGGATATGAATGATTTCCACTCCTCGCTATTAGGATCAGCCAACCTCGGAAGCCAGTGTCTAGCAGCCGTCCACCTCAATTCGATCTCCTCCAGCAGGTTCTCAAAATTCAACTTGTGCGTAATATCACCGGTTGCTCTTGCTTCAGGCAGACCGTTCCGAAATAACTTCCGTAGACGGACCTTTTCCCAATCCTTTCGAATGTCCACCAACGATGACTCGTCAACGCCGGGGGTCCCAATGGGTGGCGGCTCACGAACCTCGATTCCCTTGAGAAAGTACGGTACTTGCGTGGCGTGCCAACCCGGGCAGATACTAACGGACTCCCAGTCTATGACGCCGTTGAGCTCTAGTGACTCTGGGTTGAGGATGATGTTATTAGCTGACACGTCGTCGTGATAAAGGACTCGTGGTTCCTCTGTATCCTGCGGGAATAAAGCTGGTACAAGATCCCTTAGCCCGTTGCATGTTTCAAGAACGTCCTTCCCACCCTTCGCAAGGTACTCGTCTGTATAGCTATAGTAATAATCGCCTGGATTCGGAGAAAGATGCTTGATGCGTTCTATTTGCATGTCGGTTTTGGCCAGCATGAGGTCGCATGATGATTTGAACGGGCCACGATCAGCGTTGAGATGAATGCGCTTATCTCGGAAGAACCAGGGGTGAACAATGCGACCGATGACAAACTCCGGGTCATTTTCAGGTTTGTTTGTTAAGTTGTATAGCCACTGGGCTGGTTTCCCGTCAACTCGTTCACGATCTTTGCTAAAGTATAGATTGCCGAAACAGGAGAAGCTAAAGGCCCGCATTCGTTTAATGCACTCCAGCATTCGGATGGTGACATCTGCTTTTGCATCGAAGGACATCCCGTTCCAGAGATCAGACAAGGGGGCACCTTCGATATATTCAAGAAGGACCCATTCAAAACGCAGATCATTAGCCGCAGATGAGGAGTAAGTAATGACTTTGGGCACATGCAGCGAGGTGTGCTTTCGCAGGAATGCCATTGTAGCGACCTCGCTTTCTGTTTTGAAGAAGGGATCCACGGGGAGTGTAACTCGCATCAAGTACCTCTGGGGGAATGTTGGCGAGGAGATGAGGTACAACTTGTTGAAGGCTCCTTCCACATAGAATTTGACAACCACAGCAGCTTCGTCGAGAGAAAGATGCTCCGCCGCCAGTTGCTGGATGGTGGCGATGTCTGGTATCGCTGTCCAGACAGGGTCGAGTTCACCAGAATCGTCTTCATCGGCCCAGATAAGGCCATATCCAGTGGTACTTTGCTCAGGCATGATGAAATAAGGAAGTCTGTATCCTTGAAGGGTTGTTAGGGAGAGAGTAAAGGCAAGCAGCTTGGGCGCTTAAGCCTCGGGGCAGACAATCAAGTGTCACGTGGTTGAAAGAGGATTCTCACCCCTGGAGGTCTGCCGGGTATTAAAATAGTAGTCCTATTTCCTGACACAAAGTACTCCATTTTAGGATTGAAGGATCAGTGATGCAGGTTCAGTTCATCGTGTTGCAAACCAGACAGGGTGCCAGGGCGATACTGTTGCCCTGGAAGAATTACCCTCGAGGGCGTCTGTTTCAATTCTAAGAGTTTCTGACCCAACCCTATGCTCAAAGGCAAGTACCCTGTACACTCTCAAAGAATATCCAAAGTCACAAGGATTCAAAGGAATCATCAATATGAATGGGCGATAGTAAAGCATGGTTGAACATCAAAAAAATGCAATAATAAAGAAGCTCTAACAGGAGGGAATGGCTATGAATTAGTATAAATACCACCATTTTTCCAAATGAATTGAATTGCCCACACCTTACCCTGCCGTGATCAATTCCAACGCAACTATCAACAACATCATCCTACCATTTTTCACCATGCCTAAACAAAAACGAATCGAAGATAACTTCATCAGGGTTCCAAACAAGCCCCTGTCTAACGAAGAACAAATCGAGGATGTCTTCATTGGTGATCTGGACAAGCTTGACCTACTCGAAGCCCTGTGGTATCACTCCACGCCCCCCGGCTTCTTTGCTGTCAAACGTGTGACTGTGAAACCACGACTTGAATTCAACCCAGAAGAGGCGAATGAATATGTAAAGAATTTTGGATGGGAGTTGAAATACGTTCAGGACCGAATGATTCACTCCGATCTTTCAGGCGATAAATCTAGCCCTGAAGGTTACGATAAAGTATGCAGCCAGGGCGCCTTTATGGCTGTTGTCGATGCCGTAAGGAAGAAAAAGGAGGAAGAGGAAGTTTCGAATTATATTGCAAATTTATTTGCAGATGGTAACTAGCTACAGTTCCAGGAGGTAGAGAGGATGTATTTTTTCTATGTGCTTTTTGTCATTTGGCATTACCAAGCCGTCCACTCATTCGTTACGTTGTCGCTCCTTTGGACTTCCTGATCGTGTGTATTCACTATATATTGTCCACTTAGATGGGAGATGGAATTACTACTGGAAATCTTTTCAAAAATGATCAGTCAATTTACCATGATAACCCCCGTTAACTAGGCCAAGCATATACGTGTAAGACCAAGTTCCACAGCAGCCTTACCATATAACACAGCAATATCGAGCTTAAGAGAATGACAAGTTATATTGTAGTTAACACTTAGAGCTATTCTTGGAGTAAAACCTAGACTCCATATTTCGGAGACTTCACTGGTCACCTACAAAGCTGGATTCGCATTCGACAACAGCTGCACAAAGTAGGCCTGATATGGAACAATCACCCGTCAGCCATGTCTACCAATATTATAATAAGCAGTACATACCTGGAACCAAGTTCCTGCCTCGGGTGCTGGTCGCAGAGCATCACTATAGCCGCAATGCGCATCATACCGGGTCGCAGAGCTGTCAGAGGTGCCGTCACTCTCGCCACCTGGTTTAATCCAGACAAAGGCATCGACTAACGAATCGCCGGTGTTTGTAGTAGGTCTTTGGCCAAATCCAGTATTAATGACATTGCACCAGTCACCCCAGGCGTTTTGTCCAGTTGGCTGCCTGCCACTGCGGCCTAGATTACACGACGAACGATTAGTAGGGAAAAATATCGGACATGTATGCTCTAGCATGGGTTACGTTCGGATGGAGTGACGTACCGGTATCCGTGATGAAATGAGCATCGAAGCCTTGAGCTCGAAGAAGAGGCGCGATGGCGTTGACGTAACGCTTCTCGTCACAGACCGTGTTTCCCTGGGTGTATGATGGGCAAGTGCTGATACTCCAGGCGTTGTAGTTCGCAACGTTAGTAGCCAGGCCACGGAGTGCCGCTGGAGATCCGGCATCTCTGTAGACGCCTGCATAGAGATTTGCAGCGGGCTGGAGGTTGGCCGACCAGCCAAGCCAGCCGGCGTGTCCTATAGAAGTTTAGATAGGACCCAGCTACGAGCTCACAGAGGAGATAGGGCTATACCAGCATCCAGATACATTGCCACATTTGGAAGGTTGAGCTGTGTGACTGCGTAGTTGGTGCATTCCATGTATGCACTCTGGGCGTTGGCACACTTCGCAACATTAAGATTCGTTACCAGATTGGCAAGACTGTCAGGCTCTGCCACATGGCATCAGTATACAATAGATCCGGGCAGCCGGACGCACTCACCGATAACTAAAATTGTGTGGACATCTGAGTATTGCACGAGAATCTCCCGGATAGCGTCAATGTAGGCCTTGTAGTGCTGAACGCCATTATTCGCGATAGCGTACTCGCCATTGCTAGCAAGAGCGGCGCAGTCGCGGTCAGGGAGGTCATATACAACAAATTGGCCTGCGATAGGCGGGTTGGCGCCAGCGGCATTCTGTGACCTAATATCTGCTAGGTAGGTACCCATCCTGGGAACTTTGGCAGCAACATCCCTGGAGCCTTGTTATGCCTGTCATAAAAATAACTGGAACGGGAATAGACTTACAGCCATACAAAAGAAGGTGCTCTGGCAGCGGCAGTCGCTGCTGCAGCGAGTGAGGAAAGGGACCCGGTAAGAGATGGGATAGCTATGGAGTGAACCTCGGACGAATAGTACGGATTAACATAAAGCTGGTAGCCGCTGAACGGATTCCCGGATGCAGTGGCAGTGACTGTAGCCGTGCTGGTAGTGACGGTCCGAGTAGTAGTAGTTGTCCGAGTAGTAGTTGTGCCACCGCTAGTCGTGGTTGTCAGGGTTGTTGCAGTCGCTGCAGCAGGGGTACACTGCGCGTAGTCTAGTCCATTCGTCAGTGATATATACTACCTGGGGCGATTGGGACGGCATACACATGTTCTGTGTATAACACGCCGCACCGGCTACGCAGCTGGTGGGACCTCTCCAGTCAACGCCTCCACCTAATCAACTGTCAGTATTGAGAGGCTGATGGGATAGGCGCTGTATACATTGACCGTAAAGAGTCTGCTGGGCCAGAGCCGCAGGGAGCAGAAGAGAAAAAGCAATATAGCGCATCATGATGTTCAACAAATGGATTGATATGGCTGACTGAAGAAAGCATTGATGGGACGGTACGCGGACGGGTTATATAGACAATCCAACATAGGCTGACGGAATCAAGGCCGCCTCCCGTTTCCTGATCTGGGATGGCTTAGGGTCTAGCCTTATTGCTCATCAGCTGGGTCCCTGGAACTAAGTCAGCCACGTCTCGGGATATAGCGTGCAGAATCCCAAATGGGAGCGGAGACAAGTAAAATCATACGTTCCTGAAGAAGCTTGATGGATTACCCCCGCATCTTTAGAAGAAAGTCTGGAGAAGTAAAAACAGCAAAAATGACCGACTGGCTGACATGGCTTATCTCGGTTTTACGGGCCGGGCATCACATTAGGCTATGGGGATTATACTCCATCAGTATCACGAGGCCAATGCCCCTTCGTTGAATGTTTTCCTTGACCGATTGGAAACGCATCTGAAGCAACATTCTCCCGTCGCGCCTGTTCTCTGTCCAATTCTTCCTTGATAACACCTGTTCATTTGGAACATCACCCGTCCCCCATACGGAGATATGAGTCAGGATCTCAGTGATGAACTCGACTATTGTCTACTTGTTCGGATAGAATCGCACAGGGCTTATGGCACCGCCATTTCAGAGCCGTGTCCTTGTTTAACTGTTATTCACCACGCGTGTTGCTATTCGATCAAGTATCAGTCTGTTTGGAAAGCGCACCTGTATCTCTTTCCTAAATTCCCGTTTTGGTGGTGTAGACAAGCTGGGACATGGTGCTGCTGAGAAATTCAGGCGACATTTATCTAAGGCTATGAACTTCCTTCCCACCCTTCTTCTGGGGTGTCTATTTGTTTATCCTGATATCATGGTGACTGAGACATGACCGATTTTGGTCCCCTCTCTAATATCGTCCTGTTCAACAATGTCTGTTCGTCGGTATCTATCCCCCTCCCTACACATCATCAGCAACCAAGTTCCCCAGTTCAAAAGCTGGGCACTTACCCATTTGGACCATATACGTAGCGAATTACGAACGTCATAGTCACCGGTAAACCCGTAATCACCGCTGAAAAGACATATCCATGCTCGAAGCGAGGCCCTTCTACAGTGGGATAGGTCAGCAATGGAATCCAGCATGTCCACATTGCCGAAATGGCAGTAATCAGAACGAGCACGACTGCCCGCTCTTCGTTATTATCTCGGTAGATAATATTGACCCATGCGTAGAGCACTGACGAAATCGCAACAGCTGAGTACTGGACGCTATACGCAAACCATTTCGCTCCCTCTGGAACATTCCAGACAGCCAAGATAACCAGACTCGTAAAGTTGAAGCTCGATGCCAGCGTAATTGCCCACGCGCGCTCGAGGAACAAATCGGTGCTGAAGTTGATGAAAAGGATGAAGAACTGATAGAGTTCAGTTGGTTCTCTCGCGATGCTGTATACCGACCCAAACTCTGGAGCCAAAGCAAGAAAGAAGCCGAGTTGGCGCTCGAATTAAAGAACAAGCTATCCCAGAGAAGGACCAGCCAGAATCGTTTCGTCAGGAAGATCTTCTTGCCCAAGGCCAGCGAAAACGGGGTGCCTTCCACCTTGGTTCCGTGTGCTTCCAGTCGCCGACGGGCCAACTGGAGATCTTTCTCCGACATGACGAGCCGGTTTGGTTTGTCAATTGTACCAGGGTAGATGAACCACCCGAGCAGTGCAAGCAGGAGTGTGATAATCGCGTTGATGATGAATAACCAGCGTCATCCTGGTAGACCGCTGACTCCATCCAGGTGGTCAAGGGTGGCACTTTGGAGGAGACTGGCCGTTAAATACCCAACGTAAGGCCTACGTAGAAGCTTCCCCCCCGCCTCCCTATCTCGTTGCTTTTGTATCAGGAACCTAGGACGTAATGTACTCCGGAAAGTAAGAGGCCTATTATACAAAGGGTTAGTTATTGGTGGTAGAAGAACGGATTCTCTTCCTTACTTCAAATATCGAAACCATGAATCGGTAGGCCATGATTTCTGCGTAGCTCGTGGCTCGGTACTGCAGCAGAGTAAAGATTCCCCACAGGAGATCAATGGCCGGAACAAGATAGTGCATAGGTACTCGAGGAAACAGGTACATGAACGGTAGAAGAGCGACAACGTTGCCAACGGTAAATATGGTCTGAAAGTGAACCAGTTCGTTCCTATGGAAGCCGAGTTCGTCTGCCATGCCTGATACGTAGGCATTCTCTGCAACCATCCACATCAGCTTCTGCTAATTGCAAAGTAAGAGGGGGGATTCTCACTGATATTTCCCTGGTCGATGTATTTGACCCAGTAGACTATAAATGCGTAGGGGACGATCAGGAGATCAAGCTTCAGGATCAAGTTTCGTTCCTCTGGTGTATCCTCTTCCGAATACCAGTCGTACCATTCTCGCTTCAGACTCGCCATACTGAGAAGGTCGGGTTAGATCGATCGAAAACAGCATTCATCTCTGACAATGCCACGGTCTTAAGGGAAATATACCGTATACTAAGTAGCATGAAGAATGTCGCCATCCTAGCTTCGATAGTACCACCGCTTAACTCCAACTGCAATGATGCCATTCAATGCTTGATTGTGCCAACAGGCATGACAGACCCATATGCGATCCTTCATTTGATGCTCATGCCCCTGTACGTTGCTGACCCAGACGCCGTGTTCATGCAAGATTACCACTCCACACCTGCCACGTGCGAGATGTGCTTCTACGGGCCATTATAAGGGTACAAGCAGAGCACTTGTATTAGTGAAGAATTTCTAGAGGGCGAACATTCACTGCTGCCAGGAATTGATGTATCATGCGTAAAAGGCACTACTGGGAAGGATGGCTATGGTCCTAAAATGGCTGGTCGCATGAACTAGGTTGGCTGAATATATCTCCTCCAGGAACATCATAAGGATTAATATTCGGTACTTTGGTAGCTTTGTACTAACAGGCGAGCTCAGCGTACATTTACCTCCAGAATGTGCGCTGCAGAGAATTTCGCTGGGGAGGGAATTATATTATAGGACCAAGAAATTTTGGTCCCATCGCCACCATACGCATTGCCCCGTCGGTCCTGGGGGCCCAACTATGCAGGTCCCAAGTGTCCTTCGTTATAACAGTGCGCCAGGTCAGTCTAGTCGATGCCGTTTAGAATGGATACCCGAAGTGTTCTTTGTACCTAGTAATCTACTGGAACCCGTTCCACTTTTCATTGAGGCTCAGCCCAGGCGAACCGAATGGCTTTCTGTAGAGTCAGGCACCAACGTTGACAGGAAAATGACTAGGGGGGAGCAACAACCTCCCTGCGTTGAAAGTTGAACTCGTGGTGTAGAGTCGGGACGAACGCCATAATGACCTTTAAATAATCCATGACCCAATAGAGGTGGGTCAGATATTGCAGGATATTGAGAGACATTATATCTCCAGAAGGATTACTGCGGGATGAAGCTATATTCATACCAAATATACCAGGCCGCAGTTCATAAAGGTTGAATATATACCATTATCATGAACATCACTCCACCAGAAACAGCTGTAAAGAAGAACACGTTCAGTGTCTGTAAGATACTGACATGCCTCTTTGCTGCCTTTCCCTTGCTCGCTGTCACATGGTCGATCAGGAATGAGACAAGTACAATAACCCATAATGCAATCGGCGGAACTAGCCAGCCGAAATGGAGGCTGAGCGCATTTGCAGCCACCGAGCTCATGATTGTGCCGAATATCGAGAAAGCGCCTAGTGCAAACTCGCTGACAAAAATGTAGGCCGACGCCGCTTTCATGACGCTGGATTGGGAGCAGTAGTCTCGATCTGGGTCAAGGGGGGCAGGAGAGGTGCTGGATCTCGCAGGAACCGAGTTGTTGAGAGTCATAGTATTTCTTGGAGATTGCACGTTTGCCGCGGGGTGGTTGTTTCCTTCCACTGCAGGGTAGTTAATGTCTATAGTCGTCGTAGAGCGAGTTAACTTACCTGGATAGAATGACTCAAATATGTTAATAAGAGGCACTGCAAGAAGCATAACTGGCATAATCTGCCCAAAGGTCCAGCTGTACTTCTCCGTGCTGTCGAGAGGGTCAAGCATTGAGTCTGGAATCAAAATATTGGTATCTCTGAGGAAGCTAGTCAAGGCCACGATAAAGCTAACGATGAGCCAGTATATCTAGCCACAGAGTCAGTCATGTTCCACGTAATAACTGAGGAAATGTATCTATACTTCGAAGAACATTGAGGACAGATGATCCATGACAACTCGTATAGTTAGGAACCATGCTAGTGCTGGATAGTAAAGGGTAACGCCGATTAACCTTTGCGCTCTACTCGTGGTATTCCTCCAGTGATGTAACATCCACAATAGCCTCTGCATATGTTGGCTGACTGTTTTCCTTAGCCTCTCAACAACGAATAATGAAAGAGCCGGATAAAGCTTGATAACTCGGAATGTAAATCCAAATCCCATGAGCAAAACTAATCCGATCATTGACAAAAAGGCTCGATCAAAACTCGAGGACGATTGAGGAGCGGAAAAGTGGCAGATGGCATAGTCGCTTGGTAACCAAGAAGACATCTGGCTGCCGTTCGCAGTGCGTGTATAGTTGCCTGTAGGTACCATTGCAGTAATAAGCATGATAACTAGGACAAGCATGAAGAAAAGTCTCCACTGGCGCTCTGCCTTTCGATTATGCAGGTAGTTTCTTAAAAATGTTAGACATGAGAGATGCGTTAGACTCGAAAACCAGGCCAGACGTCCTATAACTAGCCAGTGAAAGCATGAAAGACCACAGGGAAGCTGGCTGTATCCGCTAACTAGGATTGCAATTCCTGTAGCAAGTTGGAGATCACTCATTGTAAGAATGCACTGTGGCTGTTAGACTTTGCTCTTTAAGGCTGCGGATATGTACTTTTATCAATGGGGTGTTAAGATATGACCAGCGTGAGGTAGATGCCGCAGTATGAGCTTTAGATCTCCGTAGTATCATCAAATCCACGGGGTTGGGGCGAAATGGCATGCCTCGAGGACAGCTGACGTTGTTTTTATCTCGAAATGGATCCGATGTTGGTCGATAGGCGACGACATAGTGAACGCTGATTAGGACAACAACTATCCCAGCTGCCACAATATAACCAACAAGGACCTGAAAGACGATGTTTAGCACTGACAGAGACGCACAAGACGCGTCATCTTACCCCAAGACCAGTTATATCAGAATCGAAACGGATCTCCGTGGGGTGCTCTGAACAATTGTAGCTACAGCCTTTGGCCAACATTGGGGCAAGTAATAGATTCTAGAAAACAAAAGAACCGGGAGAAAGTAGAGGAAATCATTACCTGATAGTCTTAAAAAGGGCCCCTGACGAGGCTGACAGCTAGAGGCTCAAGCGCCTTAATTATCCCGCAACACGAGAATATGTTCCGGCTCAATCAGCATAAGTTTTCTTCTGACTCATTTCATTACCGGCGCATTTTCCTACTTGGGGACTAGACAAGGGTAGATCCCTGCTATCTGCATCTACACGCCAAGGAAGACCAAGAAAGCAACTGTCTTTTCCTCACATTTTGCCTAGATGTTGAATTGTTGGCATGGTCAGTGTGTGATCCGATCAAGCCCTCATAAATGCCCGTAAAGACTGCCCACGGGGAATCTTGATTGGCTGAGGATTTACCCCGAAAATCACAATGCGACAGGTGCAGATCCACCTCTAGGAACACGAGGGAATGATTGACTGGCGTAGGTGGCGGTCTCGTCTCTTGTCTGCTATCTCCAACTTTTCTCCCTCTCCAGTTTCTCTCCTCTGCATCCTCCTCACCATGGATGTTGAACAGTCGGGAGAGATCCGCGCCACTAAAGCTCAAGATGTGCCATCCTTGTCCGAGAACCGATCTGTTCAGGTTGGCGAAAGCGATCTATTGGGCCGAGAAAATCTCGACACGGTGCTAACTGCCAAAATGGCACTGGTCAACGATGTCTGTCACACCAGCCACTGGCACAATTGAATGCTAATGCAGACAGGCAATCGATGAAATCGGATTCACCGGTCATCAGTGGAAGCTCTTCTGCTTGAATGGCTTCGGATACGCCGTCGATTCGCTGATCCTCCTCATTCAGTCCATCGTCGCGACACAGGCCACCCTCGAGTTCCAGCCCAGCTTTGACACGGGGTTGACCATCGCCGTGTACGTGGGAATGCTGGTCGGCGCGCTCTTCTGGGGCTTTTCCGCCGACGTGATCGGTCGCCGATTCGCCTTTAACGTCTCGCTCTTCATTTCAGCCGTGTTCACAATAGTCGCCGGCGCATCGCCGAATTGGATTGTCCTCGGGCTGTTCACCTGTCTCAGTGCATTCGGCGCCGGAGGAAATCTGGTTCTGGACACAGCGGTCTTCTTGGAATACCTTCCTAGTCAACACTCATGGCTTGTTACTCTGATGGCAGCGTGGTGGGGTAAACATACTGTCCATTCCGTCTTCCTTGGATTATCCCACTGATATATGCAGGCGTCGGTCAGTTGATTGTCGGCTTGTTTGCTTGGGCGTTCATGCCGAATTACTCATGCGCCGATGCTGCTACTTGCACCTACGACAATAATCAAGGCTGGCGCTATGTCTGGTATACATCTGGCGCTTTCGTCTTTGTGCTTTCCATCTTGCGAATCACTGTGATCCGACTAGAAGAAACACCGAAGTTCCTCGTTTCCGAGGGCCAGGACGAGAAAGTGGTTGCGGTCCTACAGAGGATTGCTCAGAGATATGAACGGCCATGCAGTCTCACTGTCGAAAAACTGACAGCGCTCGGCGAGACACAGACACGCCGTTCAAGCGATGGTCGACGCTCTTGTCAGTTGATTTCCCTGCCGGAGGTTGGCTATCATCTCCGAGGATTGTTTGCCACTCGCAAGATGGGACTCTCGACTACATTGATCTGGTTCTCGTGGCTCCTCATCGGCCTGGCCTATCCACTGTTCAATGTATTCCTCCCCAGCTACCTCCAATCCCGCGGAGCCGAGTTCGGTGAAGACAGTCCGTACATCACCTGGCGAAACTACGCCATCACGAATGCGTGCGGCATCTTCGGCCCCATCCTGGCTGGTTTCATGTGTCGCACGCGCTGGTTCTGGGGGAGACGAGGAACAATGATTATCGGCGCGCTGGTGACGATGGTCTTTTTCTTCTCCTACACCAAGATCCGCACGGCTGAGCAAAATGTTGCCTTTACCTGCATTATCAATTTCTGTCTGAATATCTACTACGGGACGCTGTACGCATATACACCAGAGGTATGTTCTCATTCCCATTGTATACACATAGGATACTCAGATTGTAGGTTCTGCCATCCGCCCATCGCGGCACAGGCAACGGTATCGCCATTGGATTGAATCGAATCATGGGAATTGTCAGTGCTATTGTTGGGAGAGAAGCAGATGTCTGTTGCCCCTTGATCTCTTCGTGACGTTGCTAACGCTTTACTAGACGAGCACATCTGTCCCCCTCTACATTTGCGCCGCGTTGTACATCATCATGGCCATCGTGGCCGCCACATTCCCCTTTGAGCCGTTGGGTCGACGGAGTAGTTAGGCCTATCTTTATTGCTCTATATCACACTGAACAGCTAGAACTGCCAAGATTGTAGAAAGTAAGCTCATACTAACTATAGACGCGCTGGACGAATCTGATTTGGCTTGATCAAGATCTTGACATGGGCGGCCTTGTTCCGAATCAATTCCAGCAGGCCCTTCTCAACAACGTCCTCCAAGTCCACGATTGACGTGATCAGTCTCTCTGCATCCACCTTCCCTGAGTCCAGTGCCTGGATGAGTCCCTCAAAATCCACCTCCGTGTAGCATATCCCTCCGGTAAGTCGCTTCTCGGTTAAGGTCACGTCGTTTAGATTCAACAGCAATGGCTTCTCGTGAATAGCGACATTGAATACCGTTCCGCCCGGGCGGACTGCCGCAAGTGCAGTGTCTAGAGTTGTCTGCAGCCCAGTACAGTCAAAGGCAACATCGGCACCGTCGGCCTGCACCGCAGCTTGAGTGGCAGCCACGACAGGGTCTATCCCCGGCGACGTCGTGGCTTCGGTAGGATCAATAACCACATCGGCGCCAAAGTCCTTTGCCATTTGTTTCCGGGACGCTGTCACCTCGCTGATGACCACCGTCCCCACCCCCCAAAATCGGAGAAGCATCAAGATCGCAAGCCCGATCGGACCTGCACCTAATATAACAGCCGTCTGTCCTCTCTCGAATCCCGATATGCGAATACAATGCCATGCGACAGCCAGAGGCTCCATCAAAGCCCCGACCTTCAAAGACACCGAGTCGGGTAGCGGAATGCAGGCAAAGTGCTTCACCACAATTTCATTGGCCAGGCCACCGCCGGCAGCACTCAGGCCGTAAGACGCATAACGCTTGCAGATATTGGGCATCCCCAAGCTACACGCTGTGCACGGGTCCAGCCCATGGTGTCGATCATTCCACGCCGGATTTACTGCGACTCGGACGCCGATCGTGAGTTTGGGGTCGGACACCGAGGACCCAACTTCAACCACTGTACCAGACATCTCATGTCCAAGTGTTACCGGCAGTCCTTCACCTGTAAAGGGATTCTTCTCGCCCGCCGGCGGAGAGAAGATCGGACCGCCGAGATATTCATGGATGTCTGAACCGCAGATTCCGCAGTAGGCGATTTGGACTCGGACTTCGTCCGGATGGCAAGGGCTGTTGACGTTAGCTTTGTATTTGAATGGATCAACGGCATACCGTGAAAGGACCTGCTCGAGACGGACGTCCTTCGCTCCATAGTATTGGAGGGCTGTTATGGTCGGCGCCATCTGTGTTTGTTCAACGAGCCTGACGGAGATATATATTTATAGTGCGGTCGGATAGAGTCCGATGCTGCGGGGAAGGTCTGCTGACGATGATATATTCAGTCATCACGTCAGTCTGTACCACACCGTCATTCGATTTCTAATCAACTGTATAAATACACCATCCCCACTATCACTAGTATCTAGAACAGATAAATCATGTCTCTCAACGGCCAAGTCAGCGTTCAGATCAAATTCCTCGACCCTCCCAAGGATGGCTCAGTGCCGTATGCTTGGGTCCCTCCCACCGGCCCTCCACAAGAGAACTACACCACCATCGACCATGAAGTCTCCCTCAATGATATCCGAGGGAAAGAAGACGAATACAATCTAGATAAAGACGCCTTCCAGCCCCTTCAAGGCATTCCTTCCGCCATGTCCTACGAAATGTGGGATTCCGACCAAATAGTCACATCGACGTACTACTCCGAAGTCAGAGACGTGATTCTGAAGAACGTCGCCGGCTCGCACAAAGTGGTCATCTTCGACCATACCATTCGCCGCTATAATCCGGATGCTGATCGCCAACCGGTGTTCTTCGCCCACGTCGATCAGACTCCCCACGCCGCCGAACTGCGAGTCCGCCAGTCCATCACCGACCCCGAAGAAGCCGAGAAGCTGCTCCAAGGTCGCTATCGAATCATCAACGTCTGGCGCCCTCTGAATGGCAAAGTGGAGACAATCCCACTCGCATTTGCCTCGGGCGCTTCAGTAGGCCCGGACGATCTCAGCACGATCGAACGGCGATACCCAAACTACACGGGTGAAACCATGGGAGTGAAATACAACCCGCACCAAAAATGGCTCTACTGGTCCGGAGTCGACGACGACGAGCGAATGCTGCTCAAATGCTGCGATACGCAGGAAGGCGTCGCACCGCGAGTGCCGCATTCGGCTTTTGCGGATCCTCGATCACCACCAGATGCGAAGCCGAGAGAGAGTATTGAAGTCCGGTGTTTGGTGTTTGGGTAGGGTATTGTGTAGTGATTCTATAGCGGGTAAGATTCTATCTTCTCTCCATGGTCTCTCCATCTTCTCATAACCGGAGTCATAACCGACCGTAGGATTCCAAAGGGGACAGTGCCGTGGGCTGTTGATGTACTTGAACCCTTAACAGGGCCATGATAACCGTGTCATGGAGCTGTGCTTGTGCTGGGATAGATGAAATAGCCTTTCCTTTGCCGGTCATTTGACGTGATTAGCTGCTGTACCACTCAGATCACATGCAAGATAGCTAATATCGCCCAATCGGTGCAAATTGAAGCACTGCTGCAGCATGTTAAGAAACCATCATGTCCCCGACATGCATCATCTCGTCCGTGTCTCATTTTTGTTCTCTGTGTAACTGGTTCGGCTGTCAGTAGTTATAACGGATTATCAGCTTCCCAAAAAGACATTTCCTCAGAAAAGCAACATGTCTTCTCCTAGGCGTCAGATCTTCGAAACCTTGGGCTTAGTAGGTATTTTTCCCAGGTCGTCATCCATTCATGCTGACATCCCCTGCAAGATTGCTCCCCTGGGCTTTGCCCCAATTGCCATTCATTTTGGTCTTTTTGATATCCTTGCAAAGATCGACCACTCTGCCAGTAGCCAAAGCATACTCAACCATTTCTGTGAAAGCTCCAAGGACAAGACAGTCCAAGCACCACGTATGATCAAGGCTGATTACCTCTTCAAGTCTACCCTTCTGATTAATCTAGCTCTTCAACTGGTTGGCAAGTTCTTGAGTCTGCATGTTGCGATATAATATGACTGACTGACTAGAGGATACCTTGGTTGCAATGGCCGCTCTTTCTTGGGTTGATCTTGTCGACGATGGCCTATTCGGTCCGAATGAGACAACTCGGTTCCTAGCAACAAACCCCCCCGTCGTACATGGCATTACGCTTTAGTAAGTAGGGCCTCTAGGTGTTGCGCTCCTCAACTAACCTTGGAACCGTCGGACCTAGTACCACGGAGGTCCTCCTGTCATCCGCTTTCCTGATGAGACAAATGACAGCTAGCGGGTTTCAATACCCTTTCACTGGACTACAAACTCCAATGCAGTACGCTCATCGCATGATGGGAAACGATAGCCTTGCAGCGATGCATACCTACTCCATCATGGCCGCCGAGGGCCGCATGCCAAGCTTCAACACATTTATGGGGGGCAGGGCCCGTATGGATCAGACTCCTTACAATATCCTGACATTACTTGGATACGATCTCAATGCTGTTGTAAGAGATGCAAGATCCCAGGGACTTCCAGTCACAATGGTGGATATCGGCGGTGGCCGGGGTCAATTGCTACTTGAACTGAAAGAGAAGATCCCTGGCCTGGGACCCGAGAATTTGATCCTCGAGGAGTTCAATCCAGACATCACGGAGGTACCTGGACTGACCTTCGTCCAGTGGGACTATGCAAAGGAAGGCAGCCCGCAGCCAATTTCAGGAGCCCTAATCTACCACCTGAGCCATATATTTCATAACTTGCCGGACTTGGCTGCTGGGCAGTTGTTACAGAAGTTATCAGCTGCCATGGCTCCGTACTCGCGGATCCTGATATATGAAAGGCGCTTGGCCGCAATGTTGAGTTCCAATGCTTCTATGGCTGTGCTTTTTGGTGGACGTGAGAGAACTGAGGGCGAATGGCATCGGTTGGCTGAAGTTGCCGGGTTAAAGGTCAGTTTTCAGGCTTACCCTTCCGGTACAGATCGTGGTGTTATCGAGATGCGAAAGGTGTAGCTCTCTCGCACTTGCATCAGGCCACTGACCATCGATACGGCAGAGAGGATTTCGGGATAGGGGCCGGATCTGTATTTAGTCCTCATTTCAATAAATTCACCGCCACGGAATAGACAATGCAGCAAATCTGCTTTGTGAGCACAGATGTCGTACATTGAGGCGTAGTCAAGATTCAAGAATGATGTTGACAACTTGACATGGAGAGAATCAGAATGCAGCCTGAGGCATCAAGTGCTCACGTGATACTCCGCCAGATTCCGATCTGCGCCTCGAGCTTCATCTTCATCTTCATCTTCATCTCCTTCTTTCCAGGGCGGAACATGGCTACTCCCACTTTTATCGTGAGTGTGCCTCCTACAGTATCCGCCGAGCGCATAAAAAAGCGGAGCCAAGTAGCGAGAGCCTGCAACCGCTGTCGGGTACACCGTCTCAAATGTGACACCGAGTTTCCTTGTGCCAACTGCCGCAAGAAAGGAGGCCAATGCAACGACGATCGACTGGCGAAATCCGCCACTCTCCCGGAGACTTATCGAGAGATTGAGCAGTTGAAATCACGCGTCGAGGAGCTGGAACGTCAACTCCAGGCTGAGCGGAGTACACGGGGAACACGCCGACTAGATACTCCTTCCACTCCAGATGACAGCCCCGGCGACAGCAGTGAGATTCGTATCAACAAAGTCTGGGAGGGCATCCACATCAGTACCGCGCGGTCTCCGAACAAGACGTGGTATGGAGCTTCATCGCTTTTCTTCTTCATCGGCGCTATCAACAACTTTTTAACCGCAGCCCTGAAGCAGACACACTCGACGCGGGGCATGCTTCCTGATTCTGCAGGCACAATGCTCGATGGTCCGGCTGCTACGTTCAACGGGGACCAGGCTGGTCGACCTGGGCCCCCAACAGATGATCCGATCCGTGCAGGGGAGTCGCTCTCCTCAATCCAGGAGGAATACTTCTTGAATCTCTTTTGGGATTCATTCTACCCGACCTATCCCATCCTGGACGAGCACGACTTCAAGGAGCACTATCAATCACTGTGGGACACTTCCGGGAAGGAACGAAAACCGTCCGCGCTTGTTGACATCGTCCTTGCTGTGTGTATGCAGTACGGGATGGCGCGACAACCAGGGAGTCGCCATACCTTCACAGCTGCCGCGAGGGGCGACGTGAATGACACTGATTCCACCATTGCTGGTCGATGGCATTACCGTCGGTGCTTAACACTACTATCAAGTGAACTAGAAAGTCCAACCCTGTCAACCTTCCAGTGCCACATACTCTGCTCTGTGTACCTATGCTGTGGTGGGTTTCAAAATATGTCAGATAATGCGTGTGGCCTTGCTGTCCGCACAGCTTTCATGCTGGGGTTGCATGTTGAGCCTCCCCAGATCATGCCGCGCCGAGAACGCGAGCTGCGGAAGCGACTCTGGTGGACGCTTTACTTCTTGGAGAGCAACAGAAGCATGAAGCTCGGTCGACCGTTTATTCTACAAGACTCAACATCCTCATGTACTTTACCGGCTGACGATCGCGAAATTGCAGCGCTAGCCGGGGCTGGTTTCGCACCGATCGCCGGGGACATCACCTGGCTGACCTGGAATCTTCACAAAACCAAACTTGTTCTCGCCGCGCGAAAGGCGTACGTGAACTTCTATAGCAAGCCTCCGGACAACCTGACCTTGGGGGATGCGGAGCCGATCACGAAAGTTATGGATACATGGCTCAAATGTGTTCCAGAGGCTCTGAAAACTAGCCGACAGAACAATGGAATCCCCTTTTCCACTGATCGATCACCACTACATATCGAGCAGTTCACTCCTGAATGGCTTCAACGCGAGCGTCTGCTCCTGGAGACACTCTACCATAATATGTGCTTGAATCTCTATCGCAGCTCCATATCCTTCACGCTAGCCGGCGTTCCCGGGGTAATTACCGAGCACGTTGCGTCGAAATGCGCGGCTCATGCTATGGCTCTCACTCACATCATGCACCAAGTACTCGGCGCGACCTCAATCCTAGACGGCTGGCATGAGGCTTTTCAGTGGCAGTGGAACGCGGCGATGACGCTCGTCGGCTTTGTCCTAGCTTTCCCTCAGAGTCCATCCACGTGGGCCGCTCGAACCACCATCGACCTATCCGTATCTGTATTCGAGCACTTTGGCAACAGCTTTGCGGTGGCTGTCAACGCGGGAACGATCATGCGAGATCTCAGTGGGAAAATCGATTTGCTCACACAGGAACGCGTCAAGAAGGGCGAAAGCACGACACGGAATCTAAACTTGGTTGAAGAAGCACCCACTTTCAACGGCATGCCGGACTATGACGCGATGATGAGCAGCGTGCCGAACGAGCCGATAATGGCGTGGCCGTTGGACCTGAATTTCGGAGGAGATTCCACGGCTGGTGAGATAGGGGGGATTCTGGGTCATTCGATTGATGTTTCAGCAGAGACATTCACAGGCGTGGATTGGTCGAATCTCCACGCCCCGTTCTTTGATCAGTGGGCCATCTGAATTTCTGGCTCTGAATACGGAAAGAGTGAAGAATCTGCGCGGAGTTCAGGAGCACCTTCCCAATGGGGATTCCGGACGCTAGGCCCAAAGGAGACCTCCGCAATGGGTATCCAAAGTCCATGCTCAAGGAGAAAACTCGGACCTGATGGGCATACGGAGTACATTAAAAGATTTCTAATCATCTTTGTGGTTCTATAAAGTCGACCAAGTTCCAGCTTCACCAGTTGAACATCAACATTCTCCACAGCTTCGCTCGAACACACTCAATACCCCGAACGACCCACTACAATGCCTTCCTTCACAGTCTTCAAAGGCCAGGGATCCGGTAACCCTGTCAAGAGCACCACCACTAAGCCCGACGAGCTCATCGGCGACAATGTCCTCCTGCGGGTAACGGCTTCCGGTCTTTGCGGAACAGACCTTCACTACGTATGTGACCCTGCATGACTTGAATGGCGGTACGCTAACCCGAGCAGAGAAAAGCAGATATGGTACTTGGCCACGAGGGTGTTGGTGTCGTCGAAGCTGTCGGTCCGACCGCACGCTTCCTCAAGAAGGGAGACCGCGTCGGTTGGGGCTACGAGGTTGACAGCTGCGGCGGTTGTCTCGAATGTCTGCAAGGGACCGAGACATTCTGTGCTGAACGTGAGATGTACGGAAGCAAGAACCTGGACCAGGGCAGCTTTTCTTCCCACGCTGTCTGGCGCGAGTCCTTCCTCCACAAGATCCCTGACACAATGAGCGACCTCGTCGCCGCCCCTATGCAATGTGGTGGCGCCACTGTCTTCAGCGCCTTGGACGGTATCAAGTCGACTGATACCGTCGGTATCCTCGGAATCGGTGGTCTCGGTCATCTAGCCATTCAGTTCGCCGCAAAGATGGGATGCCGTGTTGTCGTGCTGTCCGGATCAGAACGCAAGCGGGAAGAGGCCATGAGACTCGGTGCTCATGAGTTCATCGCGACCAAAGGCGCCACAGAGCTCTCCGTCACCAGACCTCTTGACAGACTCTTGGTGACGGCCGCAGTCCCCCCGAACTGGGACCTACTTCTTCCCATTCTCGCACCGCGTTCCGCCATCTACCCCTTGACCGTCAGCGCAGGAAACTTCGAAATCCCATACCTCTCCTTAATCCTCAACGGTATTACTGTCGTCGGATCTTTGGTTGCCACACGCGCGGTGCACAGGCAAATGCTGGACTTCGCGGCCCAGCACCAGATCGAAGCGATTGTCGAGACGTTCCCGATGACGGAGGAGGGCATCCAGACGGCGATGGACAAATTAGACCGGGGAGAGGTTTACTATCGCGCCGTCTTGATTCCCCAGTAGACTTGTTCTTTGTTGTATTTATCTGTTTAGATTAGCATAGCCGTGCAATTGTTATAGACCACTGAAATCTTCCGGCCTCGGTCTTCAGTCACACCGCCACACTGTAGACTTAGACCCATAATTTCATCCGAGATTCTTCAACAGACCATGGTATGATTCGTCAAGTCTGATAGACCGAACCCACCCGCTCGATAATCGCCGAGTGGGAAGGGGATATGGAGAGCGGGGAGACGCCCGTCTCGTCGCTTCATTCCTTCCAATTCGACCTGTTTCCGGAGCTCTAAGTAGCGTAGTCAGGGAAGGCGTATAAATACTCTCCGCTGCGTGAATACCCTGGTAACCAGAAACCTCAGTCCGCAAATCGTCCAGCAAAATGTCTTTCGGTACTCTCTTCAGTTATCCCCAGAACCCTCGGGTCTCCAAGGTACAACACACCACCATCATCCTCTCCAGCAATTAACCCTCCTAGATCCAAGCGGTCGCCAAGCTGAACGGGCTCACCATTGACAATGGCGAGTTCACAATCGGCCAGACCAATGTCACCCCCGAATTCCTCTCCAAATTCCCCCTGGGCAAGGCCCCCACCTTCAGCAGCGCCGACGGCGTAAACCTCTTCGAATCCAACGCGATCGCACAATACGTCGCTGAGAACGGCCCAGCAAAGGATCAACTCCTCGGCTCAACCGCCGCCCAGCGCGCCCAAGTCCAACAATGGACCCAGATGGCCGAAGGCGAGATCGCTACCCCCGCCGTGTCCGCCTTCCTCCCCCGCGTCGGACTATTCCCATTCAACCAAGCGACCGAAGACCGCGCCATCGCCAGCCTCGACCGCTCCCTGGGAGCTTTGGAAAGACACCTATCCGGGCGCACTTGGTTGGCAAGCGAAGACAAGCTGAGTCTAGCAGATATCGCGGTCGCGGCTGCCCTTATCTGGGGCTTCCAGTTTATTATTGACCAGGAAATGCGCGCCAAGTACCCTGGTGTGATGGCATGGTACAAGAATGTGACGGAAAGCGAGGGTGTTAAGGAGGCGTTTGGGGAGACGCAGTTTGTGGAGAAGAGACAGGTTCCTCAGTAGTTATATGAATAGACATCTATTGCGCCATCGCAGCTAATTCTCTCTAATGAGTAATCTATAATCCCACTCCGGACTACCCGGATAGACTTTGAAAATGTCGCAAGGCAGACTATTCAAGACAAGATATTTCGAGAGTTCAACAATCAGTACGGAGTATCGGATGCGGTGCAGAATATATATCTCCCACATCTGAGGTTTGGCAGAACTACAGTCGAAGCAGATTTGAAAGTCCATACCAACTTCATTTGCGTTGGACGATCCTTAATTACATATGGATTGATGTGAATTGTTTACTGTCCTCCTGGATGAGGGGCAACCGTCGAATTCAACCCCGCGTTGGAGAGATCAGTCATCATCAATTCGTCCCCATAAATTCCCTGTCCTAATCATCGGCTTCGGATCATCGCATCAATGTCTCTTCCCATTTCTTCCCTCCGCGAGGCGCTTGTCTCATCAGTTATCATTACCCCCGATGATGGCGGTTATCAGGAGTCTCTGCGGAGATGGTCCGATACCGGAAGGAAACAAGCTGTGCGCCCCATCTCTATTCTCTACCCACAAGCCGCGACAAGGCTAACCGACTGAAAGGGCATCGTGATTCAACCAACCGAGGTCAAAGACATTGTTACAGCCTTATCCTGGGCTCAAGAGCACAAGATCGACCTCGCTGTGAAATGTGGCGGACACTCCGTCAGCGGCACAAGCTCCAGCGACGGAGGTCTAGTTATTGACCTCTCACGCATGAACTCCGTCACAGTCGACGTCGAGAATCAGACAGTCACGGTCGGCGGAGGCGCAACCTGGAAAGACGTTGATGAAACAACAGGCCAGTACGGTCTCGCCGCGGTCGGCGGAACAGTCAACCACACTGGCGTCGGAGGTCTGACCCTCGGCGGAGGCTACGGCTGGCTCAGTGGCATGTACGGCCTTACAATCGACAATCTCCTTGCTGCAACTGTGGTACTATCAAACGGAAATGTCATCAAGGCCTCTGCAACCGAAAATGCCGACCTCTTCTGGGCCCTCCGTGGCGCCGGCTACAACTTCGGAGTCGTCGTCGACTTCACCTTCCGAGCACACGATCAGAAAGACCCTGTTTACGCCGGAATTGTCGCATATACACCCGATAAAGTTGAATCGGTGATTAACATCCTCAATACCCTCCTCCTCGACAACCCGGATCCACGATCCGGCGCAATCTGCATCTTCGCTCAACCCCCAGGAGCCCCAGTCCCCATGGTCAACGTCCTCGTCTTTTACAACGGCACAAAAGAAGAAGGAGAAACACGCTTCGCAGACCTCCTCGCCCTCGAGCCGGTCGTAAACATGATAAACATGATCCCCTACTCCCAGGTGAACTCCCTCCAGAACCCAATGGCCACATACGGAGACCGGAAATCATTCAAGGGTGTTTTCTTCAACCCCCCTCTCGAACCGGCTGTCGCAAAATCACTACTTTCAGATTTCACGGCCAAGGTCCAGTCAGATTCGGATCTCGCTGCATCTGCTATCCTTCTTGAGTTCTATGATATGACCAAGACGCTGGAAGTTCCGCGCTCGGCAACTGCATTTGCGAGTCGGGGTTCAACGCAGAATGGGATTATCACGCTAAGGTGGACAGACGAGAGTAAGGACCTGGAACATCGTGCATGGGCGAGAGAAGTCCAGGACCGGTGGAAGGTGAAGCTTGACGGTGCGAATGTGGATGTCAAGGGGAAGTCCGATGTACCGCAGTACATCAACTACGCTGAGCGTGAGTGTCCAGACCTCCATACATAAGCATCACTAACACACATAGCTGGTGACTCCGTGGTGAGCAACATCTACGGTGAGAATTCCGATCGACTCAAGGTACTCAAGGCCAAGTTTGACCCGACAAATGTATTCTGCAAGATGCACCCGATCAAATTGGATTAGAATAATGATTTTCATGACTGTCATTAATCAATATTACGTTTATTAAACATCGAGGTTTGAAAACCTCATTGTCGCCGCCATTTTCAATTGCTGTGCCTCAGTCGCAATCGCTGGCTGAAATTCTGAATGCAAAGTGCCCATACCCCCAGAACACCCAGAAATGGCGATTCGTGGTGCAACCTGCATTAAGAGATTGCTGAGAACCCGTACGAAAGGTGATACAATGATGTCAGGTCAAACGCCAAGGGCAGGTCGAGAAGGGACAACCCAGCGTAGGCGAGCGTCGCACCTGCTCGCACGTCTCACTTTAATTCAAAGCTGACCCTTCCAAGGTCATCTCATCCTGACCCAATCGCAACAGCGGCCGATATTAAAACCATTGACATGGTCGATCCTTTTCCGTGTTGGCTGATATTTGCCACCCCAGCGGCTTCGAAGACGCCGTGTGGCTTTATGGCCTGTGTCTTTCGTCATGCATCCTGCATCATATTCTGGGGTAGGTCGAGGTGACTCGTCAGAAGCACTATTTGGTCATTTCTCTCGTCACTGCAGGCCGAAAGTGCAGGCGATATCAAGCATAGCCTCCTGACGTCAGATGAGACCATCGTCTATATAGCATGGCGAAAATCGACGAAGTGGTTTCCCATTCTTTTGCTTCTTAATCCAACCCTACTCGCTCGAGACCCAGTGAACTACTGTCATCTCGGCCAAAATGCCTCTCTTCCAGCGCGACTCCGTATCTGGCGGCTCCCGCTCGTCTCGCTCCTCCATCGACGACCCAAATACAATGAACCAGCAGTCTAAAGGCGGACTCTTCGGGCGTCGCTCCTCTCGAGCCTTCGTGGAGGATCCAAACAACCAGCAATCCAGAGGCGGCATTTTTGGCCGTCGGACCTCGCAATCGGCCGCAACCGGACACAGCGCGTCCACCCACAATAGCACCTATGGCAGTAAAACTGACGGCGTCTTCCACCGAAGGTACAGAGAAGATCCGGCAATTACCGCCGCACGAGACCGCGTAGTCCGAGCCGAAGAATCAGAACGGGCAGCCGATCGAGCGCTGTATGCTTCTCGACGGGCAGTATCCGAGGCAAGGAACGATATTAGGGCTTTGGAAAGAGACGCGAAGGAGGAGTACGTCCTTTCACCCGGACAGAAGCGATCAAGCTAAAAGTGTCAGGGCCCGTCTCGCGAAGTTCAAACAGACCCAAGCAAAGGACATCTCTAAGAGGGTGAAGCCTCTTGGTCGTGAGTTTTCTCTTCCGATGTATCGCGGAGTATCTAATTTGCCTAGGCCACCACTAAGGAAGAAGTCCAAGGGAATACTGTAGCGTATCTTTGTGCCCTATATCCAATCTGTATAATATTGTCCTTGGTCTTTACCTTGACTCAGCGTGGAGCGAGAACTCTTCTGATTTAGTATCCTGGTTATCATCAATAAAGCTGCATCTGATTCATAACAGTGGGACAGCATTACTATTCACCTGAACAAGCCACCGATAGTTCGATATTTGCAGCATTGACTGGTTTCTAGGACAGGCAATCAACATCCTGGCACCATCAGTCGTACGCCTGGGCATGTATGTGCTCAATATTGCCAAGCAGCAATGGGTTACACGGATCCAATAGGCACTTAAGGGAACCACAACGATGCAGACGAGTGGCAGGCAAGCTGGTTGATATGAATAAATAGATTAACTGAGATTGGGCTTGAACTCTATCATCTCGGATTTCGGTTTTCTCTGTCGGAAAATTCGGCCGTAGCAGGCTGTGCTTGAATTAGCAGGTAACAGTGACTAAGAAAACATCGGACAGGGATCCAGGGACTGTGATAGTTATGGAAAGGTTAACTTCGAAGTACAGGATCTATTGTGGATGAAAAAGGCCCTCGGAGTCCAACGCCGAAATAAATCCGAAAGCTCCGAATAGCTTCATATTCGGACCTTCTGGGGTTGTCCATTGGCCGGGTACACATTAACTAGTGTCATTGTCCACCATCTGAGTGCTTACCAATATTGAAGTTAGGCTGGACAGGATTGGGCCGTCGAGCTATCTGCTTTTGAATCCAACCAGTCCTTATGAAAAGCGCCATGGCAGGGGTTATTGGGCTAGCTCGTACGGTCTAGCCCATTGTTGTACTCTATTTAAAAGCCCAGCCCCGAGCTCAATTCCCATCACAACTTCCCAACTTTACCATGGCCGAGTCCGACGTCAAAAACATCCTCATCCTCGGCGGTTCCTACGCTGGAAGCTCGATAGCGCACTACACGCTCAAGCACACCCTCCCAGCCCTCCCAGCGCCGTCGTCGTACCAGGTCGTGATTGTTTCCCCGGCGCGTGAATTGTACTGCCGCCCCGCCGGCCCACGCGCTCTCATCGCCGACAAATTCTTCGATCAATCCAAGCTTTTCGTCAATCTCGAAGCCCAATTCAAGCAATACGGCGACAAATTCCGCTTCATCCACGGCAGCGCGACGAGTTTGGACCATGAAAGTCGCATCGTGACAGTCGCCGCGAAGGACGGGACAGAGCTGCAGCTCCCCTACCACGCCCTCGTCATCGCAACCGGATCCTCAACCCCCTCGCCTCTCCTCTCGCTCAACGCCGACGACAGCTCAGTCCTCAAGGAGAACTGGAACACATTCCGCGAGACTCTCCCCTCTGCCTCGTCCATCGTCGTCGCCGGCGGAGGCCCTACCGCCATCGAAACAGCCGGTGAACTAGGCGAACATCTCAACGGTCGGATCGGCCTATTCGGCTCAAGACCGGCGTCCCCAAAAGTGAAAATCACCGTCGTGACATCCGCAAATGAGATCCTTCCCATTTTACGCCCAGCTCTTGCCCGCACCGCAGAAGGCTACCTCGATAAACTGCAAGTGACCGTCATCAAGGGCGTCAAAGTCGAGTCCGTCTCGCCCGTCGGCGCAGGGAGTACCGGCGGAGACATCACTGCAAAGACGGAAGTGAAGCTGAGCAATGGAGAGACATTGACGACGGACTTGTATATCCCGGCCTATGGAACAACCCCGAACACGGGGTTTGTGGACGGGTCGCTGCGTGCCGCAGATGGCCGCGTTGACACAAACCCCCAGACACTACGTGTCGACAAGGCTGGACCGCGAGTATATGCTGCTGGAGACGTCTCCAATGCTGCACGACCGGCGATTCACATTCTCTTCGAAGCGATTCCCGCGCTCGGTGCGAACCTGAAGCGAGACCTGCTCCTGGAGGCAGGAGAAACGCCGGCTGGGGCAGATCGAGTGTTCAAGGCTGACGAGACTGAGACGCAGCTCGTGCCAATTGGCCAGAGCAAGGGAGTTGGGTCTGGGATGGGGTGGAAGATTCCGAGTTTCTTCGTCTGGCTGATCAAAGGCCGGGACTACTGGGTCTCTACCACGGGGGGTCTATGGAGTGGCCAGCAATGGGCCAAGGAGAAATGAGCCAACTACCTGTTTTCTATCTATCGCTATTAGTAATATCTGCATTCTAAGTACGTTCCTTATGACCCTCAAGTCTCCAACGACTGTTCGCTTATCAGAGATTTGGTGTTAAGTTGGATGTATGCCTCGGTAGGCAGCAGACTCAGTTCATCTTACACTTGGGAGGAGTCTTCGGAGATCGCCTGGATGCGGTACTTGGATCGGTTTGAATGACACTAGAGCGTGGTCGCCGTGGTGCTGGTAACATGTCCCGGGGTCTTTGCGATGCGCCTGGCGTCAACGGGCCAAGTCCGACGGCCGGGGGCGGCCCAGGCAATACAGGCTTTGACCCTGCGAACAACAGCTGTGGCGGAGGGGTTGGGGGCTTTACGCTAGAGATGAAGGCCTCCGACGGCCTTTCCACCGGACGAGACAAGGTTGGAATGCGCATGAAAAATGGTTCGTCAGGCTTCAGGGGCTCTAGTTCACCCTCGGCTTCGAAGTACATCGAGAGTGGAAACCGTACATCTTCCATCAAGAAAGAACCCCCCCCCGGTTTTATCGATCAGCCCATCCACTGTTATCCGGGGCTCCTTGACCATGGGGTCCTCGTCGGGCATTTCAAGCCAGTGAATGGGTCTGCCGCGGAGGTTTTTACTGGCAAAGAAGGTCCGAATGTCCCCTAAGAAATCCCTGGTTCGTGGACTCGTAGAGCGTGAAAGGACGAATATCATGAGCCGCTCTTTATCAGGGAAGAACCGGGCTTTCTTTTGCTCAAAGAAATACCATACCTCCCTCAGATGCTTCTTTATATTGTCCGCTATCGTGATCTTGTACGCGTTACGTGCGGCGGCGGTAATAGGGACGACAATGGCTGCTCGGTGACTGATGATGAGGACGACAAAAGAGGCACTCGGGACCACGTAGGAGAAGATGGGACGGTTTGGTTAATTCCCAAAGGTGAGCATGAACGGGGCGTCGTCGAGCATCCTGAACAGGTTCCGAGTTCCAGGAGGAGGCACTACCTCAGCAGTTGCGGACTCGATATTCGCGATCCATTCCGGGAGGTCTGGGAACGGCTCTAGATCTTTCAAACTTTCTTGAGGGGGACTGTCAGGGTCCATGGTTAAGATAGGTATATGGAGCTAGAGGAGTAAAAAGAATAGCGTAGTGATGATTCGATAAATGAGCGTACTATATAGTACTATAGGCAATTAAGATGCGAGTCAATGCGATGGTGAAAGAGTGAAAGAGTCTGCTGGTGGCTTTGGGGCAAAGGCACATTCAAGGCATCGCCCCTGCCATATTCGTCACTCAACATTGTCACATTGTCCCATTGTCCCATACCGGCACCGCTACCCAAGCTGCGTACAATCAGTCGGCTGAACAGGCTGAACAGCCTGTTCAACGTGTTTATCTTTCTCAACCTTGCCCTGGACCATGTTAGTCTCCACCAGTGACGAGTGTCTATGAGAATATACCTTGAAGATGGCATACAGATAAGGGACATATAGAACCTCACTGCCACCCCCCTCGTCCCTTCCCTGCGAGCCTTCCTCGAGCTGCGTTGTCGTCTCTCTCTTCCGAATCCAAACATTCCCCATGAACAGTCCCGTCACCACACTGATTCCCAAGATCGGCATTATCGCGATATACGCCCACATAATCGCGTCCCGTCCGGTAGCACGCACGCTGTCCTGAGCATCCGCCGGTAATGACGAGATGTATGAGAGAGACTCCCCACCCCCATGTCCCAGGTCTTGCGCTGACACCCCGCCGCCAATAGAACCCAGCTTGTTGTTAAAAACACTCCCCATAATCGTGATGCCCAGCGTCCCCCCAAACGGCAGCGCGAACCTCATGACCGACATCGCTGCAGATATCCGATCCGGCCAGATACCTACGGCGTGTAGTTGAGCCGGCATCATGCGGATTCCTGTTCCTGTCCCTGCGAGGACCATCATTCCGTTGATGATGTTGGTTTTCTCACTATGGATGCCCCATGTGACGAGGACCAGACCCAGCGTTTCGCATACTGTACCGAAGGTGAGCGGGAAGAACGTTTGGGCTGGATAAACGTTGCAGAGGAAGTTTGCTAGGACGACGCCGGCTATGACCTTGTTAGCTTGGAAATGATGTGTCAGGAAGGGGAGAAGTACCTCCAAGTCCAGGGATGTAGTAGAGCAGCTGCACACCAGCCTTGGACGCCGGGTAGTCCTTCACAAGGGTGAAGTACACCCCCACGTAGTAGAAGACAGAATACATTGCGACCCCGGCGGAAAACTGTAGGATGGCTAACCACAGTGTATCCAACTTCTTGAACATGGTAAAGGGGAGCATCGGCTTCTGACTCGGGAATATGCGCGCGAACGCTCCCTTCTCAAGCGAGTATTCGTACAAAAAGAACAAAACGAAGCAGACGGCCCCAACAATGATCGGAGCCAGCACTTCCGCCGAGCTCCAGGAGTATGTCGAGCCGCCCCATGCTGTTCCGAGAATTATGAGACCGACACCGAAGATGAACAGTATTGTACCGACGGCGTCGATTGTGGCGAGAGCCGAGAGAAAGGAAGAGACATGGGATCCACGGCGTAGGTAGGTCCCCGGTTTGAGCTCTTTGCGGAGGACAATGAAGATGATTATATGAGAGACAAGGGCAATCTGTGCTGTTAGCAGGGCTTCATAATCTGAGGAAGGGGCGCCTACAGGGATAGATATAACAAAACAGTATCGCCAGTTCGACTGCAAATGTTAGCGAAATGAAATCCCTCTAGACAGAGACATACATCAGTCAAGTAACTAAGAAATGTCAGTCTGAATCCTACTCGGTTTGAATGCAAGACTTACCCCCCAACAACCGGCCCAATGGAATAGGCAACACCACCCACGAATGCAAAAACCGAATTATTCTTCGCGTTCTCCTCAAGCGAGACACCATCTGCAAGGATGATCATGATTATAGTCATCAAGCCGGCAGCACCCACACCCTGAAGCGCCCGTCCAAGCAAGAGCATACCCCATGTCTGCGCAGCGGCACAAAGGACGCTTCCAACGAGCATGAAGAAGGTCGCTAGCTGTAGAGCGGCATGTCTCCCGAATACATCTGCGAGCTGTCCAAAGGTCGGAATAAGCGCAGTGGACGTCAGGGTAAAGGCCGTTACAATCCAATTCAGTTCATCAAACTCGTCTATTCACCCAGGCGTTAGTAATTAACCTGCAAACCCTTGGAGAAGGAGAGTACCAAAATGTGATGCGATAAACGGCACAGCAGTCGCGACAATCGTCAGGTCTATCGTGGCTAGCATATACGGTAGGAACAAACATCCCATCAACTTCCATCTGTATACGCGTCGTCTTCGTTTTTCCGCCCGGTCCTTGGGGGGAGGTTTCTTCTCGTTTGTGGTCGGTATCGATGCATTTTGTGATGTGATAGTATTTCCATCCTGATGAGGGTCGGCCTCAAATGGACTCGGATGTTCTGACTCAAGAGGTATAAGATCAGCCTCTTTCTTTGCGGCTCGCGACGCCTTGATCTTTTGTACAAGTAGTATGCCATGGCTGAGGATGACGATGAATATGTCTCCAAGCTGGGTTCAAGCTCACTTAAATAGTAAATCCAAGAGGAACCTGTCTGCCTCTAGCCCACGATTTGTATACCGCAATCGGTTAGTGTAGCAAGTAGGGCTGTGATTTAGTGACACTAAACTCAACACGGTATACGAATCGACATCAAATCGGGTTGTGGCTGAGTTGGCTACTTTCAAACGAGTATACGAATCGACTGTTACGCCATATTAAGGAGGTCAATAATATGCCTCCTGACTGCCTGTCACAGATTAGAATGCTCAAATGGGCTAAACTATTACTATGATAGACTACTGGTTTACACAACAACACAAAGATGTAAAGTCATTTATAAGAACGATCATATTTTAGTAACTAATTAAGTCTCGCATTTAAGCAAGTTTTGCTTAACAAGAAGCAGATATGGAAGAGCCCTTTGGTTCCCAGGGACGCCCAACACCGGCCTTGTTTACTAGAAACTCGACGATATCGTCAATCTCGTCAGGCACCTTGTACCAGTGTCCAAACTCCTCGTACACTTTCCATGTCACATCCATTCCGAAACCGGTCGACAAAAGTGAAGCCATCTCGCGTCCAAGTTCGATGGGAACCTTTTCGTCATCTGCGCCGTGGCCGAGAAAAATAGGAGTTGCCAGGTTAGAGACGCGAGACGCCCACTGCGGTGGAAGCCCATCATCGGCGTGCGAGTCAGCCTCCAACGGATCGTGATTTAGGATGCCCCGGACGTAGTTAAGACCCTTTATTTGAGCCGGGACTTTCTCATCACTACCGAATGGGTCATCATCAGCGATGTCCTCCATGGCGTCCAAGATGTCGGTGTTGAAGGGCAACCATCCGCTCATTCCAAAACATGCGCCCAACTTGCGCCCACTACCGAGAAGGCCAAACATCGACATCGCACAGCCTTGACTCAGCCCCCCAAGAATGACACGGTCGTACCCATCATTTGAAGTCGCAATACCGGCGTCCTTGATCTCGTTGGCCTCCTTGTCAATCAAATCGTTCAAAACCCGACAATTGGCCTTAAGACCCTTGGTCTGCAATTCAGATCGCTCATCCGGGTGATGAATTGACCAGATATCGAACCACTGGTGAATAGTCGCACGTTTGAATGCCTTCGCCCGGAGTTTCTTTGCAGTCGGGAAGATAAATTTGACAGTCGGGAGAAGTTTGGCGATGCCTGTGGTTTGCATAAACACTTCGCTGAATTTCTCCTGGTTGCTGCCACGGCCGTGAAGGAGGATGATGGTGTGCGTGTGTATATCACTAGCGGGGGGGTAAACTAGCGGGCTTTCCCGAGTAGAGGGCTTGGATTGCGGAGACATGGTAGTTGAACTGAAATAAAATTGTAGTGGTGAAGTTGAAGTTGACTTGCGGATTTGTAGGTGATGGAGAATAGAAGAATATCTTTCGGTGCAGTTTGCAGCGCTTTATACCATTGCTCTATGCAGAGAATTAAGAACGACTGAGGCAATAAAGAACTGAAATGATAACATTTATTGCTTTATGATCATGATACAAAATGTATTGACATTGTCACAGATACAAAGACCCTTGTCTCCATGGCTTCAGGTCTATCACCAAGCTCAAAGAGCACTTCATTCTTTTCGAGGTGAACATCCAAGGAAAGCAGGGTGATATATTAGGGTCAGAAGGCGGCCTCTTGGGCAACCTATACCACAAGCCAAGTATACAAATCCCAAATGTCCAACGAACTCTTAGACGTCTACATCGCCTTGGACAAGCGCCGCGACAACCAACCCATCCACTGGGTCCTGATCCTCTGCCCCCCAGGCGACCCCAAAGGCACCTGGTACCACGTCAAGGGCGGCCCGACACAAGGTATCCCCTTCTCAATCTACGTCGAGGCTAACAAGCGACTAGACTCAACTGGATTTGAATCGACCAAGAAGCTCTGTACGATCCCTGCCTCCGAGCAGCAGAAAGTACTGGCGGCTGCAAAGGCCGTTGAGCTGCAGTTCTACCAGAGCTATATTCTTGCGATTCTGGAGAAATTGGAGAAGAAGGGGATTGTCCCTGCGGGTATTGTTAAGGAGTATCTGCCTAAGGTTGAGCCTGCTTCGGAGGAGGCATCGAGTTAAGTGGGTTACGTTGGATTCTAAGCAGATAGACTCGTCGGGAGTTACACAAAAATGATACATAGAATAGCCGAAAAATATACACTCTTTGCTCTTGTATTCTAGTACCCTGTAGTATTAAGCTATTACTGTAACCGTCGTGTACATGGTCCGACTGTACTCAAAAGTTTTTCACCATATCATAAATTAGAAAAAATCAAAAACTCCATTACAGTAACAAATAAGCTAGGGATCGGAATCAGGTTGGAGTAGGAACGAGCCCAGACCTGAAAGGGAGATCGATCTTGTGTATAAGGAAGTCATAAATGGGCTTGTACCTCTGAGAGGGACGAAGCACATCGTACCAGTGTTTCTTCTCTCGCGTCAAATCCATTCCAAAAGTGTTCATAATGGCGTGAGGAAGGTCAACTGAGACTCGCTGGTGTCTTGATCTGCATTCTAAAAACACGGGGGTGCTCAAGTGGCCCAGTTGCTCACTGGCCTCCTCGGGTGTACAGTTGGTGTCGATGAGATTCAGCCCTACGACAGTCCTCAAGTGGTTCACAGCGCCAACCCTGAAAAGGATGTCAGTTTCAGCTCTTTGTGCGTCCGGGATTTCCTCCCCCAACGGCAACCACGCGTCCATGCCAATGAAACCGCCCAGCAGTTCATCTCCAGCGAGCATCGTGAAGACCGCAGCCGCAGCACCCTCTTTATATCCCCCAAGAATGATCCGGTCATATTCCCAGTTGAAGTAGCCTGCCTCCCGATAGATAAGCGCAAACAACATCTGCGCGGTCTTCGCTAAACCCTGTCGCTGCAACTCTGGCGGAATCACCGCAGAACTGCAGCGCTTCCGGAATAACGCATTAGCAGCCGGGGGGCTCTCAAACCAGTTCTCCATTGAGACTCCATCATTTTGAGTCGTCTTCGCCGATGGGAAAACAAACTTCATCGTCGGGAAGTTCAGTTCCATCTTACTGGCCTTGAGGAACTTCTCCCCGAACGTTCTACCATCGCTTCCGTCGTTGTGCAGGAGGATGAGCGTGTGGGTGTGTTCATTAGCGAATTGCTCGACAGCATGCGGTTGCGAAAATCTTCTGACTGGAGGCTCCGGCATAGCCTGCTGCTCGGGAACCTGGTCCGGCATGTTGAACGGTACTTGATTTTGATTGTGTTGAGAGGGATTTGTATGGATGCTTGAAACTGATTGGTTTCTTGCCATGTCTTCGTCTGGGGTTTTATATCCGTCTTAGTTGTGATTGCCATATTCATCATGCCTCTTGTCCTATACAAAGCCTCTTGAGATCCTGATCCGTATTAACTTGTTTTGGTAAACCCTTTGTTGTTGCCTCATCTTGAATATGAAGATGTTGTACTCTTGACAATGCTCCTCTAACAATGACATATCCCGATATCAAAGCCTCACTGCCGGACAGGGAGGTACAACAAAGACCTTCGACCCCAATTGTATGATCCAAGGCCATTGGACACACGTTCAGACAAAGATAACACAATATCAAGGAAATGGCCATCCTTTGTCAACCCAGACTATAAGCACAGGAACAACCCCTATCAAGATGCACTTGATCGGTCACGGTCTCTTCTATCCATCTCCATCTCCATCTCGAAAACAAAGACCCTTCCACCAGACTTCAAAATGTCTTTCCAACAAATCGACCTGTATATTGGCGCCGGCCTACTGCACGATCTCCGGCAGCAACGACATTGGGTTCTCATCCTCGCACCGAAAGGCTACTCAAGAAACTGCACATTCTACCACGTCAAAGACGGCCCAACAAACTACACCCCTTTCATTGAGGTAAGTCAGAACCTTGACGACCCGCGGATCCAGTTCCTTGACCACATCGGCACTATCCCGGCCTCAGAACAGAAAACCGTCTACGATCTCACGAGATGGGTTCCAGCATGCCGGTGCCACATGTACATCGTCGGGGTCTTAGTCGAGCTTGAAGGAGTTAGCCTGATTGCGCCAGGCCTTTCAGCGTTCTACTATAACCAAGTGAAGGCCTCGCTGTTTCAACGTTGCATGCTAGAGTATGGAATGGATGAAGTTTCTGTTGCAACCGAATTAGTTGATATTTCGAATAGAGTGACGCTTGGAGGGAAGAGTAGTCTGGAGCATTGCACTTGTTTTTTTTAAGGTTATTTAAAAATTAATATGAAATTTATTTCCTCCATCTCTTCACAAGTATTGGATGTATTCACTAGTAGTTCAAGACACTACGTTAGGATGTACCTCATTGTTGTAAGGGTAACTCTTCCTCGCATGGGAGTCTTGAAATGAGCCCACAACACTATGCTCTCTATACTCTAGCTTACAGCCATCCCCAATCGCAGCCAAGCTCTTACTTCACTTTAAGTAGCGTGGACATACCAAATCAGGCAATGGGCTCTTTCATAGGGCGTCTATCGGCATTTACATGTTCTTGACCTTTCAATGTACGGTCCATTCCACTAATAGTCGAGGATAAACGCAGCGTCCTTGGAAATGGCATTCATCTTTGTCTGCCCATTGTTTCGTTCATATACAAGGGTCCCAGTATGGTCGATCCTATGGTAGATATAAAGAAAACCGGCCTTGTTCGCCATCGATGCAGCATGTTGAAAGATCCAGCGAGTATAAAATCCAGGAAGATTCCTGACTAACTGATCAAGCAGAACAATATCCATCTTTACTCATTTGAAACCGGTTTTTCTATATACCAAAAAGAACCATGTCTCAGCCAGACTCGAAGAAAGACGATGTTTTCAGCGTGCGCCTCGTCACAGAAGAGCATCACATCCACGAGAAAGTGATCCACCCCCAGCACTGGTGGCTGCATTGTTGCCTAGAGGATAGAGCTGTTATCACAGACAATGCCAGTTCCTATCAGATGTTATACACCATTAAAAAGCTCGCATGGAAAAAGCTAGAAGCGAAATACGAGCTGGAGTGCAAGCAAGGGGTAACGAACAACCCACAAGGCGTTGAATGGGAAGCGAACGTATGCACGTTCGAGAAAGTGCGCTTGGCTGAGTTCGAGGAGATCATAAAGTCCGTCGAACCGCAGAGATGCCAGTCGTGGGTCATCGCCGTGCTGGAAAAGCTTGTGGAAGCGAAGTTCGCTCCAGACTGGTTTCTCAAACACTGGACGGAGCAGCAGGAGAAGCATCTCTGGGGGAAGTTTAATCCTTTAAATATGACCCAGAATGACATAGATTCCAAGTTGCAGAAGTCGAAGTGCTGTTACTGAGCGCCAGGCTTTGCTTTTGATTCTAAGCCTTTGACTTGATTTGCTTCTTGGTTCCGCTTGTGCTTTCTAGTTGCTGCCTGCTAGAACTGGGGGTGACCGAGTGCTCAAAGAAGAACATTTTACAAGTAACTTTGGACCCTATCTAAATCCAATATCAACTTTCGTTTTAACCATGTCTCTCACCAGTAGCATTGTGAATTATGTAAAGACGGAGATACCATATAGTACTCGGTATCCCCTCATAAACAGGACACCATCGCCACCTTTAGTTTTGGATCTAAGTTCCAGGCTGTCTCGCTCATCATCCGATACCAGCATACCTCGACTAGCTCATGATTATTTGGCCGCAAATTCCAAGACATGAGGTAAGGGAGGATGTAGAGGGTCGCCCATTAGCATCTAGTACGAAAGACCGGCCCGGATACCATTGTGGCATAAAAAGTAAGTAGATCTCTTTCTTCTATTACCAGGCTCCGGTATCCGTAGATAATGGGAACCTCTCTTTGTATAGCAGGTCTTTATGTAAGATCAGAGACCTGAAAGAGACGTTCAATCATAATAGTTCCAAGGGGGATTGTCTGTAAAATACCTTTGAAATAAAGTCAAAGGAGATAACATGTATAAATACGCTCGGGAACTATGTTAGGATGTACATTGTTTTCCAAACACCTGGAGGATACTCACAGACGGAGTCGATCGTACTAACATGGCCTCCTTTGACGAGGTTCCATTGATGGTTCACATCTTTGTCATGGAAACTGATACGCCAGACTCGACTGAATGGGCTGTTGCTATATTCCCAGTTCAGTACGAAAAAGGATCTGAACTCAAGGTGCACCGCATTAAGAGCACTGCAGAGGGCTACTCGATGGACACTAATTATACCACGGTAGGAGATCGCATAATCGAGGGAAAGTGGTCCATCGGACTGAAAGCATGCAAAGTGCCAAAGATGATAGATAATGCAGTCTACGGCCACCGTGACGTTTCGAAGGCCCTGGAATTTGCCGTGCTCAAACAGGACGATTGGCGCTGGGTTGAGGCGTGGATGTTTGAACTCCAAAGTCATGGTCTAGCAGATCAAAACCGGGTTGACACCGTACTTAAGGATGTTGTGCCCGGTCCGTTCGAACGTCCTCCTCTGAGTCCAGAAGTTGAGTCGGACAGACCTCCTCCGGTGATTACAGGAAGGCGATCAACTGAAGCACTTCGACGTCGGATAGCTGTAGTTGACGATGAGAGCGAGGCACCCATGAGGTCCTCGTAGGGTATTATGCTTGAGATTTAAAATTCATATTCGCTTTTTTCAAGATCAGTAACAACCGTAAGTGCATGGATGACGATGGACAGAAGATAGGTTATGTAGACTCGGAGCAACTGAAGAAACGCAGACACCTTGAGCACGATGCTTTGTCTTTATTTCATCTTCAAGCTTTCTATGTTCGATGTTTTGTAATAAAGAGCACAACACATAGAACCCCCAATCATTATAAAATGCAAAGGGAAGAAAAATATATATAACCCCGCCGGCACCAACAGCCCATGACATTGAGGCTCTCAATCAACAAAAGAAACTGCTTTTAACCTCTCACCATCCTACACAATCATGCCTCACCCCAAAAACACAGAGTCCTTCATGAGCGCTGCGATCATGAAGCACAAGGTTGGCTACCACTGGATCATCGTCATCGGCCCATTCGGACTCTACGAGATCCCAATGTGGGCGCGCATCCACGTCTACTCTAAAAAGAGCGGCTACTCCATGAGCGCAGATATAGAAAGCCCGATTGAGTGGACAGCCTTCCTAGATGAGGTTTCGAGTGAGGTTTCCAGTTCGTGGGAGATATGTGACCTCCCCGGCACAACAGACGAAGAACTAGAGCAGGATCATCCGCGCTGTAGAAAGAGCAACGTCGCAGGAACAGTACACATGGCTGTCGGTGTTTCTGACACAGCTTCTCGAATGGGGTTGGATTACTGAGGAGAGGAAGAAGGAGATTCATGGATTCACTCGGCCGGGCCCGTATGAGCCTAAATATATGTATGCTAGATAGGGGATGTTGTTAGATGAGTTGCAGTATTAGAAAGTAATTTGCGCTAAATATCCTGTTCCTTAAAACCAGTATATTGATGCTCTTCCTGGCAACCGACTACGCGGCCCTCAGTGTGTCTCCGCTGATAGATGAAGAGGATAGCATGTCACAATGGCCGTCGTGCCCCTGTTTGTCACTCGGCTTTATCGTCATGGTGAACGTGTCTCCCTTGAGTGATGAATTCCGCAACTACCGAGTAGGACCTGCAATTTGATTTATTAGAAAGACTCTACAGTTGAGAAGGAAGCTGATCTAAACGCACTGCACGTTGCAATGCATTATTTTTGGTGGACGGACACATTCCCAGTTGCATCGTCACTCCCCCAGAGTCATAGTCAGGAATCTCGCGTCAAACCCTCCTTTCTTTCTGTTAATGGTCTTTTTGTCCACGCCGCAGAACACTTCGTACGTGCGTTCAATAGGTTTATTTCGCTATGAAATAGGCCTAGGCCACGTCGGCCTCCCGATTATAGACCTCAGCGCCGAGGGAAACCAACCTTTCTACGGCGAGGTCTACACTGTTGTCAACGGTGAGCTCTACGACCACGAACGTAACCGCGAGGAGCTGGGCGCCCAAAACAATTTCCAGAGTCAGAGTGATTGCGAAGTTTTTCTGGCACTGTACAAGCATTACGGCCTGAATTTCTTGAGTCAACTACGAGGTGAATTCGCCTTTGTGCCGTGGGATGCAAAGAAAGAGATATTCTTCGCAACGAGGGAGGACGTGCTGTCCGTCTCAAAAGTGGATGGGCCTCTCCTGATACGACTTAGGAGATATTTCACGTACTCGCTTTTACCTTGCTGCGGAGATTGACTGACGAGGCTTCTACATGAAACAATCGCGGCTTCACATGGAGAAAATCAAGCAATAGTTCCGCCAACAGCCTTAAATGCTTATGTGGGCCAGCAGTGGGCCAGCAGTGGACCATGTTTGATGCATATTGTTAGAACTAAGGGTGCAAATGGTTTCATCCTGTCTCAACTCTCAAGTACTCAACCCCTATTGTTTTGTATGTATAAATGCACCCTGCTGTACCGTTCAGCTTCAATTGAGTTCATCCATTCAACCGTGTCATCTTTTCCGCATCTCTCGTTCCAGGCTAGCCGACTAGACTAAATCATGTATTCCCTCCCTTCTTTAACTTTCGCCCTGGTGGCGCTCCTCAAGTCGACAACTGCACAGGATAACATCGGATTTGGTCCTCATTTCTCCCTTGGGCCTACAACATCATGGATTCGAGAGGCCAACACCACTCTCGTTCTCCCTGATACACCGGGTTTGCTTGATCGCCTTGCGCTATGGCCCGGCATGGGAACCAGCGGTGGTGATCTGATCCAGGCCTTGGCTGTTTCCTTCGCCGACCCCAATGCGTGAGTTGTCGACACGGACTGGAACAGAAGCAATTGTTCGCTGACCTCTTGTAGAAACTGCGGTGCATCTGAAGGACAATGGTGTACTTGGGCTAGTACCCTCCAAGGTAAATTCCGACTTTCGTGCAATATTTCTGGGTGTTATTCTAACAATAACAGACACCCAACTCGGCGGCGACCAGGTTCCTGCATCTCCTGGTGATAAGGTTACCATGCACTGTAAGCTCTTACTCGCGGTCCGTACTACTCAAAACTGACGATATGACAACAGATGTCTACAATGACAGCACGGGGGAGTATGACCAGACCGTGTCGATCAACGGCGAAGTGGTCTCTACTTTATCTACCTGTAAGTGTCTTACACCAATTCCCTACGATAAATTTAACAATATTAGCCTCTGGCCAAGCACAGGGCTGGGGAACAGCCGTCGAGTGCCAGGATGATGCATGCAAGAGCACTGTCGCGGCGCACCGTAAGTCTCATCCCGCCTGCATTTATCAGCCATGTACTTATATCAGCAGAATACCTCTCGACCACAATCATCCTTGATTCCGAGGACACCTCTTTCGGTGATACTCTGGCTATCGATGAGGCTGATTCCAGTGGCTTCTCTACATCCGACGGCGGAAAGACGTGGGCTGTGTCGACTATCAACATCCACTCTCACACGTACGACCTGTAGCTTCATTTACTCTATATGGTCCAACACCATAACATGTCTATATAGTAACCAAATATACTTGGATTGGTCGGGAAGTCAGATATCGTCCTATCATCAGCTAACTACAGCCCACAACCACCCATCGTACCCCTTCTCACCAACAGTCTGCAAAACGACAGAGTCCACACCAGGCTCCTTCCCAGCCATCTCCACCACCTCGCGTGAACCTCTAATAGATGGATCATCATCCTCCCCACCAAGCACCTGCCCACCCCTAACCACATTATCCACACAGATAACGGAACCCGGTCGAATCATATCCCGGGCGAGTTGGAAATACTTCCAACTATTAACCTTATCCGCATCAATAAACACAAATCCAAACCGAGGCCGGTCTCCGGATAGTATCTCCTGCTGAAGCCGGGGAAGAACCTCAAGTGCAGGGCCCTGATGAACCTCAATCCGAGAGTCCAGCCCGGCCGGGGCAATATTCATCCTTGCCACCTCAGCGTGATGCGCGTTGTACTCGATCGTCGTGACCTGAAGCCCGGGATTCTCGCTCGCCATCCAGATAGCAGAGTACCCGCCCAAAGTCCCGACCTCCAGGGCGTGCGTCACAACTGCTGCCCGGCAGTGCAGCGCGATGAACTTCGCCTGGGAAGCTGAGAGCGCGTGTCTTGGCAGCCCACCTGCATCAGATGCGGCCAGTGTCTCCTCTAGTGCTTTCGTATTGGGTCGCGAGGCAGGGTGCGAGTGTCGGATACTATACGTATCAACTTCTGTCCACCGTGGGTTATCTCCCGAGGAACTCCGGAGGTTTCTGAGTGGCATGTTGATGGTTGGGAATCGTGAGACGCTTTTTCGGACTGTCTGTAGTAACGATTGATGTGATCGACACAGGCTGAGGGTACGGATCATCGAGGTAAGTGGCCTGGGTCTGAAGAGAGATTCACGAGCAGGGACTGCCCAGGATTTATAGGAGTGACTCACGTCATATGTCATAGGATATGTATTTATAATCTCCGGCCTCTCGGACATCTTCTGTCTTGACTCCGAAAGGAATATATATATATACATGAAGCTTATGTCCGATGCCTCCAGTTTACATTCACGGGGCTTCTTCACTAGTAGAGTAATATCTCTATAAGGAAAGAGCAACCATCGTCGCGGATTCCCCCTCACTCCAAAACATGAGGCCTTCGGTACCTTCCTTGGATATGGGAGACCTGCAACCTTGAGGAAGGCGAGAGCAGATGTGCTTACTACCACAGCGAGCATATACAACGCCAATTAGAAGGTCAGGGATTACGCAATGGCACTGACCACATTGGCATTTTTCATGCCAGGGTATGCCGGGCAAACAAGCTCGGGTTGTACCACCAGGAAAATCCGAAGGCAGACCGTGACGTCAGCCAGCTTGAGAGATCCGGACATTAGGATTTAGGACATAAATATGAGAAGCTCGGATAGAAGACTTGATTTCCGAGGGGCCCCATCAATTGTAAGTTTAGCGCCATAGTGGTAGATGTAGATCCTTCCACGCCCACACTTTGGATATTTCGTGGTCGTAGGTGATGGTGTTATATCCATCAGCCTCATATATATCCAGTCAGACCTGGTCATCTCGGTGCTCCCACACTTCCGGCGTGATTAGACGAGCAGGATGACTCGTTAGTAATTAAAATCACGAAATACACACAGCATATTTGGAATTCAAAGGCGGCACAGGATTGGCTAAGACTGCTGTACACAGTGATTAATCCAGGTTCATGCATCCCGGGAGTTGGTAGATGCCATACACCGCATCAAGATCCCTGCAGCAACAGTTACGACACTAATCAGCTGTCCAGGAATATGCACCAGGCTTTCAGTGATCAGCGTCAGGAAACCAAAGGCCGCAGTGAATTCTTGCAAATGCACCTCAAACGCTGGTAGAAGCAAGTAAAAACACTCTCCCAGTTAACAATTTTCATCCCTCAGTTCCGCGAGATCGGATTGTAAGACCAAGGAAGCTCATAAAGATCTCGAGGAATTCCAGCCATGTCCCAGCGATCGACGGTTTTGCTTGCCGTAATCTTTTCAAAGAAGCAATGATGCCGGAAATGCATATCTTAGTCTCATGTAGGCCAAGGATACAACTCGGAAGCCACAGGCGGGTGACGGGAATCATGGGCACAGAAAGAAGGAGCGAGGGGTATTTCCTTGGTAGACTTCTCGTACCCTGGCTGCCTGGAGCTTTCTTACATTCTTACCCCCACCAGCATCAGCGTTACACGCAGTGATCAGCTCGTTTTGTGGCTCAAATCTCCCACGTGTCTAACTTTTATATGTCGCCCCGTCCGCACGGTGTCGAAAAGCGACCCACCGTTGTTTTCATTGTTCGAAATGTGGAACATCATCGCCCCGTGTCTCGTTATTGCTGGTCATGCGGCTGGTGAGATATGTCGTCTCCCAGGACCGGCCTTCCCAGCGCCAGTCAAGGCTGGAGGGAGTGATGCTCTTAAGAAAGCGTCAAGGGACTTCGTTCAATCTGTGGAGAACATCATGCAACCACCACGCAACCCCCAGGCATCGTTTACCGACCCTGACCTGGTTTCCTTTACAGTGCAGGTCTACAGTGCTGGAGATAACAAGCGCCTGTTCGAATATTACCACACAGCCACGAATCACCGGAATAACACGTTTGGTGTAAACAAGATCGATGGAGACACCGTCTTCCGGACCGGCAGTATATCCAAGTTGTACGCCGTTTTGCTCATACTAATCCAAACCGGCGACGCATCATTCCATGAGCCGGTGACCGAGTATATCCCAGAACTTCGAGAGGCAATCCAAGAGCCGGGAGCTAAAGATGAGATTGACGTTGTTCAGTGGGAGGAAGTCACCATTGGCGAACTCGCCAGTCAAATGTCAGGGCTGGAGAGATCTTGTTGGCAGTCACATTATCCCCCCGACGAGCGTAGCTAATCTGTGCTAGATGGATTGGGCGATCGTTCATCCGACCTTGTTTTGATGGATTCACTGGGGTTTCCACCTCTCGGAGAGTCAGATGTACCGCAGTGCGGTCTCACTCCGTCATGCAATAGATCTCGTGGGTCACGATCGTTGTATCTTTTACACATATACACTAACTGGGTGTAGAGTTCTTCGCTGGATTAATGCAACGACATCCGATTTTTCCCACGGCTTCGGGGCCCGCGTATTCAAATGATGCCTACCAGTTACTTGGTTATGTCCTGGAGGCGATGACAGGCGAACCATTCCGAGAGTCCCTGGAGAAGCGTTTGGTAGAGCGTCTTCGCCTGACACAGACATCATACACGGCACCAGAAAGTGATCGAATGATCATCCCAAACCCAGTTAATACATCATTGTGGGACCTGGATTTCCTCGAGCTCACTCCGTAAGTACAACTCTAGCACGACAACTTGAAGACTAACAACAAAGTGCGGGTGGAATATATGCGTCTTCCAATGACGTGTCCGCCTTAGGCCGTGGAATCTTAAACCATGACTTGCTTTCACCAGTATTGACAAGAAGATGGCTGAAACCAGCGGCATACGCAGACCCCACGTCTGCAGTGGGATCTCCGTGGGAAATTTTCATGTTGACAGAGCCCCGGATGATCCCTTTGTACACAAAAGCGGGTGACATAGGTACCTATTCAGGCATGATGGGTTTGTCCCCGGAACACGATGTTGGATTCACTGTTTTCGCCGCTGGACAAAGCACGACGAGAACAGTGGCGATGCTCGGTGACCTTGTTTCCACGATCATGATATCCGGTATTGAGAATGCGGCCAGAGACGAGGCTATGGATCGCTTTGGTGGAACATATGCCTCTAGTTCTGGCAACCACTCATTCACCATTACAACTGAGGATGGGCCTGGATTGAGGGTGACGAAGTGGACAAATAATGGAATGGACATGCTGAAGGCCATCAAAAGACTACTGTCATGGGTCACCGGTCCGGAGATCGATCTTCGTCTGTACCCTACTGGGCTGAAAAGCAAAGGAAAGATGTCATTTCGCAGCACGGTGTTAGGGGCACCAGTCGGTCCACCTAACGGGCCGATCACTCGAGTATGTCGGGCATGGCAGCTGGTCGATTACCTGGTGTACGGCGGTGTCGGTGTGGATGAGTTTGTCTTTGAGATTGAGGAGAACGGGGGTGCTGTGAGTGTCTCGCCGCGAGGGTTGCGTGTTTCCTTGCCCAGAGTTAGCAGCTGAGCTTGGAATGGAATTATTTAAATTAGAGAACAGGTATTGATTGTGGTATTATCGCTATGATATATTCGAAAGAAGTCGACTGGGCAAGCAAATGTCGACAGGTAGGATATAAAATCATTGTCGAAAGTATTAAATAGGCTGGTAGAGAGGACAATATAAGGACGTCACTCCACGCCTGCGCATCAGTGGGCAAGTAAAATGTTCTTCAAGACGACTCTGTGAGATCTGCGATTTGCAGCCAAAAGTCGTTTAACCAACCCTGATCATCCTCATCATCCTCATAATAACCATAACCCCCTTCATCCTCTTCATCATCCTCTTCATCATCCTCTTCATCATCCTCTTCATCATCCTCTTCATCATCCTCTTCATCATCCTCTTCATCATCCTCTTCATCATCCTCTTCATCATCCTCTTCATCATCCTCTTCATCATCTTCAGCATCATCTTCCGGATGCACTGCATCAATATGGTCATATACCAGATCTCCATCTGCGAACTGCTTCCCACAGTAATAACACCAGTCAGCCTCACATCCTTGTACCGGGCATTCCATATGGGCGCACCCCCCAGTCCTTTCCGTCATTATTCCACACTTTGGACATGGCTTCATGCCCCTCTTCTTCTTTGCCAAACACCCGTCACAGGTCCAGTTGCTTAGCTCCGGGGTTTCCCCACGCGCACAGGTTCGCTCCATATATTCCTTTACCTCTGAGCATTGGGAACACGAAGCATATATCCAGTCTCCGCTTTCCTTGATTGCTTGATCTAGACCCCTGGCAAGATGGATACCATTTCCGTGCTCTGCCAGGATAGATGAACTAGGGCGCCGTCGACAGAAAGGACACAACACAGCACCCGGGTGGATAACACCGCCAGGTTTGTTACTTCCATACCACGAAGAGGAGCAGCCAGTGCAAACTCGTGCACAACACCCAAATTGGTCACACATCGAGCCCATGAGGGGCGGCGAGAACAACGCGAAACAGAGTGAACACGACGCCTTGACAAGCTCTTGCTCTATCCCCACAGAGTCCTTCAGAGTGGACTGCATCCGGCCAGCGTGGGGAATGGGATTTCCTCGTCGCGTGAGGCGCCGCCGAAACAACGGGAAAGGCGAAATCCGCCTCAAGGAGTTCGCTCCCATCGTCGCGACGGTATGGATAAGCGACCGGACGGTGAAACTGGATGTCTGGGGCTCTGTGGCAGAGCTTTGAGCATACTTGGGAGGCAATGCTAATACCTGCGCCTGCTTCTGTCCAATTACCAAAGGCTCTGCGGCGCACACCCAGTCCAAGAAGCGATATCCAAACCCCCCATATGAGTCTATTCTGCGAAGCGCGTTTCCTTCTGTACCGGCATTAGTGAGTGCACCGGGTATTCTGGCCGTTCGATAGGGAGGAGCATCCGCGTAGAGGAGAATAAGTGTCTGTGCCCACGGTCGGCTGACATGGTACACGTTGGGGAGAGCCGTCTTCGCTGCGCTTGAATAATCCCCCCCTTCCATTGCCCTGAGATCTCGCGCGAAGGAAATCAAATCTGGCTGCCGTGCAGGCTCGTCCATGGAGGCGAGATCCAGCCATCCCGAAAACTCCAAGTAGTTGTCGTGTTTGGTGTAGTCACGATAGGCAATAACGGCGGCTCGAGAAAAGTATTCTGTCTGTGCAAAGAGGGATATAATTTGAGGAAGCGAAGTATTTAGCGAGAGCAGGTAGTTCTGCATGGACGCCGTCGCGTCGACTACGATCAAAAGGTTGTTTTCGTCCATCGGGTGTTCGTGGATGGGATTCAGACTATTGTGTAGGAGTCTTCAAAGCAGGCAGGAGTGACCCCGTCAGCCTTTGTCGTAAGGCTTTTTTATAAGGCGTTTTTGTAAGGTGAGTCATTGAGCATCATTCACTAAGTTTCATTTGTCTGCCGTGTAGTGTTAGTAAGGTTGAGGCTGTGCATGATGACTCGTATCTCCTCTCCAATATGCAGAAACTGCGAAGCACCTGGCACGGATCACAACCTAGGCCTCGATGGCCTCCATACTGAGATAATTGTCCGTATTACTGACCATCTCAGGCTGCCTGACCTCAATTCCGTCTTCCGCACGGCAAAGCGCCTGGGGGCTATTGTGTCTCCTCGAGCTGTGCATGCGGCTAGGAATACAACCCGTTAATATGGTCAGTCCACCAAAACCATCTGTCAGTCATCGAGAAACTCCTACACAAGGGACCGGATCCCTCGATAGACTTTTATTACACGACTGCGTTTCACGAAGCGATCGGCCATTATGGTACAAAGACGCTCGAGCTATTCCTCCAAACAGGGGCCAAACCCCCTGGGCGACTCGAATGATTCTTGATGCTTGCCGTGAAATTAACCCCAGTGATGATGGAGAGTGGTCCGAGGCCCTGAAGCTCGCTGTTATACATAGATATCGATGCCGCTCGTTGTCTTCTTGAAAATGCGTCGCGCGCGATGTTAATCCTAGTCTCAACATGGGTCAGAAATGCATCTTGTTGCTACTGCCTGGGAAGCCGAGCTCAGTCTAGTTACTGATTCGATTCGGTTGCGACTTGAGCTTGTGTTGAGGTTGTCAGATATCTTATAAGTGCCCGTGCCGACGTCCATACGACGACATTGGCAGAAGATACTCTGTTACATCAGAGCGCCCGCGATGGAACTTTGGGACAAGAAGGGAGTGCGAGTGTTCATTTTCTCGCCGTAGGAAGTTGCAGAGACGTTGAAGGCCGAGTAGAGGGCTCTGAAGGTTACTCGGGTAGAGAAGATAGCAAGCTTTATTTTAGTAGTATTTAAGAAATCCTGGATTTTTTGGAGAATAGAAGTAAGAATAAGTTCTCATATTCTATCGATGTGGGTAGAACCGATCAAGAGCATATGTTCCCTAACTTCATAAGTGTGCGAGAGGTTGCACTTTCTCTGGTTTATCCAGATCATTGACCTGCGTGGTGAGACACCAGGGCTGCGACATCGCCTCGGACGCCTTAAGTGACGTAGACGTTTGCCATACACTGCACCAGGGATTAAATGAGGTCTACCTATTACTCATTTAGATTTATAGGTACTCGAATGTAAATAAAAATAAGTGGAAATAGGGGCTGTCCCCCTACGGGTTTATAGCTGACCGGGGAAATAACATTGCAGAGGGGCCATCGACATCACATCTAGAGACAAACGAAGATAAACGGATGCCGGAACTTGGAAGGCATTGATGAAATAGAGACACTGGCTGGCAGAGATATGCTCGCAGTCTATTGGACTATCAACGCTGGACGGGCTGCACGTACAAAAGACAGAAATGATTTGCAGAGTGGATTGAATATCATCAGATAACAGACGCGAAATTTGATTGCCGGTTGTCCTGCGACCCAGGGAGGCAACCTTAACAGCTGCTATTTATCCTCAGCTTTGCGATCGGCGTCCGCGCGTAAAGCGATTGCAACAAGGATTGGGCCGACCATTTTCATTTGCTTTGCGACTCCTGTATCCCATGGCCCATACTGGTGCATGGTCAAAAATGCCTCTCCCTCTCCGGATCCATCATCAAGGTAGGCCATATATTTGTCGTTGTATACCGCGACGATGATATATATCTGGTGGCGGTCTTGAGAGACATGGATGCGGCGTCCCTGAGAATTCAGAAGCCCTCCCTGATCAGGGTGAATCTTTAGCCACGCTACTGTTTGCGCAGCTTCCTGCATACCGATAAGGTTGGGTTTTGTGTCTCTAAGGGCCGCCTTGACCTCTACCAGGGCTCGTATCCCTTTGTCCTTCACATCGGTAATTGTGTTCTCAAGATACCCGTCCGTGCGAGCCTCGTAGGCAGCATGATTGAATTCAGCTTTGAACGCCATCCGATGCAGCGTCCAGTGCACATGCAAGCCAGCATGGAGAGTAAGGGCAACAAGGTAGGTGACTAGGGCGGTGTTGACAATCTGCTCGTCTTTTGTTTGTTGGTAGATTCTCGTTTCTTTCTACATACATCAGATAAGAGTGCCCCAGGAAGGCAATCGAAGTCTCAAAACTTGTGTCTAGCCTTTTAAAGATCAAGCGGCGTCTCACAAAACCGACTCCACGAGCGTATCTTACTGCCCCAGAAATAAAACGCGATCGGGCTCGGCATCAGGACGACACCCAAGGCCGCTAGTAGTGTCGATGTCCACTCCACCCCCAAGCTTCCATACAACTTGGACCCCCAAAGAGGAAACGTCGCGCTCACCAAACTCCTAACAGCGACATGGATCGAAATTGCCGAGTTCGCATTCGGAACATACACATCGACGATATACACAATCCCACTGATAAAGATCAGCTGCAGCGAACAGCCAACAAAGAAGCAGGAGATAACCTGCGCAACCCAGTGCGTCTTCATCGCCCACCCAAACCACAACAGCGACGGAACAAGCATGCATCCTCCGAGGATCATGGGCGGCAGTCTATCCTCCGGCGTTGTATTGCCCTGCTTGATTTTCGGCCAGTACCAGAATATCGTATGCACAGCAACTATGCCCCACGCAGAGAGCACACCCAGGATCACACTGATAAACGGCAACGAAGCCATCGGCGCACTCCATCCCCGGTTCTGGAATGCATACGGGAACATCTGGTACGAGAGATAGAGCGACCCATACACCAGAGTCAGATACAACGTGATGATAATCAAAATCGGCTCTTGAGCCATCATCCGCACGGGCATTTTCCCGTACCGCTGCACCAATGCTCCGAAGTCAAGAGAGTGTTTCTCGCTAGGGGCATAATACCCCGGGTCTCCAGTCTCCTTCCGCAACTTGCTCGCTTTACGCTCGAGAATTCGCTTCCGTGAAGACTCCCAGACCGTGAACGGAGTCAGCAGACCAACAGCGACATACGTCAGAATCGTCACCCATCCAATCCACCTCCAGCCATACCGCTCGAGAATAAAGCTCCCAGCGATCGGTCCAACACTGCTCCCCAGATTCATACTCGTCGCAGACATCCCGATCGCAATAGCGCGGGTGTGAATACTCCATACCTCAGCAAGCATACCCGACCCAACAGCCAGAACGCCAGATCCCAACATGCCCTGCAGAAACCTCGAAATAATGATCGTCTCTGGATTCCGCGCCAATGACTGAGAGATCTGAAAAGTCGCACACCCGAACAGCGCTATGAAAAGCGGTACCGTATTTCCAACAATCTGCGACAGCGGCGCAAAGAAGAGAGGCCCAACCGAGTATCCCGCGACAAAAAGGGCGACGCTCATGTTCATGACTGTGACACCGACACCAAACTCAGTCGCTGTCGTTAACGCCGCAGGGCCGAACACACTAGAGGAGAATGAGGTGAGGAAGACCATGGAGCAGGCAATGGAAGTGAACATCAGCTTCTTGGCCATCGGCCAGTTTAGCGGATCTGCTGGGTCGGATGGCGTCCATGTTACGAGGTATGGATCGATTTCTGCGACGGCCGGGGCGAGGTGTTTCTCGAGGTCGGAGCGCGTTGTTGCGGCCATGATGGAATTGCCTGAGACTGATTTATTTAGCTGATAACGTTACTGCCTGTCCTAAACAACATACAGGTATAGACTCCGGAACTCGATTGATGTCAGGCGTAAACATGCGTTCCATGGCACAATCAAAATTAGGAAACCGGGATTGCGATAAAAGCGCAGGCAGAACGAGCGCCGTGGAGACCTGATCAGCGACTAAATATGAGTTTTTACATTTCAGGCCAACACAGGATGATCGACTCGGTAGGGCTCGCACACTTGGCCGATTCTCCACCGGGCTTTCCTCCGGAAGTTATCGTTATCGCTGTGTTTATCACGGCCGAATGAATCTAGGCTGCATGCACTAGGCTGTATCGTTACGTATCGCAAGAGCGAGTATTCTTGTTGTGTAGTCATTTCGTGATTCGGGATATATCTCAGGCCTCCCGGCTACCGTCGCCATTCTGAATCCTGTGTCGATTTCGTTCCTTCGGACATCGTAATCTCGGCGTCCTCCAGCGCTTGAACGTATTTTCACAATGTCTGGCTCGGAAAGCGGATGATCTGCGGGTTCGAGACTGTTGCGCTCGACAATATCCAGTGGACGTGTATAATCTGTATACACCAATAGTGTTCAAGTTTTACGGATCTGACTAGTCCTAGAGGGAAAGGAATCAGAGATCAACAAGTATGATATCGTGAAACTATGTCAGAAGAATATCGTGGGAGCAACGGTCGCGACGTAACGAGAACAAGACGGAGGAATACTGGCATCAGGTTGTTGGGGTCTTGATTCCGGTCGTTCGTCGGTGGACTTGAGGGAGTAGATTCGTCTTGGACCCTGATGGGCCTGTCAATGAATCAGACACAGGTAAAGATTGCGAGGTGAACATATGGAAACAATTCTCGCGTCTAGCGCATCGTCGATCGCAACAGACACCAATAGTAACCTGTAACTAAACAATTCAAGCGCATTCCTCAAGCACGTAACCCACGACAACAATCTCAGATAACAGAATTAACACGGATAAACACCCAAGGCGTGCCACTTTCACCCTGATCGGCAACAATAAGTTCCCTCCCCTCGATACCACCGGCCTTCATGGCGCGAAACTGAGACCAGTGCTTGACCAGGAGGACATGTCCACCAATCGGATCTTGACGTACGCAGAAAAACTCCCAGTCATCGTGCTTCTTCCCTTCCGCATGAAACCTCCATTTCTTCGTGTTGTTGTCATGCCCGATGTACCTGCCCGATACGGCGCTGCGAAATCCAAGCCACATGTGTTCGTTTTCAACACAGTGCCAGTGGCTACCGCGAGGATCGTAGTGTGAATTGGCGGTCTGCTGCTGTTCCTCCGGATGAAGTCCTAGGACACCATCTTTGAGTGTAATGACCAAGCCTGTTTCGGGATCGCGGATGATGAACGTGGTATCTTTTTGCGGTACACTGGGGAAACCATTGGGCATGGCTTCAGAATCGCTTGGGGTATCTGGATAGGAGCTATTGTCGTCCCAGTCACTTGGTGTGTTGGGTCTTTTCCCTGCGGGGCCGGGTGGGATGTTGTTGGCCATTTCTTGGTACGACCTGATATCTGTTTCGGTAGAGTATTAGTTATGACCCGCGTCGTACAAAAGTTGGACATGGACCCAATACCTAGAGATGTGTACAGATTGGAGATATTGGGAGGTGAGAAGGTCAGAGGTGGAAAGGAACAAACGGAAGACCTCAAGACGGAAAAAGGCAAAGAGTAACACAACACAGCCGCGGGGTCAACGTCGAACACATCACCACTCTCTACTTATGTCCGTCTGGCTCAATACACTTATACTCCACCCAGTTCCCGTGGTTCGATCAAACTCAGCCCTATCGCAGACCTATCTTGTCACTCAGGACATTCCTGCTCCCAGAGCATGGCATCATCAATATGTGTTATCAGGGGTCAGTCACTCATCTGTCGAGGGGATTGCGCTGATGGTTGCACCATTCTGCCCAAGACCTGGCTCGACGTATATGACCTTGGATCAAGCAATTTTGGACAAGGCAGATCGATACTTGCTAGCGGCTGGAAAGGCAAATGTGGAAAGGCGGTTTCTGAGACGCTACGAATAAACGCCCGGCACACTTCGTTCGAGTTAATGGCGGACAATCGACCTAAGCTCTCTGGGTATGACTACCATAGCCATCAGGGTGAGCTTTCCATCCAAATCGGGGCTCCGGTCAAGCAAAGATTCGATAGTCAAAGTCCCGTTGTGGTCAACATCTGCGCACCCGGGCTTGCCTTTATGGGATATCGCCGAGATTAACATAACATACAGAGGCCTTGGAACATGGAAAATCCCTGTCAAAGCAAGGAAATGACAGGACATCGTATGCTCAGGTATATCTAATCAAACTAATGCCCGGATAGTGGTCTCGAAATCCTCCGGCTCTCTCCCGAGTATTTCCCCCAGCGTAGGCGTAACAACAGCCGCCTCACCAAGGCGAATGGCCTCCCACGCCGTCGTCCACTCTCGCGATAAATCCACCCCATGATACGTATGCCGTCCGTTATGCGGAAGCTTGACATACTCATCGACACTGATCTCACGGATCCTCACATCCTTCCCAGCGACCTTCCCAAGCACGGCAACCGACTCCTTCAACGACCACTCCTTCGCTCCTGTAAGCAGAACAATCTTATTAATATACAGGAAATCCTGTGCCACATAGCCCGCAATCAGCTTAGCCGTCCCCTCGCCAAGTTCATCCCTCTTAACCCAGGAAACCCCCGGACCACTCCCATCATGCGGGATGGCAATCTCATCACTCGGTGAATGCAAATCAAACCAAGACGTGTAGATCGGGAACGATTCAGAGTATATCCCCTCCCGGATACTAGTATACGTCATGGGACCATCCAACTGCGACAGATATTTCTCCGTCTCGAGATGCGCGCCCATAACATGGGCAACGGACTTATCCGTCGTGCCTGCAAACCCAAGAGAGGAGTAGAAGAGGTGCTTCACGCCACTATTTCGAGCGGCGTTTATTGCTTTTTTATGAACCTATTTTTTATCAGTTTTTGTCGGAGACCAAATGGGAGACAGGAAGTACAGTAACACGATGCCCAATCTCAAAAGAAGCATAGGAGATAAGCATCAGCACATCGACGCCGTCGAAAGCATGGTCCAGCGAAGAAAGATCGTCGTAGTCGGCGTGACGAACTGTGGCACCTGCATCTGCAGCATGGGCTAGACCCTCTGGTTTGCGGGCGATCAGGGTGAGCTGCGATGCTGGCACGAGCTTGAGGAGGTGATTGACGACGCTGGATCCGAGACCTCCGGCTGCGGGAAAAACACCGATTTTGGACATTGTGAGTTGTACTGTTTTGTTTTGTGGTTAGAATTCAAGGAAACATTCAGCTCTTATGGAGATCGATGGAGTTGCGCTTAGAAATCGAATCCATCGAATTCCATCCACAATTTCAATGACGTCATATTTCATGGGCGGATTTGAAAGTCTCCGGCAACGGTGCATTATCCATCCTATTACTTTTCATCTTGCTGTAATTTCAAGTCTGAGACATGGAGAGGAATGCATCTCGGTCACTTCCAAGATAACGGCCTGGGATGGTCGATCAGGGGCGGAACCTGCACGAAAAGGACGATGCAGGTACATCAATCACCCTGCAGGTCGTAGATCACTGCAGAGCACACTGACTGAACTGGAAATGCCCGTCCTCCTCGATGTCGCCGATGCTTCTTCGAAAGACAACCGATGCAAGAGATATCTTCCGAGTAACTCCGAATCCCATGGGCCGTCTATAAGAAGGCTGCATCAGTCCACCAGGTCCATCTTCACTCTTCACTGAGAAAACAAGTCAGACAATCCCAGCATCTCACTATCACAATGAAGCTCACCACACTCCCGCTGCTCTTCTTGTTCGGCCTCTCCTTGGCCGCCCTTTCGGACGAAGAATGCGACCTCATCGCAACATACACCCAGAACCAGCTCTCTATCATCTCCCCGCTCCTTGCATACGGCGCCAACACCCTCGAGAATAGCGGCACCTCAGCAAGCAACTATCTCAACGCAGCAGCCAATGCCCTGTCTCAAATTGACACCGCCACAGGCCCCTCCGCCGACCAATTCCACCGTGAGATGACCAAGGCGTGCAGAAAGGGTAGCGGCTACTCGAAGATGAAGAAGGATATCGCGCATCTGGCTGTTCGCCAAGAAGACGCCGTTCTCGTTCGCCAGGTTTATGGCTCTCTTGCAGAGCTTTCCCGGCAGTCACCTCGTGAAGAAACAGACAGTCTCGGTGGTATGCTCGACGGTATGCTCGGAATGGTTGGTAACATGCTTAATGAGGTCTTGAGGGCTGTTGATAACCTGGTATGTCTCACCCTGAATTGAACAAATATGACTGACTCGGTGGACTGTAGATTGATAATCTGGGCTTGGGTGATCTTCTCGGAGATCTACTCGGCGGTATTCTGTAGATCATGCATGATCGGGAGGCTTGTAATGATTGTGGTAGTCATGATTAGAGAATTAACTTGGCTTTCGCAAAGCCTTCTCGTATTTCCTTGAGTTCCCTCGTATCAGAGGATGTGTTAAGGAGAGCCTGTTTATCGGTAGGAGATCGTATTCCCAGGCTTCATACAGCTGCGGCTGTTCATCAGACCCTTTACAACTAGAACGCGAGGGCTGTTTTATAGTACTGTAATATATGCATTGACGAACAGGTGGAGGGTGTTAGAAAGTAGAGGACAAAAGTACGTATATTAGTGTATCTAGTAAGATTGTTGCAAAGTACTGCTCGAAATGCCGTACTTGATATCCTTGTAATGTGTGAAAGCTTGCTGGGCCTTCTCAAAAGGCAATCACCCAGTGGCCTTCGAGCGTCGAATGCGGATACTGGCTCCAAAATCAGGTATAGAGTAAATTCCATAAATACCATTTGTTGATCTCTTGCCAATTGGTTGGACTTCATAGTGCAGAACGACATATGCCATGATCATCTTGATCACATGTACGGCGAAGTGCCTTCCAGGACTTTAGCGAATTAGCAAACACAGTTTTTTAGGCAATAGAACTCTAGAAACTCACCAGGCATGAGGACCTGCACCGAAGGTGAGAAAACTAGGACTTGTTGTGACCCAGTTGATATTCTGCGAATCGTTGAGAAAACGAGATGCATCATGGTGCGCCGGATCTGGATAAAATATCTCATCCAGATGAACATCCAGCGTTGACGCAGCAACCCAAGTGCCGCGAGGCAGATACTGTCCTGTTGGCAGCGTCAGCCCGTCGGGATGAATAACTTCTCGATTTGACGCATGTAGCACAGTCGGGTTAAGACGCAAAGTTTCCTGGATAGCGCTGTTCATGAATCGCATCTTCCTGAATGATGCAAGATCGTCCCGCACCCAGTTGTGCCCGAGTACCTGGATGGCTTCCTCGCGGAGCCCCTGGTACAGGCCCTCCTGATGAGCAACGTCGAGAAACATGGCATAAATGCTCGGACTTATGGTACCGAAAGGCAGTGTTGCCTGATTCACTGTTAGTAATCATATCGACGGATTGAAGGAGCAAGACATGATACGTACAATTTCATTAATGGATGATGTTATTCGCTGCGCGTCGATATTGTGTTTTCGAAAAATGCGGATGACCGAGGTAGCCAGGTTATAGGGTGCTTCTGAACCATTATTGCGTAGCTCTGCGTCCTCTTGCTCGACTTGTGCCATCCACTCCGTTATAAGAGGCTTGGTATACTGCGAGAGTGTCCTGAAAGCAAAGTACAGGGGAACCTTGCAAAGCATACTAATGACAGGCTGTAGAAACCAGGGAACCAACTGCGCAGAGGCGAGCATACATGCGCCGAAGTAGCGGGTACATCGGCTCGCAGTACAGATATAACTCGCATCACGATAAAGTGACAGGCCAAATATAATGCGCGTGGTGATTTGCGTAACCACTTCTTCCACGGCTGGAAAGACCCTCAGTGATTGCCAGTTGTGAGTGTCCAAGCCCAATACTCTGTCAAGGCTCAGTTGCAGCTCGTGAGCAAGATCTGCTTGGATACGATCGAGATTCGACGTGAGATGTTGGCTGATCGCAACCGCGGCCGCCTTATCAGTGGCCGCATTGCGCGCTGTGAGTAAATGGGCGACTCCCACGCTTTCATTCATAGATTCAGAGGCGGATAAGGTACTGTCTGGCAGGCGCATCAGCCATTCGAACTCCTGTACTGGAAGAATAACCTGCGGCCGGAGTGAGGGGATGATGTGGATGTAGGGTTGCCGCTGTAGGTTGTACTATTCGTGTAGAGGTGTTAGAGTGGTAACCAAAACACAAGCTGGAGGGATACATGACATTGTTGTGCCTTTCTATATCCATCCCATAGATTGGGCCTCACTGACGGCCAACCCCGGTAGGATGCTCGGAGTCTAGAGTATAATCCATCCGTTCCAAAGGCCCAAGGAATATCTTTTGGGAAAGGAGGGGGAACTTTCCACCGTCCAGTTATTGTAAGCAGTAGTAGCAGTGAGATTATAACTAGAATTAGGGCTATAGAGGGACTAAGATGCGTTGTGAAAGCTTGGAGCTCCATCACAGTTCTAGCGAGATAGGGAAATGGATAATTAAGACTGAATGTTACATTACTGGAGCTCAGTTAGAACTTATTGCGCTGCTATGTAACACGGCTTGGATTATCCCGGCAATGAGGGCAACACAAGCGGAATCGGGTGGAATGTGAGAAGAATCGCAAGCAGTCTATAATCACAAGGACTTTGTTAGTACTGGACTGCACCCATCCGAAAAAAAAGGTCCGCAACCCGGAAGCGCGTGGTCACGCAAGTAATTCTATAATCTAGACCTCTAGAGCTGCTACCAGTGTATCCTGCGTCATCGTCTCATCACAGAGCGGGAGTTTCTCTTGAACACTCTCCGGCTCGAGCTCAGGATATGACTCATGTATAGCTTTCATAACGTTCACGAACATAATCCGGTACGCGCGCCCCCGGAAGTGAAGTCCTATCCGTCTTAGCCTTGGATCATTGTAGACCGGTGGGCTATAACTCACCATCACTCAGATATCTGTCCAACCCATTCTCTGCGTCTAATCCCTCCAGGCCTGGAACGGAATCACCGTCTGTCCATTTCATGTCTCCCATAATCAGATCCCACATTGGCACAACAGGAACTCCCAGCTCCGTACCCAGTCGGACAGCCGCATCGCAGTACCTCCTAGCGCTGACTGTCGTCCGATCACAAACCCAGCCTTCTTCCATTTGTGAGACAAACGGGTAATGGTCAAACGGACCAGGGCCAATAATGACAACCTTTGCGCCAGCTTCCTGCGCGGCCAGCACCATCCGAGTCACGTTGGACTTGTAGCGTTGAATCGGGACATGGTTCTTAGACCATGGAAGTATAGAGTCATTTGTGCCGAAGAAGATGATCTATTTTAATTAGTTACTTAGTCTTGTATCAAAAGGCTTGGAAGATAGTTAGACCATGAGTTTGATATTTGTCTCTTGCCGGAGTAGGTGCGGGAATAGAGCAGCTGCGTGGTCTGAATTATATCCACTAAAACCACGTTGGATTACGTCCATTCTCCGAGTATATGCTGTTTCTATTAGTAAAAAGTCGTGTCATGGTAGGGTTGAGTGCTTACCATTTTGCATAGCCGGCCCAAAAGCGAAGCCACATTCGGGGTTGTACGCTTGCTGGATGATGGAATCTCCGAAGAGGAGGATTTTGTCGAATGCGAGAGCCATAGTGTAGGGTTGAAGAGTTGTCGTTCGGAAGATAATGGTCTAATATATCTCTTTCTTTCTGTCTCAAGTGTAAACAGGCACCTTACTACTTACGACACGGAGAGAGGCCCTTGCCATTCAGGGTGTAGTTTAAACATATATTTCTGTCTCAAGATAGTCCGTTTGAAGTGTACACAGTTCTCGGCTTCCAAAATATGCTGCGATCCGGACAGAAAATAATAAAGAGCCAACTAGGACGCATTTTCCATTTCCTAGAGCATCAATGCGTAATTGCAGATTCCGTCGCGCATAGACACAGATCAGTTATATCCCCACGCATATCCCATCAATCGCAGTTTTCTGCAAAACAGCCGCACGAAACTCAGTACCATCCGGGAAATCCTGGCAGACCTTCCTGAATTCAGGCAAGGCCAAGCCATTTTTCAAATGCTCATTGCTCTCCCAGACGGCGTAGTTGACGATAAAGCTACCATGTCCGATAGCGTGATGAAGTTGGGTTGAAATATAACCAGGGGCTTGCTTGAGGACCTCCCCAGTGCGGCGCCAGGTATCTAGAAAGGCCTCCTTGTCGGCTCCGGCAGGGATGGATATGATGTTGAGAAGTACGATGGGCCCGACGGGGGGAGTCGTCGAAAGCATGGCCGCGAAGGAGGTAGAGGCATCGAGGGGTAGGTGAGTAGGCGCCATGTTGTGCTAATGATGACCTAGAAAGGTATGAGTAAGACGAGACAGTACTGGGGTGGGTGGGTATGCACAATACCTTGCTTGGGTAATCGTTTCTTCGGATGAGAAAAAGTTAAGATGTGAATTCAGTTAGATGGAGGACTCGCTCTATTTTAAAGGTTTATAATAAGCCGACGGGCACATAGCCTGGACAGAGACCGTGAGTCCAGCCGAACCTAAGATTAAACCGGTCCATCGACTTCGGAGTCTACTAGGAGATAACATGAACTCCACAGAGCCTACAAGCACTGCTCAGACTCGTGGGTTTCGTTAACAGGTTCGTCCGCGGGCAAAATGGTCTCCGAATACCGTCCGTGATCGACCTCCACGTTGTAATAGAACCCACCACAGGCACCCATGAATCCTCTTTGGTATTTCTGATGGCAGTTCAGAAAGTGATGGGTCGATTTCTGCACTGGACCGCGGAATTGCCTGACTATATTGGTTCGTAGGTCATTTGGACTGCTCTCTTGGAAAACGAAAACACAACCCCTCACGAGTAGAAGTGGCACGCAACAGAACTTGCTGTAACTTTTCTAATAGTTCATATTATAGCTTCTACGGACTGCGTCCAAGACGATATGACTGCCTATAGCCATGCTCCAGGATACACCCCCGAGAGTAGTGGTCCCCGTCTGATTCCGGATAACGATCAATCGAGCAGCCACTCGAGGTGACAGGCCATGTAAGCCTGATAATCTATGTTAGGTGGTCCGCACCAGATACTGACTTATGGGCAAGCTTCTTGACGTCCATTCTTACGACCACGGTACCGCCATTCCTTGGAACTCCGGAAATGCTCCAGCCTGGGGAAGTATATAATCTCGTCGGCCGCTCCGCCCTCTGCTTCAATTTTGCAGTGGGAGAAAGAATAGCCTCCGGACCAAAAAGGAAAATAAGGGTGTAAGAAACAAATAAGGAAGACGTCGTCCCTGCTGCTTCAACCGTAATGTCCGTGATGTTGATAGATATTTATAGATATGCTCCGCAATTCGAATTGTTGATGAACCAGTCAGCGCCTTGACAATTATCGGGCGCTTAAAGGTCGAATCATCATACATCTTAACCTTCTAGTGTCAATTGGGAAATTAAGAAAATAATCATGGGCCGCCGCAGTTTTCTGTCTTACAACTTCACAGTTCCAGACTTTGACAAAACAATTGGATAATGCGCAGCATGGTTTTGTCGGCTTCTCAAAGAGGAGTCGCCCGTTTGTTCCTCATTACGATCGGCCTCACTATAATCATCAGCTTCATCTTCTGGCCGTATCCTCCAGTCACGCCTGGAACACCACAAGTCGCTTCGGACCCCCTCCATTCCATAACCAATGGAACTCTGGGGGCATGTAATTCTTCCCTGGTGCGTTAGGCTTCGCTAACTTGAGCAGGTCCAGAAGGTCTTTGCTATCAGTCTTCCTAGCAGATTGGATAAGCGCGACAATATTGTGCTGGGCTCGTCTGTCAGCGACTTCCATGTCGAATTCATTGTGCAATGATTCCGGATGAGATAAATCCGAAAACATATCCCTATGTTAGTCCACTGATTCGTCTGCTGAACTTTTGCTAACGAGTATCAGAACTGGAACTATGACCACCGGCCAGTTGAGTATGCGGCTCGACGGTCGCATGTCAATGGAATACAACGGTGTGTGATACAGAGCGCTAAGAGTTACCAGATCTGACCCTTCTCTAGAATTGTGAGCGAAAGACTCGGCAGCGCCATCATCATGGAGGACGACGCGGACTGGGATGTATCGCTCAAAACACAGCTCCAAAGCTTCGCCATTGCAGTCCGCGCTCTCCAAGGATCAGACGATTTCCCCTCGGACTCGCCATACGGCACGACTGGGATATCCTCTGGCTCGGTCATTGTGGTGTTGAATGCAAAACCGACCAACCCTCTTTCCTAACACCCAATGATCCTACCATTCTCCCACCCCAGCACTTCTTACCGTACTGGCGCGATCCCCCACCGCTAGAAAGGCCAGATGACTCCCGCCTGACATGCGCCGTGAGTGATGCCGTCTGCTCAATTGTCTATGCCGTGAGTTTTCGAGGGGCTCAGCGGATTTTAGCCGCCCTGTCTGTGAACCCGTCGGGTCTAGCAGACCAAATTGACATCGGCGCCCAATTCGACGTCTCATTAGGCCGTATGTGTGGTAATGGTTATTTAAGGTGCTTCGCACCTTATCCATCTCTGACTGGCGGCTACACGCCAGCGGGGCCAGCAACAAAGGGCTCTGATATTAATGGCCCGGCTGCGGATTCAGGGGAAGCATTTGACGGACCAATCGAGGGTCCCTTTAGCAACGGAGTCATGTATAGTACTATGTTTAACATTGTTCGTCTTATAAACGGGGAGAAAATAGTTCGCGCGACCTGGGATGATGTGCTGGTTCCGGAAGTTGACCCTAGCAGCATTCCTGTGCTAGGAGGTTCTTTACATATGTGAATGACGAGCTTTCTTTGGCCAGTGGTGATTATTTCGCCTCTAGATAACAAAGACATACAGCATCTCTCTACCTTAGCACCAGGGTCAGTCCCAAGCCTTTCGCCAGCACATTATGCTCAGCAAAAGCTACGTGGGAAGAGAGCAATCCCTACCCCGAACATCATATCAGTGTCCCTTCTCTCTCTTTGTGTCGAGGTTGACGCTGCATAATCTACTATGTTATATATCTGAATCCTCCTCTTCTTTACCTTCGGTCCCTTCGCTGGATCTGATGATAACAACCATGTCAGTAACCCCTCCTCATGGACAGGTGTCAATCCAGTCTGGACAACAGGTGAAACCCAGGTTATCGCATGGGAGACCACGCTGGATGAGCTCAACATCTCAATCTGGCAGCAGACTATGTACCTTTTTATATTTGTGATTCATTAAACTAAATGGTTTGGCTATCAGGCAGCTCACTCACAGCCTACGACCTTTGCTCTTTCCGTCGCCGCAGAACTATCCAGGGGGGCAACCTAGTGAGCACAGGGCCTGGGTAGCTTCGCAGCGGCGACAGTGGTACACAGTACAAAGTCCAGGATAATGCCTTTACTCGAAGGCGGTTGAATGGCAGCTCTTGACACCGTAGCAGCAACCACATTTAACCACGGCTTTGGCTGGGACAACCTCGTAATCCCCCTCACTGGTACTTGACAGGATGTCTACTATTCATTGTGTTAGCCATGATCAGCAGTGAAATCTAACTCTGCTACTATATTATTCTACGCTCTTGCTTAATCAGATCGTGGTGAACATGCGCGACTTCCTGCAATGGTCGCGGTCTTGGTTTGCACCTTCTCCACGGCGGTAATGTTGACAAACCTGGGACCTACAAGAAATGCCCTTGCGTTCATTCCTATATCCAGAATTTTATATACTGATTGCAAATCATAATCCCGCAATGAGGTGTCCCTTTTGTGGCCTCGTTTTCGTTCCAGATACTGACGGTGCTTCTGATATACAGCGTCACCGTCGACCTTGGACAGAGGAAGTTCGAGGAATCTACGCCATTGATTTCACGCATATTGACGCTGCGATCACCGGGATAGGAATACTACGTGGAGGGACCATCTTCGCTCCCCGTGACAAGAACCGTTCCTACATGCAGACCGAGAACCTCGAACAATGGAAATTTGACCACCCCCACGATGGGAGTGCCTGGGCCTTTGTCTTCCACAACTCGTGCTGGCACTTGTTTACCCTCCGGTTACGGTCATCCCATTTGAGCGACAAGAACATCATCACCTTATTATATATCACCAGTTCTTTTCTGTTCCATATATCGATATCGCAATATATCCCAACATGGACGACTGGTTTGCAACGCTACCCGCCGACCCTTGTTGCATTCCTAGTATAGCCGCCCTCGAATCGCTAGCGGATGGCCAATTACCTATGCTGCCAGGAACGAGTGAAAACCCTATCTTTCGGGCGCTTGGACGACCACTACAGTGGGAGATCTTGTCATATCTGACATACCAAGAACTAAAGGATCTCAGGCTGGTCAGTCGGGAGCTTGCGGTTACTGCGCGAATCGAACACATACCCGGGTCGTACTGGAAGAGTAGATTCTATCTCGGTCAGGAGGCCGACTTTCTATTTCCAACCTTTTCGGATCAGGTGGATTGGCGTGGATTGTTCCTAGGGATTCAAAGCTCCCTTCACGGTGTGGAAAACCTTCCGATGCTCAATAGACAGAGGATTCGAACTCTGTTCGAACCTATTGCTGCCCTTTTGGAGACGTATCCGTCCCTCAAGAGGGAACCAGGGGGCATTATCGCCGTTCCCGCGGGCGATGTTCCCAGCCGGTTACGTCTACTCTCTGGAGGTTGGCTGGGACTGCTGGAGTGCACTGACTATATGACTGGCAAGGTAGTCTGGGATAATGTTCATAGACCATGCATGGAAGGGACGTGCCATATGCGTTCCTTCAGGGTGCAAGGCGTCGTCAGAGCACGTATGGCCGAGGAAGGATGGCTCGGAATATCAACCATTCGAATCGGATCCAAGTGTTTCATATGTGGAATACGCTCAGCCTATTTGACGACAGGGCAACCAGCGACGCTAGTTTTATTAATACCGCCACTGAGACATTGACCGTTCAACCGCCCGGCTCGATTATTCAGGGACTCGGTCTTGCAGTCGGCCAGGAAGGATTACGGGGGATTCATATACACTCATCTCATGGGTCATCAGGGATCATCCAGATACTCCTGGCTCGGAAATTTTCTACCAAGACCTCCGGCTTCCAGAAGCAAAAGGGCCATTCTTCCTGGTAGCAGCGTTTGATGTAGGTTCATACCTCTCCTTTTGCCTTCTCTACTGACCGGATATTAGAGGTTCAGAATTGTCGCCCTGGGGCTTGGGACTTGTGTTGACGGAGCTCTCCCTATTTTGACAGTGACTGTATAACCCTTGTATACATTTTAAGGCAGACACTTTCTGAGTCCACGAGTACTTTCAAAGGTACCAGACTCGGCCGAGCTGCTATTGATTTCCTTATTAAACAGCGGTCAGACTGATCCCCCTCCTCCTTCTCCAATTGGCCTCCGTATTAGAGACATGCCCAGGCCTATAGCTCGTCCCATACAAAGCCTTCGCTTCATCTTCCGTCCTCCACCGCAGAATATCATAAGTACTCGCTTCCGTCATTGCCGCGTCTCGAATGCGCGACGTCGCAGACATAGTCTCCAAAACAATGGTATTCACCCCCCGCTGTCTAAACCCCTCCCCCCACGCTCTATCCTCGCCAACCGTCATGAAAATGGTAATCCGCGACGGCGCAACAGGATACCGCAGTAAATAATCCAACGCATCAGCATCAACACCAGAAGTAATCGGTCCGATTATAAAGGCGTGTCCTGCGGCAATGGCGGCGTCGATCTTCGGGACGTAGTGCGTGTGGAAGAAGATTCCGTTTGGGCCTGTGTCTACCGGGCCGGATATGAATGCCACGGGTGAGGCGGTGGGTGAGTTGGGGTTTGATGTCATTTTACAGTGGTTGAATCCAAGGTTGAAATTGAGACTGAGTTCAGGGGATGTCTCAGTTGTCTTGACTCGGTGCATGACTCAGGTTCATGACTGCGGGGCTCCCTTTCCCCTTTCATGAGTCATGTCACTTTCTACCCCGATAACATATGGTCTTGTCGGATATATATACGTCGTTGGAGAAGACATGTAAGGATGACCCGCAATATCTATGCCACCATGAAATGAAACCGTGACTGTATACAACCTTATCACTTATCACCTCGTCACTATCGCAATGTAACTGATCGGAGGCCCGTCGGACATCGGACCCTCGAGACGCTGAGTTACTCCAACTCTGATAAGCTCGGCCGTGACTTCAAGCTGCCCATGGGGATACTTATAGGACAATCCAAACCTGCTATCAGACCATATCTAATTACCCTGACAAGTATACAACATGCCTGAAACATACTCCAGCCACCCCGACTACGGCTACCCCCGTGACTTTAAAGGATACGGCGAGAAGGGCATCGTGCCCCAGTGGCCCAACAATGCCAAAATCGCAGTGTCCTTCGTGATCAACTACGAAGAGGTATGCCTCCAGGATTGTCCTCAGTGAAGACGAAGTTAATGCGCTAGTATAGGGCGCAGAACACAGCGTCCTAGAAGGCGACGGCGTCTCGGAAACATCGCTCCGCGAAAACACCACCAGCCCAGCACGCTACAACGAACGCGACTACAACGCCGAGTCCGAGTACGAGTATGGTAGCCGCGCCGGATGGTGGCGCCTTTTTCGGCTGTTCAATGCGCACAAGATGAAATTCACCCTCTACGCCGTCGCCCGCGCAATCGAACACAACCCTGACGTCGCGACACGCTGTGTTGAGGAGGGTCACGACGTTGCTTCCCAGTATGTCCCTCCCTCCTCTCCAAACTGCTACACATACTAACGAGATAGCGCCTACCGCTGGGTCAACCACCACGACTTCTCAATCGAGAAAGAAAAAGAATACATCCGGAAAGGCATCACCACACTGAAGAGTCTGACCGGCTACGCACCAAAGGGGTGGTACTACGGGCGCCCAAGCCCGCATTCCCGTACGCTAATCCCACAGGTGTACGAAGAAATGGGCGAAGAACTCGCCTGGGCAAGCGACACCTACGCCGACGACGTCCCGTACTGGACCGATCTAGCGTATGAGCGGGACAGCGCAAGCCCAAAGGGCTGCCTGATGATTCCGTACTCGTACGACTGCAACGACTTTAAATTCCACACGCCCGGATCTGGATTCCGCGACCCACAGGGTTTCCTGACGCATTTGAAGAATGCGTTCGACGTGCTCTATGAAGAAGGCGAAGAGGGCATGCCGAAGATGATGACGATCGGACTGCATTGTCGGATCATCGGAAGGCCTGGGCGCTTTGCGGCGCTGAAGGAGTTTGTCGAGTATATTGGGAAGAAGGAGGGCGTTTGGGTTGCTACCAGGACGGAGATTGCGGAGGCTTTTCGCGAGACGTATCCGTATAAGAAGGGCTGTCTTGCCTAGTTACACTCATGTCATAGTCAGTCAATGAATAACAATGCCCTGATCATTTTGAAGCTATCGCTGTTGTAGAGATATCGGATATCCGAGTTTGATCTCATATCTGTGGATAAACCTGGGTAGATCAAAACAACAGCAGAACACTTATCAAGATCGGACGTCCGAGTCTAGCAGCCGTGAGCTCGCACGAGTATCTATTGCGGTTATCAAAAGAAGATGATTCGCGGGCGAAAGCGCCTAACTCGAAAATCTTTCTTATCATGGTCACTGCAGAGATAAACAGGAGCTCCAAGACGTATCAGTCTAGACAGGAACCGATAACAGCCCTACTAGCTATATGAACCGCAATTGCGCGTTTCTTTCCGTGGACAGAGGACAATATACCGTCCACTATACAAGACATTCACCATGGCAACTCGGTCCGCGAGACGATTTGTCGAGTTTATCCAGACTCAGGAGGCGCCGGAGAATCATGAAGCTGTTGGGAAGGGACGATGGTCGAATAAGGATTTGGAACCAACGTATCCTGAGGAGCGGACGTGGACTTGGTTCGTATGGCACCAGTGCGAGTGACGTTCGCTAATTCTGCAGGTTCAATCTCCCTCTTTACTGGTTCTCTGTCGCGTTTGGTGCGACAGGATGGAATGTTGCTGCGTCTTTAGTGGCGACAGGTCTTGTACGTTTCCTCCTCAACGCATGAACATTGCTGATAGATCAGAGCTGGGACCAAGCATTCATCTCATGCTGTCTAGGCTCATTCATCGCCGCTTCAGCGGTAACCTGCCTGGCTCGACCAGGAGCAACATACCATATTGGCTTGTAAGTTCCTTATTCTCTCTCTTGACAGCAGCTAACTGAGTAGTCCCGTCCTCGCACGCTCGGCGTTTGGCATGTGGGGATCCTACTTCTTCATCTTCATCCGCGCAGTAGTCTGCATCATCTGGTACGGGATCCAGACATACTACGGCGCAAACCTGCTGAGCCTCATGTTCCGGTGCATGTTCGGGCATAGATGGGTCAATTTTGCGAACTCGCTACCGACAGGAGCGGATGTGACTTCGAAGCAGCTACTGTGTTTCTTCATCGTTTGGCTGATGGAATTCCCCTTTGTATGTCTCCGATACTCGAGACGAGCGAGGCTAACTTTGTAGTGCTTCGTCCATCCAACCAAGATTCACCTCCTCTTCACGGTCAAAGGGGTGATTATGCCTTTTGTCACATTCGGTCTCTTTGGCTGGTGTATAGCACACGGTGCGGGGATGTCCAGCATCGGTCTTGCCTCGCAAGGAACCGAGAGTAGTGGCCAGCTCGGCTGGGCCGTGATGGATGGAATCAACGTGATTATGGGCAGTCTCTCCCCAATGGTCGTCAACCAGCCTGATCTCGCACGATACTGCAAGAAACCACGAGACGCGGGATGGCCACAGGGTGCAGCTGTATTCTTCTCCAAGGTCATTGTCTTCTTCCTTGGTCTTGCGTCTACGGCCTCGATTCAGGGCGCTTGGGGGACTGCTTATTGTACTTCCCCTTCTCCCGTTATAAGGCACAGCTAACATTGTAGGGAACATCTGGGACCTCCTCGAAGCCATCCTCGACCACTACTGGACACCCGCCTCTCGATGTGCCATCTGGCTCGTCTCATTCAGCTTCATGTTCAGTCAATTCGGGACGAACTTTGGCGGAAACTCGATCCCCTTCGGCGCCGACATGACTGGCCTCTTCCCTCGATTCCTGACTATCCGACGCGGCCAGATCCTCTGCGCTGTTCTCGGAATCTGTGTCGTCCCGTGGAAACTGCTCGCGAACGCAAGTGCCTTCCTTTCGTTCTTGGGCAGTTACAACATCTTCATGGCGCCGCTTTGTGCTGTATGTCCCCCATCTAATTCCGAGACAACACTAACAAGAAAGATCATCATCGTGGATTACATCTGCCGAAAAGGAAACATCCACGTCCCATCTCTCTACAACGGCACCAAAAGCGGGCTGTACTGGTTCTGGTCGGGAACAAATTGGTTCGCAGCCTTCGCGTGGATTGCGGCTGTCGCGTTCGGGCTCCCTGGTCTCGTCGGCGAATACCAACCCCAAGCCGTCAATTCAGCCGCAAAGAACATGTTCAAGATGGGCTGGATTCTGACATTCGCTGTGGCGGGGACAGTCTACGCGGTTTGTTTCCAGATAGTGAAGTTCCGTATATTCCCGATCGCATACGAAGTGATAACGGTAAGCTGGGAGTATCTATGTAAAGACGGGCGAGACGGATTCTTCGATGGAGAGAAGGAGGCGGAGAATGGAGTCGTTGTTTCGGAGGGCATTCCGAAGGCCGATTTGGAGTACGAGAAAGATGCCTAATTATTTAGCGATGTTATCATAATAGCCCTAGTGGGGAATTGGGGAATTGGAGATACCTTGGGGTCGTCCTTAAAGTCTCCAACTCCAATCCATTCAATTACACATCTCTCATTAACATCTCTCATTAACATCTCTCATTAACATCTCTCATTAACATCTCTCATTAACATCTCTCAATATCTCACACGTATGAAAATGCCGGAACCATACAGACTTACAGCATCTGAAGCTCTGCAGCTCATCCGAGCCGACAAGCTCACGGTAGAAGCATACGCAACGTCCATCCTATCCCGAATTGAGTCCCGCGACGACACCGTCAAAGCATGGGCGTATCTGGACCCGAATTATGTCCTCGAGCAAGCCCGTGCACTCGACAAGGTCCCTTCTGAGAAGCGAGGTCCTCTGCACGGAATTCCCATCGGTGTAAAGGATGTCATCTACACGAAGGGTTCGTCTACGTCTCCGTTCTGACGGACCGTCTATACACGGATACTAACAGTGATAGACATGCCAACCCAACACAACTCCCCCCTATACAAAGACAGCCATGTGAGCGTCGACGCCGCCTCGATCGCGATCCTCCGCGCCGCCGGAGCTCTCATCTTCGGTATCTTCCCCCAACACCCATAAAGCAGCATACTAACGAAGAAGGAAAAACAACCACAACCGAATTCGCCGCAACAACCGTCGGTCCCGCGACAGGGAACCCGCACGATCCTTCGCGCACCCCAGGTGGCTCTTCAGCTGGCTCCGGCGCAGCCGTAGCAGACTATCAAGTCCCGTTAGCCCTGGGCACACAAACTGGCGGGAGCATCATCCGCCCGGGATCATTCAACGGTATCTACGCGATGAAACCCACTTGGGGGCTGATTAGCCGCGAGGGACAGAAAGTTTACTCGCTTATCCTGGATACACTTGGATTCTACGGCCGGTCGATCGAGGATCTTGAACTCCTAGGCGATATCCTCGGGTTAAAGGACGATGAGGTTACACCCTCATTCGCCGTAAAAGGCGCGAAATTCGGGCTGGTCAAGACATGCGTCTGGCCGCAAGCCGAAGAGGGGACGATCTCTGCTATGCAGAGCGCAAAAGACCTCCTCGAGAAACACGGCGCCGTCGTCGAAGAAATCACCCTCCCAGCGGAATTCGACAATATGCCCGACTACCACGCGAAGATCATGGCTGCTGCCGGGCGGGTTTCATTCCTGTCTGAATACCAGGTCGATAAGACGCAGATCAACGAGTTGTTAACAGGCCATGTCGAGAATATCACGGGCTTCTCTCGCGCGCAGCAACTAGCCGCGTTTGATGGGATTGCGATGCTTCGGCCACAGATGGACGAGATTGCGAATCGATATGCCGCTCTGATTACACCTAGTATACCTGGTGAGGCGCCGAAGGGTCTCGGATTTACGGGCAGCGCGGCGTTCAATGGGATGTGGACGGTATGTTTTCTTTTCCTACCGAGTACTAAGCTGACTTGAGTAGGCACTGCACAACCCAGTTGTAAATATTCCCGGCTTTCAGGGTGAGAATGGTATGCCTGTCGGTGTCTCGCTTGTTGCGGCCAGACTTCGTGATCAGCATCTTTTGACTGTTGCGAAAGAAGTCGGGAAGATCTTTGCAGAGGAGGGTGGATGGAGGTCGAATCTATAATCTGTTAACCTCTATCACGCTATGATTACACATATGTCATGTTCTTCGCCGGAAGGTCTGAGACTTCCATTTTCGGATTTAGTCCGACGTACTGGTTTTTGCTCGGGGAGCGCTCGGGTGCGTGCAGAGTGCTCTATAGGGGCTTCGGGGCGCTCCCAGGAGTTCCGGGACGAAGCTAGGTATAATGTTCTTGATAGCTTTGGAGACAGTATTAAGCCACTGCTTTTCAATCCTTGGATCCTCCTGCTTCGTACTATACTTTCAAGTCCTACTTTGTTTTAGTGACCAACCAGCACTTACATAAGGGCCTTTGTACATTCTCTGCTATGCGAAACGTGGAGAATACCTAGGTGAGACCAGCCGGGCATGCTGTATCCTAGGATTCTGATCCCTGTCTAGCTAGGCGCAGAAACCACAGGTGGTCTCCACAGAAGGATGGAATTGAAGTTTCCCCCTTTTTTCGACTCAAAAGGAAACATCCACCCACCATGGCATCAACGGGGGCAACAGCGCGTCAAAAAAAAGCGACACAACAAATCTCGTTGCAAAGGCTTATCGACGAGCATAACATCCATTTCTATTCGATCGGCGACCGTCTTCCCGTAAGCCTAGAGCGCGAGGACGCTGCGGTGCGGGCGATCGCAGACGCAACAAAGGAGGTAAATCTGAAGCGCAGCTCGCAGGTGACGCAGGAACGAGTCGAGGGAGTCTGGGAAGCCGTCAGGTGGTGCCTGAAAAATGAGCATAACGAAGACAATTGGCGAGCTGAGGTCGAAACGAACATCTTGAACCCGCTCACGAAGCACCATGCGTGGTATGGCTGGCCGTCTTGATTCCTTATTCCTAACGGCCTTCAAATTACTTACCCCTATGCAGCCCGCAGTGCGGCAAGCGATTATGGCGAGCGGATTATGAATTTCCCATTGGCGGGGAGCAAGGGGAAAGGGCGGAGAATCTTCGCAGACGACGAGACAGGCGTGACAAATGTGCCTGCAAGAGCCGCATACTGGGGTGAGTGATGGAATCTTGCGTGAATTCCTGGCTGAATCTTGTCTTCTTATCTTCTAGGGATGGCCGACCCAAAGACCGTGTGTTCCAGAGCCTACGCGGCAGCAAAGTTCGGTACGGGCCGGGCCTGAAAGATCGAGTGCTGAAAGGGATTCGCCCCGATCTGGTCGTGGGATTGTACAATGGTCCCAAATTGACTACGATTCTCAATGCACCATTCACAGCCAACCCAGCTAAACGTGTCGGAGATCTTGTAAAGTCCGACATCTTCGCCAAGGAGGACGCCGATATCCAGGATGATAGTGCCATGGTCTTCCCCTTTCTTATTCTTGAAGCTAAACGAGCAAGGGCGCCGGATAGCCTCGAGGATATCGAGCGCCAAATGGCATTTCCGGCGTATGAGATGTTACGGGCGCAGAACCGGGTCCTCGAGAACACCACGGTGTCACAGGCAAGTGATAGGCTGCCAAGAGTATGGCTTGTTAGCTTCAAGGCTCAGATTTGGAGGCTATACGTTGCCACTATGGAGCGAGATATGGATGGGAAGCATAGCTACGTACGTAGGTCACCGCTCGCACGACGGCCATGGCCTGGTCCGTCTATCCTTCTGGCAACGTGCTGACGCTGATAGAATATTTACAATGTGTGGAGTGGTGACGTATCTGGAAAATGCGATGCCCTGAAGCTCGTATTACTGCTCGACTGTGTCTTCGACTGGGCTTTAGATGTATATCGACTGGATATCTTCGAGTCACTACGGTCCATGATGGGACCCAACCCCAGGGTCACCACTCCGATAGCACCCAGTGTCTCCGACTTGTCTGAAACCCTTGGAGGATTGGGTATATCGGATCCCATTGCCTCCGATTGTGAAAGCCTGGATACCATTCGTGGAGATACCCAGCAGGACGTCCTGAAGTACAGGCATGGCTGGGTGCGCGACGCGAGACAGGTCTTGGTCTCAGGGGAAGGGCTCCTGATTACCGAAACCAACATAGCCGATATTTTTGACAATTTTGAGCACCCGGACCATGCCGAGCGATTTGCCCGGTTAATCTGGGAGTTGCTCATTAGAGACCCGTGGTTGTTTCCGAGTGAAGCCATATTGGACAAAGTCAGAGAAGTGTGGACGGGCGAAAAGGACAACAGACATCAGGTGCCAGAAGTGCCGATATACGTGCAACTAGAGGTTTACGCCTATTTTGACATTAACTGGCAGCCAACGAGGAAACTGATTTTCGTGGCTGTTACTGAGGATAGTATCCCGGAACTCTTCAAGCGCACCAAATATGTTGAACGGCGGTCCGACGAGTTGGAGACGCCCGAAGACCAGATCCCTGAGAAACAATTCCTAGCGGGACTCTGCGACCGTCGCAAGCCTACTCTCGCGTCCGACAACCTTGAAGAGGCAATAAGCCGATGGCATTGCTGGCTCGGGTCCGACCTTGACGACAACCTGAAGTGGAGGCGTGTTTCCATGCCCAGCTGCGACAAGGCCTTTCAGGAAATCTTCCGGATATACCAGGTTGGCCAACGGGAACCCTCAGAAAGCTTCGTGAAGATATGGCATAGTCCCCAGCCTATCGTCTTGTCGGACAATGTGAATCAACACTACCTGATTTTTGGACATACGGACGAGCGAGACTGGCATCATATAGGCCCTCGCAACAGAGCACCGAGACTGTGCATGTTTGTCTTTGAGGACTTGGATGACCTGGGAACTAGTGATATCGCGGAAACATTAGACTACTACTACTACGAAGAACAGGGGGCCTACGATTATACCATCCTCAGAGGGAAGTATTTCTCGGGCACTACACACTTTGATGACAATTGCCCAGAGTCGGATTCGCGCCGGGGTTTTGTGGCATCGGGGCCAGGCGCTCGCTGGCTCGTGGAATCCTCCCTCATTCGTAGCTGGATTCTCGTGCTGAGAGACCATGAAATAGATGATTCTGTTTCTGATGGTGATGAAGAGTACTGGACTGATGATGATAGCTACAATCCTCTCCATAAACTGCGTTAGCCTAGGACATGGTTATTAGCTATGTCCTCCATCACAGAAAGTTCTAGAGAGACAACCGAGAAAGTGACCGAGGCAAATAGAAGGTTACAACTCATGTATATAAGACTGGACGGAGGATGTAGCTTCCTTCCCTCTTGTTTTCTCTTTACTTTTAATACAGTTGAAAATAATACTCCCTACGCCCGTCACACCTACGACTTTGTTTGATGCTGGCCAAGCATGGATCCGTCTTCCATAGCAATTCCACCATCAGCACCCTTGAACTCTTTGGCAGTCTTGGAACTGTGGCCGGCAAAGAACACCTTGTAGATATTCCATACATAAACCATACCTAGACAAGTGGTATGACTAAACCCCTTATTCTCCTTATCGCCAGTGCAGGCCGTTTTCGAGGCCCCGGGCCATGCTTGAATGTACAAGACTGGTCAATGAGATTGCAGCGGCGACAACGGGGGCCAGAGGGCATGGCGCATGTTACCTTTCGACGACGACAGGCGTCGCATGGTCGTGATTTACGAAACTTATACAGAACCCTGCAGGTTCCATCTCGTTCATTGTGCTAGTGAGTGAAAAAAAGAGCGGGGGGTTCTGCAACTCTGGGTCTTAGTGTGGCGATAAGGATGTATCTTGTATCGGAGGCTTACCCTAGACTATTTCTGCTATATGATAATGATTTCATTCGCTGTAATAGATCCTCCAACTCCATCAACACCTTCCAGTACGGACTCTCAACTCCTGCTCTGGTGGAGCACCTTACCCCAATCTTCAATGCCACTCCATCAGCCAGTGAGATAACGTTTTGCATTTGCTGTGCCTCTGAATGTTTCTCCCGTGAATCACACAGCTTCCAGAACTTGACACATACTTTCTATTCAATGTCAGTACACATCATTAACATGTGATGGCATCATACCGGGGCAATTGGGCAGCCCGCTGATCGCACCCGCCGCCCGACCGAGACTGAAGGCAACAAAAAGTCGATGAAGCCGTCAATAGTACGGAATAGGGAGTCGAATCGACGGGGATGCTCTGCCTGAAAGCTTGGTTCGTTGACTGCCGACATTTGCACATCTGTCGGTGTTCGCCAAAGATATATTTTCACGACGCTGGAGCAACAGACGTCAACTTAACACCACAAATATTATCAGAGCCTTTGACAATATCCATTATAAGATCGCTATCCATATCAATTCACCCAGACACCTCGAGGAAGTTATAGATTATCCTGTTCTGTCAATAAAAGTATGAGAAAGACAAGAGGGTGTTGAGGGCTGACACTCGGACCGGCGACGCCTCTACGATCTGAACAAAAAAATCCCCGATGGCACTTGGATCGGAAAGTAGAGCGCCAGCATAGTACCCAGGCGGAATGACCATGACATAGTCTGCGCCAGCTTCTGCGGCCTCTTTGCAGAGAGACATGGATTCCCTCGTGCTCAGGGCTCCTTCTCCAGCGATAACTGAGACACGATCGAGCTGGATCTCAGCTAAAGCTGATCGCGTGGCCTTGGCAAGGTCTGACCTCTTCTCATATGTCTAGAGACTTGTTACCGCCCGCCGTTAAGGTCGGACCTGGCGTACGTACCAGATGGACTGCTTCGCCCATTGTGCCCGAGACGACAGGCACGGTGCCAGCTTGTGCGACAACTGGATATATTAGATTGTTTCAATTCGTAGAGCGGAGAGATGAAGTACATTGAACATGTTTCTTGAATGATAGAAGATGTAGAAAATTAGTCGTGTTGAAGCAGTTGGGCATCGATGAGAAACTTACCCAGGTCTTCATTGTCCGTGAAGAAACACGGCAGAGGCGTGTAGATTCCGGTCGGGAGAGGCCTCATTGTGACTTCCTCAAATAAGCAAACTTGCGAGAGATTCTCGTCTACTCCTTGGATATCGAGGGACATGGACTGTGATGAGAAATAGTGCGGCCAACTCGTTTCCACAGGCTAATAAGCGCTTTATCGTGAGTTGGCCGGATCTATTAGTTACTACTATCTTGCCGTTACGCGCATTGTATATTCGGTCAGCTGTTACAGTGTCTAGGTCTCATTAACACACTTGGCCAGAAGCTTCGGAAGGATGACGAGGTGCAGTTGAGAATTGGCAGGCACGGCGTTACCATTAAAAAAAAGGAACTTCGATTATTGTCGCAATTGTTGATCATTAGCAACCTCATCTACCTATATGGCCCTATTTCACATCGTTATCGTCGGAATACTCGCTATAAATGCCCTATCCCTTAGATCCAGCCGTCACGCCTCAATCGCCTCGATCACCGACGCAGAGTGGAACAGGTTTAACGCAACTGTCTCCGGCCACCTCCACAATGGCGAACCCATGCTTGCCCCCTGCTACACCCTCTGCAACGGCCAGCCCCATACCCCGGATCTTGAGCGGTGTGCCGTCTTGATGAAAAATGGCGGGAATATGACCTTCGCAACCGGGCAATTCGGGCTCTACGTTTCCTCGCAATGGGGCGGCTGTCAGACTACCGGGGAGACTTGCATGTTTGGCGTTATTGGCCCGGATACTGTTATTCCAATCAGAGAGAATTGTCAGCAGGGGAGCGTTCCGCCCAAATATGTCGACGTGAGGACGGTGAAGCATATACAGAGGACGTTGAAGTTTGCGGGGAAGAACCGACTGCGCGTGGTGGTCAAGAATACGGGGCATGATTATATGGGGAGGAGCTCTGCGCCGGACTCATTGGGTCTGTGGTATGACCATGTCACTCTGGTTGACCCTAGACCTGCATTTTGGCGATACTGACCGTGTAGGATGCACAACCTGAGACCAGCAATCAAGCTGAACGAGGACTTTGAGCCCGAAGGTTGTTATGAGTCCAGCGGAGACTGTATTACATTTGGCGCGGGTCAGCAATTCGGCGGTATCTATGACTTTGTCGAAGCGCTTGGGTATCGCATCGCGGGGGGTAGCTATAGTAATGTCGGTGCAGCCGGGGGTTGGATTACAGGAGGCGGACACAGTCTACTCACTAACATGCTAGGTAGCTATCCCGTCCGGCTAATACATTAGAGCTGACAAAACCAGGCCTCGGCGTCGACAATGTTCAACAGCTCAAAACCGTTCTCCCTGATGGTACTTATCTCACCGCGAACCGCTGCCAGAACCAGGACCTATTCTTTGCCCTACGTGGTGGCGGCGGCGGCACCTTTGCTGTCGTCACCGAGATGACAACGCGGGTCTATCCAAAGAAGAATATTCAAGTTATGCGAATGGATTTTCAGAGCCTAGGACACAAAGCACAGTCCGAACTAATGGACGTCCTTGTTGGTAACGGCGAGAGATGGGCCTTTGAGGGCTGGGGAGGATATATCTCCTTGTCCACCTTCGGGGCTATATCCTTCATTGGATCAGAGCTGCTCACTTATGAGGAGGCTGTGCAGTCAATGAAGCCTCTCTTAGAGTTTTCCCTGAAATTCAACGCCGGCACTGTCAAGCTTGAGACAAGGGATAATTATCACGAGGGAGTACAGCAGTTCCTAGACAGTCAGGGAAATGGAGTCACCCCTGGTCTAGCATGGGCACCGTCTACCCGGATCTTGAGACAGGAGTCATTCGCAGACGACAAACAGAAGGAACTCTCTTCTCTCCTGACAGATTTTCTCACCGTCCAGCATGACCCATCCGAGCCATCTTTCCAGATTCTAGCCCTTTGCTTAACTGTTCCCACCATCTACTCCCAGAACATGCCTGAGTCCGACCTCCCCGGCGGCCCAGGTGAATCCTCGATCTCACCCGCATGGAGAGACGGCATTTGGATAGTTACCCACTTCCGGATCTACAACGGGACAATGACCGATCCCAACCTTGTCCGGATGATAGCACAACGGGCACACAATGCTATGAATCCTCTTCGTGCATTCACACCCGGTTCGGGCGGTTACATCAACGAAGCGGATCCCTGGGAACCGGACTATATCAACTCGTTCTGGGGAGAGAAGAACTACGCGCGGCTGCTAAAGATCCAGAAGGAGGTTGATCCCGATAAACTCCTCACAGTACACCGGGGTGTTGGGTGGGATAAGGATGATGAGCGGTATAGTTGTTATCCTGACGTTGATGATTCTTGAGGCTTCCTTACTAAATGGCGTGGATGGGTTGTTTCTTTCTCTTGAATTATTCTTATAGGGTTTTGATTCGATTATTGATATCCTAGTATTGGCTTAATTTGGCTATTGATAGGCTAGTATTGTCGCTACAATGCATTCTTTCTCAAAGTTCCGAACCTTGCCTTTGCTGTCAAGTACGAGAGCCCCGCAAGACTGCCCAAGTCCGACTTATACCAGACACAGTTTGCCTTGACATACTAAACATGTTGATGTGGTAGTCTTTGTCTATGTCCTGTGTATTCGGTGTACTGTTGAAATCATAGCAGGCTCGACTCCTGGCGGCTGGTCCAAAGTAATAAAGACAATGCAACGTCGCATAACACTGCGCTAATCATAGAGTTCCAATAGAAGGTGAAGCGCATAGCTAATACAGATGGGATCAAGGAATGTGTCCCCTATGTAGAGGGTGCCGATGTCTGCCGTATCTGCTGTACTGGACAACAGCGCTGCCTCGCTGGTACAAATCGCGCCCATGGTGTCTATGGTATGTAAGGGTATATCTGTTTAAAATCCTCGTTACTAGATAGAACCGGATACGAGGCTCTGCCACCTCTGCATTATTATAAAAACGTCAGAAAGTCCGGCCTCGACTCTATGGTCTGGGGAAAGATGCTTCTGTGTCGCGGTGTTTAACTTGAGGTCTCGACTGGAAATGTCTGAAACTTTGGGGGTAGAAGAAAGCGTAAGATTCGCTTAAGAATGAATGTACGTCTGACTGAAAATTAATAACAGGGTTAAAAGCCACAAACATCTATGCTTTATTGCTTTCCAACTGACGGTGTTATTTGTGACTACAAATATTTACATAAAGGTATCACTCCCCAGCTTGACCTATGCATAGGCTCCTAGTTAGACAAATCGCGAGAATGTCTCCTGTGAGAACGCTTCTTGTGAGCCTTGCAAGTACCGGGTCTCTTTCCACCTTTACCATGGCCGTTGGAGGTACCAGAGGCAGCGCTAGTAGCAGCAGCGGCAGCCTCGGTGCTCGAAGACGAAGAGGCAACAGAGCTAGTCTCAGGCTCCGAGGAGGCATCGGTTGACGAGGTAGCAGCGGCAGCGGTAGTAGACGACGCGCTCTCAGTGGACGCAGCAGACGCAGCAGAAGTTGTAGACGGAGCGGTACCGGCGCTGCCAGCGCTGTAGAGGGCGGGACCAGGCATGTCGTACGAGGCCAGTGGTTGATAGATATTAACGTAAATACCGGCATCGTCCTCCTTGTACAAGGCCGTTCCGAGCGTACCGCTGGGCGTCGCAGTTCCACTGCCAGTGACCTTCAAGTTGATGCACTGGGGGTAGTTCTGGGCGCCATCCTCGTTGTTCGCGCTGTGCAGGGCGATGATCTCATGACGGAGAACGTAGTTGCCTGCTGCGATATCCGAAGGGATGGTGATGGTCGAGCTAAGGTTGTTTGAAATAAGCTCATCGCTTGCCCAGGTCCCCGGGGTCTCGCTATCATCGATCAACCCGCCCGCATCGATCTTGAAGAATTCGAGAGCGGTCTTATCCGCTGACGAGCAATCGCCATTACATTTCGCAAGGTAGGTGATAACAGGGCCATGGTGGCTTTCTGGCCAGGTGTTCCAGTACATGGTCACATCTTTGCCAGCGGAGATTTCAGCGGAGAGGGCACCGGGTTTAGCGCCGCGGTGGCAGACGATGTCGGAGTCGGCGTAAGCGTCGGGCGCGACGTATCCGTGATCCGTTGCGGTTGTTGACCAGGCGATGACATCTGGAGGGTTAGACTGGTAGGTGTATTCATCGATCAAGTAGCCACTGTAGGTGGTGCCGTCGACGTCGATACTGGAGACGTAGCCGTGGCCGAGAGCAGAGCCAGCTGCTCCGAGGAGAAGAGCGGAAACTTGAAGGAGGGACATTCTGAAATCAAGATTGGATCAACGCACAGCGTAGAATGGTCTAATCAGGAATCAAAGAGAAGGGAAAAATTCAAGGTAATGAATGGATGAGGCTCTGCCTATGATTTGGGAAAGGTCAGTGAAGGGAAAGGATAGGCGTACTTATACATTCGAGGTATTCTGGCAATTTCCATAATTACTAGATCTGAAACAGTGGCTGTCATTGTAGTTTCAGGTATAGGAATCTAGATTGATCAATTTCCCAGGTCTGAAAGTTGGCTGGATCCATATTTTATCTCTACAAAAGTATCGAAAATTCAAGATGGGCTGGATGAGCCTAAATCCGTGCAATTAATGCACCAAACAACAGAATCACATCGTAGAAATTAGTTCGATGGGGCGCATTCTGTTAGCCTCGTTTCAGAATAAACAAGCAATGAAGCCAGGATCCTCTCGGATTATTCTAATTTCCGTGATTTCTACAAATCATATCACGCAAAGGGGACATTATTACTCCACCTCCAAGTCACCAAGATTGTTTTCTGAATTCAAGGTGTGTAAGAGAATGTGTCCATGAAAACAGCGTCACCATGGAATTTAACACGAGACCTTTCCCGCCGGCGACAAGGGATCAAAGGCGTTCCCTAAGGATATAGTAGCCACTCTCAACAGCTTGGGAGTTCCCTGGCCGTAGCTAGTAGGTGGCTTTTGTATATGACCTATGAGTGGCCGTATTCCTTGTTGTAGGGTATTCGCAGATTCCAATCCTATGATCTCTTCATCTCAAACTCCGGGGTACTAAGTCTGGTGAGAAAGTTCTTGCCATAACCCCGAGGATACGGATCTGGCGGGATTAATTTATCAAGGAATGGTTCATCGTTGTTCGGGTTATTCAATACGGTCAAATGGCTTTGTGGTGGTCAAGCTAGACCATAAAGGTTCAGAATCTGGCAGGCTGCGAGTCAACGTGGCCATCACCCGCCAAGATACATTGAAAATGAACTTGACATCCCTCCCAGTAGAACTGAGAGCATTAATTACTGGCTATCTTCCAAACATCGCCATCAAGTCCCTACGCCTGACATGCAAAACCCTCTGCAACATTGTCCGCCTCCGTCTTGACCGCGCCTTCCTCTCTGCAAACCCCCTGAACATCGCCGTCTTCCGCGCAATCGCTGACAGCGAAACATTCCCCCACGGCGTCAAAGAAATCATCCGGGATGACTCCAGGTTTATTAAAACCCCAGATAGCGAGTTCCATCCCGCCGATGAGGGTGAGGATCTCTGGATTGAAGAAGACAGCGGATGCCCCTACTGGTTCCTCGACGCATGTAAAGAAAACATGGAAGACTTCCAGATGCGCAGCCATTCGCACCTCAAAAGGGGTCATATTGAGCAACTGACCCGTGCAGAGGAGCAAGTCGCGACTGATCTGCCCTCGAAGATCTCCTGGCAGTATTACCAGAACCTACTACAGCAGCAGGAGGACACAATTATCTTTAACAAGGACGCGCAGGCTCTCGAGTAAGGGCTCCCCCGGCTTCCTGCTGCCAGGGGGGTGGTTATTACGCCAGCAGGGCATGGCTGGATGTTCACACCCTCGTACGAGACGCCGATGATCCGCGCTTTCCCAAAGGGATTCAACTACCCGATCCGACGCGTTTGGCCCTGTTTTCCCGGCGACAGCACTCACAAGCCATGGGCGCAAATGTGGGATGATGAAGCCGTTGAAAAAGACTATCGCGGGTTTGGAATCGTCACACGCGCCCTAGCACAGTACCCAGAGCGTCAGGTATCAGAGCTGATAATCGACGCCCATACGCTAGAAACCGGCCTCAACTGCTGTGTCTTTGAGCAGCCGAACCCCGAGTACAATGACTTTGCAGCCATTCTCCGCCGACCGGGGTTTGCACGCCTCAATCTATTCCTCCACGTCCGTGGCCAGGAGCACAGGGGGTGGCCCTGCTTCCGTAAACGGGTACCTCCGTCGCGCGCTCGCCGAGGCCTACAGCCTTCAACACATTAGTCTATCAACAGATGTTGAACAGGACCCGGCGTCCGACACTACTGTCCCTGGAAGCGGCGGTGGGCGTGATCAACTCGTCTCCTTACACACAATCTTCCCACTCGATTCATGCAAACCCCTCCGCCACTTTAGTCTTTCCGGCTTCCTCACCGACAAAGACGACATCATCTCGTTCCTCTCCGCACTTCCGCCGACCCTCTGCTCCGTTCATCTGGGGATCCTGTACTTTGTCGACCACGGCGGCTCCTACCGCGAACTCCTCCAAGACGTGCGGGATAAACTGGACTGGCGAACGCGAGACCCGGCATCTCGACCGATCGTCTCTATTTCCAAGCCGACCTATTATCATCGGATCGGACATGCGGTTTGGCTCGATGAGGAGATGAGGCAGTTCTCGTACGGAGACGGGGAGAATCTATTTTATGATCGGGGCCACGCGGTGGGTTATAAGGGGGTGATTCGGGATGCGTTTATGCCTGGGATTGAGTGGCCTAATGATGGAGCTTAGATGGAATAATCCTTGTCGTTGAACAAATTCGGTTCAAGGTGTAGCATTTTACTTCTTCTTTTCTTCTCCAATGTTCGCTTTGAGCTCTAGTAAGTAAAGGTACGCCAGCCCAACGCATACATACACATCCGCCTGCAGCCCAGAGCAATCATTCCCGACCGCCGAATTCCACGTGTAAAAGTCCTCAAGGGCAATCCGCTCCTTATTCGCTAGATCCCAGCATCCATCGCCGGCCTGGGCCACGTAGAACTTCCCGCAGTTACCATCCGACAAGCTGGTCATGGACAACACCTGGGAGAACCCGAGGGGATTCTCTCGAATAAGTCATTCGACGAGGTATTGACGGTGAAAATTAGAATAGCCCTAACATTCTCTCTTCACCAATGCAGCTGCAGAAACATAAGAGACACTAAACGAGATACACCTCCTCCTTGCATCAATAACCACTGGTTCATGACGCCAAGCCCGTCTGAGCTGTTGGTGGTACGTACGCATGCGCGGTTATTTCTACAATATAGGCACTTTTCCGCCAATAACAGGCCTGTATCTTTACATAAGATGGGCAGGTCGATGTGTCATTCCTGCACTGTGGGGATATCCGTGCTTACAGCATTCTTAGCAAATAGTGACAAGCACCGACTACGCTTCTTCAGGAACAACGATTTGATTAGACGTTGCTTAACAGGCACTAACTGGTGTTGGCTGTCACGGAGGAGCTTTATCGAGTTTGGCACTTTCATACTACGTACGCAAACGGCTCCAGCTCCTGGCTTGACGGAATCATGCAATGGGATGGGAAACTTGGGGTATTTTAAACATATATAAAGGCCTTGTCGTCCCTCCTCGTTCATTTTGACCATCGATATTATCAAACCACGCATCATGCAGTTCAAGGTCCGCCCCTCTGCATCCCAAGCTCAGGTCATCCAACACCGATAACCCGAACTAACCGCATCGTGCAGACCCTCCTCCTACTCCCCGCCCTCGCGGCTAGCACCACCGCAACAATCACCGTCGCCTTCGAGGGCTTCTACTACGCCAGCTGCGCAGTCCCCAGCATTATAGCCGCAAACATGATCTCCGGCGCTTGTGGCCCGGTCCAGAATCTCTTAATTACATCCTTCTCCGCGCGCGTTTATGCCGGGACATGTGAAGATAGCACCATGGCCCCGGTTTTGAAGCTGTATACTGCGACTGCATGTACTAAGGAGTCGTTGTATGGCGAGTATGATCTTTCTAGCGAGGATGCGTGCTTTGAGGTTGATGGGACGTTTTTGAGTAATGAGGTTGTTTGTCAGTGATTTGTTGGGACTTTTCACGGTATGTGAATCAACATGGACTGTCAGAGGGTGAATATGGACTTGATTAGAATATAAAGATCCTTTGTTCCTTGAATACTGAACAGTTATTGTAGCTCAGTGCTGATCTACTCGGATTCGCTGCGTAAGTCCGGTCGTCCTTCTATTTCGCAGCTTTATTCCATCTCTTGTACATCATATCATAGATCTGCAGGTCCTTTTTGGCGTCTTGCACAGTCGTTTTGATCTCCTTCCCATTGACAAAAACTTCATACAGCTCTTGTAACTCCGCGGTATAAGCGTCCTCGTACGACGACAGCATAGTGCGTCGCTGGATCTCCCCATGCCCATTGACCTCCTCAGTCTCGACATAAATCGGGAGGCCCTTGACATAAGGGCTATCGTACTACAAATTGCGAATTAGTCGTGACTCGTGAGAATCGATGATAGGGAACTGCCTACCTTAATAGTCACTCTCTTCTTCGCACCATAAACGGTAATATGGGCATCAAAAACAGGCACCTCGTCGATCCCGCTTTCATACGTGACAGAATACGGTGATCCATCTGTATTGCGGTATGCCATGATAGCACTATAGAACGGATCATTCGCAGATACACCCACAACATCTTCAGGAAACCCCAGCGTCTCGCGCATGAGCGAAATATCATGCGATGCTAAGCTACCCAGAAATCGGCAATACTTTTTCTTCTCGACCGTGATCTCCTGGTCAGGGAAAGCCTCCGCGAAGAGCCGCGCCAGTCGCGTATCCCTCTCCGCGCCGGCTTCGGAGGGGTAATCAGCGTGTTTAACGGGGAAAGTCCCGCTCTGGGTCACGAACTGCAAATTCGGCCCGCTGAAATCACGAACGCGCGCGTACAGAATTCTGGGGATAGTTGCAACTTCACGCTTGAAGGCCTGGAGATAGCTCGGCGCGTAGCGACGCATGTAGCCCACGAACACGCGAGCGTTGTTCGGCGCGGTTTTCTCCGCATCGATGATTGACTGGACGGAGGGGAGAGACAGAGACACTGGTTTTTCGATAAAGACGAATTTCCCTGCGCTGAGAGCGGCGAATGCAAGTGGTGCATGGCTCTCGTCTGATGTAAGGATAAAGACGATTTCAACGGCGGGGTTGTTGATGACATCTTGCGGGGTTGTTGTCTGGTGCGGCACGGAATATTTTGCGGCGCAGTAGGAGACTGTCTTCTCGGAGAGGTCGCAGATGGATTCGATTTTGAAGAGATGTGACAGGAGAAAAAGACAAGGGCCGTGGCAGACTTGAAAGACTTCCTGTGGGCAGATTATTATCCTGTTCTCGTTGTGTCGGTGATAATGGACTTACCCCGGCCCCGATGATTCCTATACGAAGGCGACGTTCTGGGGACATATCTCAAGCTCCGCGAAGGTAGTCTGGCTTGGTTTAATAGTTTATTAATTCAAGATTGAGCTCTGCGATTATTGAGGTCGGTCCCTCACAGCCCCGCGATCGGAGGCCCCCGCTATGCTCGGGTGGAGACTGCCCGTTTTGGTAAGCCTCTGCCGACCCCGGGCCCTTGATGAAAGGGGAAGGGGCGAGGGTCGCTCTTTCCCGGTTCATCAATGATAGAGAAGGAAGGCACGGCCTGGGTTGCAGTTTCCTTGTTGATGTCAATAAGAAGAGCCATGTGCGCTGCGTAAAACATGGCGATTGAATCTATGAGACCTGCTTCCACATAATGCATAGTATTTACTGGAGAGATGGTCTGATATTGAATCGGCGGGGCGTCGGAAGCCCGATTTGTTAACTACAACGCTATACTATAATAAATGCTGATGAATTATTCGAGTTTATCATTGTCCACTCCAGCCGGCGATGCTCGACCGTCGCCAGGCGTGGGCAAGCTTAACGGAAAACAACATTTCCCGGCTCATCAGATGCCTCCGTTAGAAGAACTTCCGCACAAAATCGCCGGAACTCAGCAAATGCCTCGGGGCTTTGCCACGACCAAGGCGTGTGTGTCAGCTGTCCACTGAAGTTATTTGGTACATCGGAGCTGGCGTTTAACGTGCCCCATGGTGTCCACGGCTCAGTTGACCAGGGAAGGCAGAAACTCCATTCGTCGCGACTGTAGGGTAGACTTGATGTTACTTCCTGAGATGGGCTAATTGCCGTCTGGAGGCCCATTCCTTCCTTGAAGAGTTCCAGCCACTCCCAGTTATCGGCCGGGGTTTGATTCCAGGGATCGTCATCGCCGTACATAATTTGTCGAGCCTGTGTTTGTATTGCGCTGTCTGTAATATCCGCCTGCGCAGCCTGAGCAGCGCGAACAAACTCAGTTAGTCTGGCAGTGAGATACTCGAACGACGTTGGACGATTTATACCCGCTGCCTTAACATTCGCATCCTCTGGACCATCATCGGATGCAAGGCGAACATTAGATAATCGAGAAGCGCTGAAAGGATCCATCGCAGCGGCTTCTATGCCAATCAAGTAAGGGGGCATGGCGTTTTGCACGGCCAACGCGACAGGGGGGTCAAGCCCACGAGGGCCGCTCCAGTCCTTCATTGATATGCCGTTTCGGTAATGGTCTGCAATATGCTCGTTTCTCTCTGACCACGAGACGAACGTGCTGGAACAAAATCCACATCGAGAATTGACCTTGTCGATGTGTACCTTCCAGTGGTCCATTGCTGGGATGAATCGCCTTGTGCCGTGCACAAGACGCAGATGTTGAACAAGATGGTCTTTTCGATAGAATGTTCGCAACACCGCCGGCTTCTCTCGACATGTTTGATATGAGTGCGAATCGATATGGTTCTCAGAAGGATCTGAATAGTCGCAAAAGGCACATCGCCTCACGCCATCAAATCCCAAATACGTTGGTCCACTAGGAGAACAGGTGTAACTCTCCAAAGAGAGATGCAATGTCTTTTCGTGGCGTGTCCAGTCATACTTGGCGCGAAACGTATCCGTGCAAAACGTGCACTGATAAGGTCTGTGATCTGGTCCAGATCCACCCGCTCTTTTGGGCAAGACGTATACCGGTGGCTTGCGACGCCGTCGCCGCCGTGTTGGTTCAGTTCCGTAAAATTGGTTGAAAGAACCGTTGGAGGTATGGGAGCCGAAACTATAGGCGGATGATGCGGAACTGTTCGATGCACCGGATTCTGATGGGTTTGAGGAAGCGACCGATCGGCTGTCATTGGGGGTGGATTGAGATGATTCAATATTCAAATCTTGCTCCGGGAGAGCAGCCCGTCCGTTCTGGACCACCGCACTCATAATCGCATCCAGTGATGCAGCTTCAGCTTCGGGTGGCGAGTTTCTCCATCGCTCAAGTGGGCTCACAGCGGACGACATGCCATCGACCTTTCGATAGAGCTCAAGAGAATTACGGCGAGTCGCAGAGCCCATGCCCCTGCGGCGCGTTGCCCAAAGCTTTCGCCGTCTGCGGGCATTTGCAAACCAGTTGGAGACCTGAATTGCCGTTAGACTGGTTTGCGCAGCAAGAGATGTTTTTTCCTGCTTGCTAGGATACGGACAGTCCGGATGTTGATCAAACCATTTTTTCAGGATGTTCACCGCTGCCCTGCTCATCGTTCCTGGCCGATGTTCCGGCTCCTCTACCGCATCGCGAAGACTCTGAGGCAAAGGTGTCGAGCCGTGCATGTCTAGTTCAAATTGGCCGGTGCCTTCGAGTGAAAGGTCGGGCTGCAATAATCCAGAATCGAATGCGGGGTTTAAGGAATAAGGAGGGTTTGAGTCATCCTCAAGAGGCCACATTCCGCTGAACTCGTCGTCCAGGAGTCCGTCAGAGAGAAACTGAAGATTGCCATTTTGTTGTGATTGGGAGCAGGTCATTCCTGGGTCCAGCTAGTTTATAGCGAGTGTAGACGTAGTGAGTTGGCGACTTCCAAATGTTGGAGAAGGAGCTGGAGACGAAGTGAAGTTGGAAGAGAATGTCACGGTCACGTGTCCACGCCCTGGCGACTGCCGTTTCGGGAAGCATGTTCCACCACGTGACCCAACCGGAATTCGGCTTTGGAACAACGGTAACAAGTCGGCAGCTCTTTGAATAAAGGAATCTTCATAGCTGGCAATTCCACTCCAGCAAGATGCGGCATCAATGAGCTGGTCACGTCAAATATCACAAACACCACGATCATCACTATCAGTGTAACCTCCCGCCCCCTCATTTTCCCCACCTCAGTGACCCGCTCGTATTTTCATGTCTAAGCTGGCGCTCATCAACTTGATAGACTGAGAACGTAATGTATTCACTGCAGCGTTGCATGACATGTCGATGACCAATTTGCCAGGTGACTTTACGGTCTGGCTTCAGCTCCGAAGCCTCACTCTTGGCTAGTTGACATGTTTGAGCGAACTGGGATGTGCAAAACTCACATCATCACTGTATCTAAAGTAGAGTCAGGGTAGGCCCATCACGCTCGGTAGTCTAAATACATAACGGGCAACCGCTTATGACCTAGGCAAGACTAAAGCTGCTATTCTCAACACTCCTCGCACGTCTAGCTTGATTCTCAACCGCCGCCATTTCCGCCTCTAGTTCAAGCTCATTGACACGAGCCGTTAATTTGATATAGCCTTCGTCATCCAGGTCCTCGAGGGCTTTTTTGAGCCATATGCGACAAGTAACGGGTGGGTGGGCCGAAACATCGGCAAGGCGATCATCGAGGACTTGGTGGAGGGCTGGGTCCATCACGCCTATCTTCAGGCCCGCTAACAAAGTTTTGGAGTGCGGGACGCCAATTGAGGCGCGCGATACGTATTCCCATTTATGATTGGTGTCAATGTTGTTGACTAGATGCAACATCCGGCTGGATTCAGGGTTCGTTGCAAGGTAAAATCCTCAGTGGAACTGTCGCTCGGCCCCGATGTTGGACAGAAGTATGTAGAGTCCATTAACATCGAAGGATATAGGATTATCTGGCATGGTGTTTTCCTACCCCGCGTCAGTTCCGAGACGATAGATGAGGGAAGAGTGACCTAAACATACTAGGTGCGCGATATGGGGTGCTCAACGAGGGGTGTATATTCAGGGGTCGAAGTAAAGAATGTTTCCTAGTGACCTTGGTCGTGATGCGGGGTTTTATAGCAAGGTAAGGGTCATAGCGGCAGTTAGCTGCATCAACGCCATTTGAAAGCTACAGCCACTATAGCCACCCCTGTAGGTAGACACGAGCCTGCCTGGAATTTCGCACGTGACTGCTCATTTGATCGGCCTTTGTTGCCTTTTGCTCTCCTTCATCCACACCAATATGCAAACGATAATCAAGCTTTTGATTCAACTTCTCTCTGGAGCCCTACAACAGTTGGAGCGCTTCACAAATACCGGTTAATCGAAACATAGAACCTTCAACGGTCAGCTTCTCTTATTTTCGTCCACACCCCCCTGGGCCCAAATCAGTCTTAAATCTTGGACCAAGCGATAACGTGCAAATGGCGACTGTCCAATCCGCGGTTGTCCACGCAGCGTTGGAACTAACCACATCGTCTGATCTCTCACCAACAAAACACTTGCTCCTGAAACACTTTGTCGAGTCAGCAGTTGATCCCGAGAGCGCAGCACAGTATCTCATTACGAGAATCAAGACATCAAAAAAAGATGTGCAAGTCTCACTGCAAAACTTTCTGCAAGAACGGAGAGTTCTTGCGAACCGACGTAATACACTCGCAGCTTTTACCTGTCTAATCCTTGTCCAACCCTTGCTAATGGTGTCCAGTAACCACCTTCGACCCCATTCCCCGCGATATCCACGACCTCGCGCTTAGCAGGGATGGCGTTGACTTCACAATGAAGCGTTTTCCCAGTCATAAACCAGGGTCCAATATAGAGCCCGCCTATGTGATCCCGCCATCTATGATCAACGGCATTGGGTCTGTGGAATCCGTGAGCTATCCTATCCATAACCTGATGTCCTACGCAGAACGGGATCGCTTCGCCGAGGACCTGAGAAGTTGCGTCGATCAACTGCGCAAGATCCGAAATAACACTCCATACCTTATATGCAATACACTCGGAGGTCCGATAACCGATCATCGCATTCCAGATGAAAAGGTAGGTCTATTCAATACAGAAGCTGACTTCAACAATCACCTAACAAGTCACTGGGGGGCTTTCTCAACTTTTCTTGAGCGCAGCAAGCTCTCAGTCCGCAAACACGAACACTTCTACTTCACCCACTCGGACTTCCAACCCTAGCAACCTAATCGTCGACCGTGGTCGGCTTAGTGGTATCATCGACTGGGAGTCTGCGGGATTTCGTCCGGAATACTGGGAATTCACAAAGGCCATGTATTGTGCCAATGCTAACTCCGTGATGGGCTCTATTTTCTACAAGACATTCGGTCGGGATTACGAGAGTGAACTGGAGTTTGAGCGAGCATTGTGGTTTATAACTCCCCTTGGGGTCTAAAGTCACATCAACATTTTTTCAGCGCGCGATATCGGTCCACCCCCTTAAGGCCACCTTTTCGTTTCTCGGAAATATAGCCGTGGAAATTCTTTGCGGGCATAATCCTCTACACAGTGATCAAATGGCGATGAACATTTCCTATGTAAATATTTTGATACTTTTCAAAGCTGTAGAGCTCACAAATCCGCCCGCCTAGACGTCTCTAAACGACGCACAAAACCCTACTCAAGGAACACAGTCTTCGCAACATATCATCCATCGCCTCATACGCACAATCCTCGCCATCCTTTCGCCAGCACAAAAGGCTGCTTCTCGTCAAATCTGGTAACGTCACAATACCTGATCCTGCGCTTCCGGTGGGGAACCGCCACGGGGGAGATCGGGACGAAACAGAGTATGCTAAAAAGTCTGCCCATCTTCCAGCTTGATCGATCAGATAAGAATGGTTTTCGCGCAGCTACGTCTTCCCACATGCTCTATCTAAGACAGGATCAGGAATGCTATGATTCTGTCCGGTGATAGGCTGCTATTCGGCATCGGAATGATCATGATTTCGTGGATATGGACGCTTTGTATATAGATACGAAAGACGCTGATGCTTTTGAGGGTGTGTTGCTTCCACCTGGGGGGTGGGATGATCTTGATTTAATAGTTGCGTTGACAATAATCAAAATGTGATTCTTTGATCTAAAAGCGCTCCAAATAATCACCAATACGGCTCGTTCTCGAGTTCCTGGGGATATACTCGAGAGCCATATCCCACGGAGTTCTATAATCGCACGCAAACAACGAAGAACTCGTTCAATACAACCACGATCCTAGAATCATGAAACTCAACCAGCAGATCCACCAACTATACTCCGAGAGATACATTGGCTCAATAAGGACTTCAAGGAGGTGCTCATAACGGATAACGACCCGAAGGTTGGGGGATATGGCTTTGATGGTTTCTATATGCGTGCGAAGTGGACATGTACGAGGATCGAGGTGATCTGGCTTTCTACCCTGTGGCGCTAGACTTACTTCGAGATGCGAAATAAGAACAAACTCCGGGATAGCAACGACGAAGGAAAACTAAGAGACCATCATATATAGAACTCCTTTCAAATGAGCGCCAGCAATTTGCCCACAGCGCGATCAATCCAACAAAAGCATGATAAGCATCACGCTAATGATGGTAACTTACATCAGGTACGGGGTTAAAAGGCACAGGGCGCACTACGAAGCAGTCAGGTCAGCCAGCAAGCCCACCAAAGGGAAGTTGAAACAGAGGAACACTCACCTATGTTATCCTCCGGACCTTCAATGACAATGTTTATTTCACAATACCAGCAGGACCGCGGCGGGTACGCAGGTTCGGTATATTCCGCGTAATTTTGTCCATTAACCAGCTGCGCTCCAGTGGGAGGCCCCGAAAGAAGTCTTGGAGAAGACGCAATGCCAGCTACTCCTTCTCCATTAGTTTTCCTCCTCTCTTACTGATGAATGCAATCATCGTGAATCGCATTATTATGATCCTCGTCGCTTGATCGATATCACGATCGAGAGATGAGGGTGGGATTCTGTAGCATAATGGGTTAATAAAGGCCTGGTGGAGGATTTCGAGAGCTATTATCAGGGATAAAGACATACTTCCTCGCAGGCGATCATAAAAAGCCAGCATGGGGAGCTTCTGGCCTAGAACAACCTTGTATTTCCGCATCTTCGCTCCGATAAGGCGACCAAGATCCCATATTAGTCGCTTGTTTGTTATCGTTTCGAGATCATACGGTATCATTGAGCTTGTTGAGCACCTGCCAGAGGTTTGGAATATGCGCGGGTGCTTCGCTGGCCAGGTTAGTGAGTTGTTCCCTGACTTGGTTCGTCAGGTAGGCTTTGAGAGTAGAATGGAACACATCCGGCGAGCTATAGATAATCGACGAGTTGACATGGGCCTCACTCAGCATCATGTGGTTGCACTCGGCAACTTGAGCTGATGTCAGGCGCCTAATGGGCACTTCAACTAGGCCATTCATCCGTCTGTGTAGAGGGCGATCCTCGGCCCCAGTTGAGGCAAGGAGTAGGTGCCTGTTGACAGGAAGGACGACGTCGTTGTCAAGGACGAAGCCTGCTTCCACGGTTGTGAGCAAATGAGACTCAGCAATGTCCTGGTGTCGAACCGGATTCTCAGGCAGAATGAACCGATCGGTATCGCGCTCTGTCCCATGGAAAACAAGCTGTCGCCGGTCCGGGTACAGCGTCAGGATCGCCCGATCGTAGAGGTGAATGGACACTGAACTTGTGTAGTACGTTGGGTCCTGACAATCAAGGATGTACTGCAAACAGGTATTGGAAAAGTCACGAAAGCATACCGCATCACAAGTTGAATTGTTCTTCGCGCATTGTTTACACAAAATCGACGCCCGCGCATACAGAACGCAACAGACCTTAAACAGCTGTTCTTCATTTGGTTCGAATTTCTTCACACAGGAACATAAACAACATAGGCAGACGTGCATCCGAGTCTCAATCGGTTCTTCCAGTAGTGCACGAATCGCCATATTCCCGAAGGCAAGGAGAGAGATCGGAATTGAAGAAGGCTATGGAGAGGAATGAAGAAAAGTTTGAGTAACAGCCACCAAAGGTCGAGGAAAGCAAGACTATTTGCCGACGAGAAGATGATGTTGTTGTGGTATGAAGTGAAACCGAATATCCCGTTGATCCGGAACCCGTTTTTCATGTATGCGTTGATCCGCTTTCGATCCGAGGGGCGACAACCGTTGACATGAATATGACCGTACCATTCATAGAGGCCTGCGTGGCGGAACCTCATCAAGAGCAGATATTTCTCAAGGGCAAATATCTGTCTTCCTGAACGTTGTATGCCCCTCCGTTTCTGAAAGCCATCTCAGCCTGGATGAAGATGTCTTTCGCCTCTAGCTCGAGGTTATTAAGCTTTTCTCAAGGGCCTCCTCGAGCCCGGGGTCACTGTACAGGCCAGCCAAGGTAGAAAGCTGGCCAAGGACTCTCTGCGATACAAGGGAACTGTGGATCCTGATTTCGTGGGCGAGGAGTATCGGAGTCGACTGTTGCACCGTGGCGGTCTTGATCTCCTCCGCAAAGGCTTCGAAGACTATGGGGGGGAGATGAACTCTGGGGTATTCTTAGGAGAATTCATATTGGCGAGCCTATATGCAGGTTCCAGTCAGTCATTGAGTTAGTAGCCAGTTAGAAGCTGTTGCGGTGCTGTCACACTTACTATCTAACACCAAGCACGAACATTCAGGCTCATGGGCTTACAGCGCGGTTGACAACATATTCTTCGAAGGAAATGGCAGGTAAGCCACCTCAGCACGTCCACGGCCGTTTATTCCAGTTATCCTGACTACTAACACGCATAAACCCAGGTATATTTGTGGTCACCCTCCGATTAGTCCTCGCCTGCTCCTCCGCATACTCACTCTGATCCCAAGAGAGAATAATCCTCCTCCGTCGTCGATTATCCCACATATACAATCCACGCATCGCACAGAACCCGACTATACGTTGACAACGGCAATGAGAATCGTTACGATGAGCGGGTATCGGTAGGCCGGTGCATAGGAGGACTTGAAGAGTTGACCGGCTATCACCCCAGCCAGGTTCGACCGACCATTCAAACCGAGGATGACAGACGAGGCCTACTCAATACGCATTAGCCTTGTTCTCAATGGAAATCCAACGCCTAGAGAAGCATACCTTGCCGGGCGTATTCCCCGCCAGCCAGACAGCAACTAGCGGACCTCCAGCAAAAGACCAGCCAGACAGACATGCGCAAAGCCATAGCGAAGTTTTTCGTTTTCAGACGTTGCCATAACTAGACACCCGAGTGAGTCCAAGCGCCATGCCGAAAACGGTGTGGAGACTTCGTTCCTTATGGTAATAACAACTGCTAGCCTGTACAAACCAGGGCTCTCACTTCAGAGGGGTGTCGAAGATTCAGAAAAACATAGCTAAGGGTAATGGGAAGGGGGTAAGGCTAGGTAGAAAAACATAGAGGAATCAAGAATAAGAGAGAGATGTTGTGAAGTTTTGTTGAACGTATTGGGCGGAATATATTTCTGAGCAGCGGACATAATTTGCGACTTCGCCCTGGACTCTTGGGGCTGAAGCTTCGCAAAGGGCAAAAGAAAGTGAAGTACAGCGCATGAATTGATATGCTGCCTATACAGCCGGTAGTTTTCCCCTGAATCTATCAGGTGGCCGAGTATTTGCAGCACCACTGGGCGCCTTCCGCTTGAGCGTATTCCCTGAAGCACCACAGTAAACGAGTAAAATCGCGCAAGTGATAAAGTTCCTGTGGTCATTTGTACAATAGGCCAAGGCAAGGGGAAGGAGAGAATTACAAGCGCCAATTGATCCAACTTCAAACACAAAGCCATGTTAGTAGCTGAGCACCCCCATCACTCCTAGCAGCCGAGCACCAGCGACGGCACTACGGGACTGGAAGCTCACATAATCCAGATTTGGGAATGGTGGCAACCGGCAGGAAATTGTTGGGAACGATGCCATATTCAGCAGTACGCGCAGAAAAATCCATTTCTCCCCAAACACATCGAACAGCGCCGGGCTTCACCAAAGTGGCTGGCCACAGAGGCGTTGCTGAAATTGGACATTCCACCACTTGCAGCCAAAGACGGCGAGCTGCTCGTCGTGAATACGGTTTTGGATTCCAAACTCAGGAGATCAAGGCTCACGGCATACATGTCTCATGCTTTTCGTCTTGGCAAGCGGATTGCTTTGCCAGAGCTGAACTTTGGGGAAATTCGTTCCTACGTGTTCTGTATTTGTTTTCCTATCGCCTTTTCTCTTTCGTTTGGCTTGCGGTTACTGAAGGCTGGCTGTCCTGACCCAGTTCCAATCTTTGACGTCGCACAAGCACCTGGAGACGGCGAGGACTCCCGGATCCCCCCCCTTCGTACGCGAGGCGGAGGCAAAACGGATTTCACGCATAGAATGGCGAGATTTATTTACGATAGATCTTAATTTGAAAACGATTCCGACTTCAGTGGAGGAAAATCAGTGTCATACAACAGCCCTCAGGTTGCGGTGCCTGGCCCAGAACGTGAACGAACGGAAAACGGCGCTGGCCCCACCCTCGGAAGCCATGACAGCGCCCATTTTCTGCTTGCTGGCGGCAGGACCCGGTCGAGCCAATTGCAGTTTGGTGGGTTCTGTCAGCCTTGCTCGGCAGATTCGGAGTTGGAGTTTCTCCATATTTTTGCAGTTTGCAGATCCCAGATCCACTTGAGATCGCGCGCTGTGAGTGGCTAGATTCCCGCAGCTCTGATTGGGCTAGAGACAACTATTCTCACGACCTCCCAATTCTCACCCCTTGGGTACGTATCTATCCGAGACATCTGATAATTATTGCCTCAATTCAGTCTGGCAGCTGACCTGGTTCTCAGCTGCCCAGGCAGAGGAAATGAAGCGGTGAGTGACTCTACCCGCGGTCAACTGCATTGCTGTTTCGGAGCACTGGGTGGAAATTGAGAGACGACCACACCCTCTCCTTGGAGAACTGCATGTCTTAGGTCTTGATCAGAGACTGAGGTTCTCAACGCTACTTTTCCTCAAGCCAACGAGCCGGATGCGATTTTCATTCCTCCCACAAAGGCAGCTGACCGATTGATGGTCTCACCCCATAATTGGCGCTGGTCAGGTGAGTACCAGCTGGGGAATGTTCTTGTTGGAACCGGGTAATGGGAGATTACGCTAGCTAAAAGTGTCCGGGAACAATCAATTGACCCCGGAGATTAATTGACGGTCGATCACCTCCGAAGCCACGGGGCCAGCCAGATATTACTCGCAAGGGACTGCTGTATTAGATGTCGCAGTGTTGTCGGGCTTCACATCGGGCAGCCGCCTTTCTCAGGATCAGGTCCCCGATTATGTGTCTCGCCCAAATGCCGTGAGTTTGTCAAGCTCGGCTAAATCTGACGCTGTCGGCTCCGACCCGTCTCGCCCAAGTGCTCTGACTTTCGTACGTCTGGGCGAGTCTGACTCCGGAGCCGCCGGCTTTGGTCATGGGCCTTGCCCAATGCTCTGAGTGACGCACGCCGGGCTCCGGATCCGGGTGTCTGCTCATGAATCAACATTAGATACGAGCAAATACTCTCAAACAGTTCTTTGTCTACGGCCAGGGTATCAAAAGCAATGAAAAGCTGTGGAAGTTTAATAATATTAATCTTCATTAGTCATACTGACGTAGAGTCATGGTTGCAGAGTCCGGGTAACTAGTGGGCGGCGTACGTAGGCAGAGAACCGGGGCTCGCTTTGCAAGGCCAGCGAACAGTCTCGGTCCGGTGCCTGCTATCAGCGCGCCGGACACTTGTTAAGTTACTCTGTGTCGAGAACTTTGCGATGTCCGCTCCCGTCGTAAGAGGGGAACTGAGGGAGTAAATGGGAAAAGTGGCAATGGTTTTCATTGCGCCTACTCCGCCAAAAGCCCGACTACTGTTACTCTCTACAAGGTCTACTATGACAAGAATCAGGCCAAACCTACAACACGACTACGCATGGAATCAATGTAAAGGAAGACAAGCACAAGAAATTTCATTTTCGGTAACGTCAACAGGAAAGGTCCCTCCTCCCTCGCCCCCGCATGACAAGCAAAACAACCTCCGCCTTATCAGGAATCAGTCTTCTCCTGGTCGGTCGCCTGGTCGGCGACTTCTTCATCTCCCCGGTGGTGATCGGAGGCCTCTTGGTGGTCATGGCCGGTTGGGCGGCGCTTCTTCAGCTTGGACTTAACAAGGTGGACGAATCGTTGGCCGGTCTCACGATCCGCGTAAGTCGTCTTCGTCGACGTCCTCCTCCACGTTGTCCAGCACTTTGTTGCCGGTGGTCCATCGTTCATCGATGTTCTCTACTTCTTCTTCGACAAGCGTGAGCTTGTTAATGTCCGGGACACCTGATCTCGGGTTTTCGGACATGGTAAAGATTGTTTGCAAGCTAGAAGTTAGACAGTGTACGTTAAGAAAGGAATGAAGCTGAATGATCATGGATGAATGTGCCAGTACGTACCTTGGTGAGGAAATATTGGGTCAAGTAACAGGTTGTGGAGTGAAAGTACGATCACGTACGAGGTTGGTTCAGGTAGAAGTAAGTAACAGGTGACAAAGTGACAGTTCGTTCAAGTCACGCGGTGAAGTCCGAGAAGTTGAGTAAAGTTAGTAGCTAAGAGAGGGAGTATTGGCCTTACTTACACACGAAACAGAGGGGCAGGAGTGACCTGATTCCCAATTCGACCTTGTCCAAAAGCGACATATTAAACTTTACCAAGAAATGGAGTGACCAGGGAGGAGGCTGTGCAGACAGATCCCGATAAGCGGATACCAGCCTGCTGAAACCCAGGCCCACGCAAACGTAGTATTGGAGGAAGTGGATTTCAACCTAATTCACACGAAGCCAATGAGAATTACAGGGTAATTTCCAACTAAATCAGTTTTTTCTGCAGCCACTCAATACTAGGCAGCTGAATACGGTGCCTACGGAGAGATCGGATCGCGGTATAGACCGAATCTTGCTGGATGGTTCCGGTCCACATGTGCCTCCAGAGGACATCAAATTTGGTGTATAACGAAAGTCTAGAGGAGCAGACAAGGTAACAGCGCCGTGTGAGGATATTCAAGCTGGTGCATGACAAGGCAGCGAAGGTAGATAGGATGTAATCAAATTCTTCTAACAACTACGTCGGGGGCTAACTAGCATAACAAACAATTTCGGACACAATGATAGGACTTAGGCCAACAAGGAACGAAAGGAGGGGAAGAACGAAAGAAAGCTCACCAAGAAGAACTGTTGGTGGAGGAACAAAGAGTGTGGTTACAGGAGAGGAAAGACTGGTGGTTCAACTTCCGCCGCGCTGGCTCACTCATCCAACTTCAAGAATTTACGAATCCTCCCAAGCGCCTGTACGTCTCCAGCTGGAGTATCAGCAAGCTCATCATCAACCCAGAAATTACCATTTCCCCCTTCAAAGTCGATTAGGCACGCGTCGCCATCCTTGTTAATCAGCACATTAGCTGGTTTGGCGTCTCCCCATATATAACCAGCATGATGCAGGGCCTGAAGTGCGTCAGAAATCTGCTGATACCACCGCTTACGGTCATCAAGTGTTGTTGACTTGGAGTGGCAGTCATCAAGGCAAAAAGAGGCCTGAATCTTGGTCATAACAAAGCCTCCCCAGTTAGTCCCGACACCAAGTAGTGCCTTGATTCTTGGTGCTTGAATCTTGAGTCTCTCACACTCTAAGAGAGTTACAACCTCCTGCAAAAGGGATCCATAGTGCTCCATTATCTTGAAAACCAATGGCTCCCTCTCGTCGTTGTCCTTCTCGTCATTGAACTCGACTTCATATATCATATTTGTTGAAGTATGGGGACGGAAGCGTTTAACATCTGACAGCTTCCACGAAGGACAGGGAGGCTTGTAAAGTTGTAGGAGTTTATCCCAATCAACAGTGCGGGGACCCGAAAATCCTAGGTATAGCTCTATTGCCGGGGTGGTGGGAATAAGCTGAAGATAGGTTACTGCGGATTGTACAAAGCGCTGGAAGTTGCCTCCTGGTATAGGGTTGTTATCTGCCTCGTCGAAAATTGGGCGGCATAGGGGTCGGAGGAGGTCTCCAAGGCCGTAATAGTCTTTCTGGATATAGAGATCCATGCAATCATGTGCAATTGTGCGGTCCTGATCTTTGCGGTCCTGATCTTCTGGTGGGTTGCTGAAAACAATCCGATACTCGATGCCTTTCCGTTTAATACTGAACAGAACAGTTTTTAGAGTACCGTCTGCCTCCATGGTATGACCGATGCGGGGTATATCAAGCATCTTGTTACTCTGCAGCTCCTGCACTGATATAAACTCGTTGTTGGTATCACTATCCTTGATCTTGAAACACACATAGACGTCTTCTGGTTCGCTGCCAGACGCCTCGGGTTTGTTTGACTCCGGGTCAAGCTGATTGGGGGAGGGTGACTGGGCTTGAGGTTGTGCAGCTTCGACGACTATGTCGGCATCCTTGGAGGAAGACTTTGCAACGTTATGGGATGAGCGCGGGTTGAAGAGCTGTTGAGCTGGTAGACTCGCAGTCGCGGTATCTTTGTTCGTAGCCTTGGGGCAGGGCTGTTCCGCGGGCGGGCTCGACGGCGAGGGGGCAGGGGATTCCGAATTCTTGACGTCTCCCATGGCAAAGTCGACATGGGCTTCTTCGGCATTGGGTGATGAGCGGGGGTTATCCAGATCCTTCTTCGCCTTCCTCTTTTTGTTCGTTTTCGAAGGGGCTAAGGGACTGCTTTCGATATCCGCAGCCTGAGCGACTAGAGAATCAGTAGAAACTAATTAGCTAAATCCTTTTTCTAAGCCAGGATATAATGGTTCGAGATACTTACCGGGCTTCACTTTTCTGGCCTTCTTTGGCATCGTGTGGTGGTAGAGACTGTTGAGATTGCCAGAAGATGACAAGATTCGAAGATGGAATGAGTTCAGTACAGACCTTTAGGTATAAGTTTGTGTCGTGGGGCAATCTGCGGTTCGTGGAGGGCAATAGAGAAAGAAAGTCCAAGTCAGCCTTCAAAGAGTCAAAGCAAAAGTAAAAGCCAAGGGTGGGCACAAAGCGAATTCAGGCTTTGAGGCTGTGAGCTGGTGCAGCATTTCCTTTGGTTTCGCTTTGGTCTCTTTCGTATTTCTTTTTCCTCTTGGGCGTTCTTGTCCTTTCTGAAACCTCGCCCACCGTGTTTTCCGCCCCTCTAGCCTTCCCTTTTTCGAAAAAAAAAAGTTTTCTTTTTTTTTCTTTTGCTTCTTTGGGTACATGTCTTGTTCTGGGCGTTGTTTGTACAGTTGTTGGTCTAGACCTTCCGGGAATTCGCAGGTTGCCAAGGGCTTCATCGCCAGAAATGCGACAGGTAAAGTTATACGACATCGCTGACCTGTTGGAGGCTTGATCCGGCTTGATCCTCAGCTCTCGCCCCTTTTCTCCTCTAATGATCGATCACCTACCCAATGCTTCCTCACAACCCGACTGCCTAGGCTCAGAAGAAAGCCCATACGCAATCGATTCAGTGCACAATTCCCAATGTGAAAACCGAATAGAGTCACTGAATGGTCGGCTCGTGTAATCCAGTTGCCACCGGACAACGCCCAGCAGGGATTGCGACAAACGCCACATGCGGCAGCTTCCCGACACTGTCTCCTTCGGTGTATCTGAAAATCAAATCTGTCAAGCAGCAGATGACGTGGGTTGAGATTCGGTGCAACGTAGGTAAAAAACTGTCCAACGGCGATGCGCTCAGGAAACACAGACCAGCCGTGCAGCGCAGAGTTCCAAATTGCCAGCTCCCAGTGCTATTGACAGAAATGGTGCTGGCGCCCGTTTCAGTTGAGGATCTTGGCTACCGCGCAGTATGATTCATGGCTTGTGGTGTCGGTCAGTCGACGATGGATGGAGTTTGGACCGACGGAAGGTCAGTAGACTTGCGGTCTGGACACTGGGGTGAGCACGACTGCATTTGAGGAGCACGTCACGGACGGAGATAGGGCTACAGTATCCGCTATGGAGATGACAGTTCCCCGGACCAGACTACTGCAACCGCAAGCAGGTGTAATCCTAATAGACTGTAGAAAACAATACGTTCAGAACAACGACCTTTGCAGTTGGTATTTTACTATATCAGATACATCGTCTGCGCGAGTACCTTATAAACTTGGATAGATGGCTGTTGTTAATCATTAATCAGGGCCCGACGCTTTGCATGACGTTGGGGAGGAATAGCGATAGATGAAGGTATAGCGACTGCAATACGTTGCCGATAGAACTAGGTGGTAGAGAACAATAGAGAAGAGTAGAAGTAATGAGATAGATAGAGAACCTAGGATCTAAATACAAGCAGAGGTCTTATATAGACCTCGCAGAGCTCTGATATCAATCCCTTCGGAGTTGCCGTTGGAGTAGTGCGACTACTCTAATAGATTATCAATCCTGAGACGTCTTCAGCGACCAATTGCTTCACCTAGTAGCGATACTGCAATCTCCGGTCCTAGCCCGATAGATAGCGATTTGTCACACTGAGAGTACGAACCACGTTCCTACAAGCTGCCGCAAGGACCTCGAGAAGTGGACGAGATACCCCAGGAAGGTTACAACACTCAGGAACCGACAGTCCACGGCCAAAGGAAAGGAGTCACGTGCGTGACCCCGGGGGCCTACCCCCAAGGAGTAGACCCAGGGAGTAGAACAGAGGATATATAAGGATACTTATTACTACTATATTTAGTCTTACTTATTCTTCGTGATTATTAAACTATTGTTATTTAGAGATACCTTTGATAATAAGACAACTCGTACTATACTTCTCTATAAGGTAGGAACATGTTCTTATCTTGGCCTTGTATCCATTGCTTAAGCTCGACCCTTGGTAACCATGACTAGTCTTCATACTAGTTAGACATGGTTATTAAGAATAAAGGTAAGAAATCAATCAATTAGAGCTTACGTGAAGGACCCAGGGTTAGGAAAGCGTTGAGAGGTCCTTGTGGTCGCTCGTAGGATCGTGGTTCGTACCCTCAGGTAATCAAGTCTGTAGAGGTGCATCTTTCTTTCGTCGTGCTTAATCGGGTCTAGTGCTCAGGCCTTGCTCACTGAGCCCTGGGCAAGTCGCGGGCATCTCTGTGGCATTCCTTTGTTGCGGGGTGTTTGATTGGTGGTCGTGACTCAACGATTTTGCCCAGCGTGGCCGCCCTCGGTTTAGTGCTGGCAGTGTCATAACAGCGGAGTTCTGGTTGAAATTGTTGGCCTTTTAATCGACCTCGTAGGGTTGTTTCAGGCACTTTGAAAACAGCAATAGCTTGCTTAACATTAGGAATTTGAGATCGTTTCAAAGCTTGTATCGCGAGTTGAATCCTTCCCTCCTGCTCCATCAATTCTCGCTTTGTTTTACGCGCTTTTGGTGACATGGTGGTTGGTTAAAGGTGTTGATCGGACTACGCGTCAGGAATTTTAGAAGGGGCGCCGACCACCCGGGATTTACGTTAGAGGAGATCAAGAGGTTGACAATAGAACTTAGATAGTTGTTGTTAGATAGATGAAAGGTAGGGACCAAAGACTTCAGGGGTTGTGGCAGGGGTTGTGGGTCTGACTACCCACAACATCATATATGACACGTAATCCTAATGACTTCATATCACTATTGCCAAAACTAGCAGAAGATTGCATCCAGCCTATAATCTTTGACAAATTTACTCACTCCTGTCACAATATCCTCTCAGCATCCTTCAGGATTTCCTTGACATATTTGTGTAATAACCAGAGAAACCACAGCAATATGCATTATAGACCAATCTCACTTAAACTTCATCGAATCAAATGCCAGCAAATTCCCATAGCACCCATTACAAAGTAGCTTATCCCAGTCCCCCTCAATGGTAGCAACAAGCTTAGCTTTCTTATTTTGGTTGCACCGGCTACAACAGAAGTCCGTACTCTTGCATAGCCTGTATTGTTGCAAAGATCCGCGTTGCTGGAAGGTTTTTTGTATAGCCTCTAATTTAGGCATCACGGTGGTAAAGGTCTCGTGAGTTAACTAGTTAGCAAAGGTTTAAGAATCCATGCACCTGAAGATTTTAGAAATAGTCACCCGCAGTTTGAGAATTATGCAAATCGTCTTTTAGACTCTGGAAATCAGGATTTAGTTGAACAGAATAGTTTATGCAAATAGAGAGGATACCAACAAGCTTCCCCCCTTCATTTTATAACCCTTTGTAATCACACAAAATCTCCCTGAAAAGGGGTAAAGGGATAGAGGTAGGAATAGAGGTAGGGATAGAGGTATATAGGTCGATAAATTTCTGGGGGGGATTTGGGGACAAGGGAAACAGCATAGAATCATAAAAATTCTCCGTCTCTTCAGCACTAGCTCATAGATCCTCAGTCTCTGGAATAGAAGCTATACAAACCACTCTATACTTGCTATACCAATGACTCACGATTCAATGGAGAACTGCGGTTCACATATTGGTTATAATTGTCAGAGAACGCGGAACGCGACAGCCAATGAATCCCGGGCCAATGACTGAGGTCATGTCAGCCTAACAGGGATCAAAGGTTGATCCGCCCGCTCATATCAAGGATATGATGCTAAGCCAGTTCGGGCTATGGTCATATTAAGAATATGACAAGAACATACTTGGAGTATGATCGGATCATACTGAGGATATGAGCCGATTATATGTTCAATAATAGGTATAAAAGGGACTGTCTTTATACCATGTATTTAGTTTTACTTAGTATCTGTTATTCTTCGGAAATCAAGCTAGTTACTGTTCAGCTATAACCAATCTTCTTTGAACTGTCTTCGGATTAAGACAGGAGCCTCTCTTTCATCTCAAGAATACCCTTAAGGCCCGCCTTAGGAAGGAACAAGTCGACCTTATCTGACAATAATCTTGCTGGATCCGATATACCCTCCCTGCTTCATTATGTTCGCAACCTGAATTAGAGACGCAGCATGGGCGTGGGTCTCGCTGTTAGAAGAGAAAAAAACAGCCGCATGTAGTAATTGAGACTGCTTAAAGTCCGCCTTCCTTTGAAGCCAGTCATCAGCACCTTGCCGCATGTAACATTCCTTAGCATGGGTTATTATGGATACATAGACAATGCATTTATTCACCGACTTTCCCTTGCCCGCGGATTATATCGCGACTTCGTCACCTGGGTTGTTCGTCCAGCTTTGCAGCAGGCATTGTCTGTTGTTTGAGCTAGTCTATGCTTCTTCAGGGATGACTTGGGACATTCGACTTGGGGAACCGAGTGGAAACCTGTCAGCTTTTCCTGAAGCACGGTGCTAATGCTTTTTGGACTGGTATTGATGGCAGAAACCTCGCGCATTTAGCAGTTCGCAACCACAGGACAGAGCTTGGGGTTCTGGAAGCCTTGCTAACTACGGCTCAATGAAGGACAGAAGCGGAAAAGGCATCTTACAGTCACGTGCGAAAGTCTCCGTTAGAAATCGCGTCAACGCGTCAACCCGAATAATCTGAATTAATTCAAATTGAAAATGCCAACGCCACGCAGGCCTTTAACAGCTATTGATGCTAGTAGGCAACGTGGAAATGAATTAAGCCCAAGTACTAGGGGTCATATATGTGGAATGAGCCTCGCCGGATTGTCCAGACCGAAGATAGCACACGCGATTAGTATTTTACTTTCCACGGTTCAGTATACCTTAGAACTGTTATGAAAGCGCCTCAGGGGAATGGGAGCGATAGATGAAGGTATAGCGACTGCAATACGTTGCCGATGGAACTTGGTGGTAGAGAACAACTGAAGGGGTAATTATATTTAGATAGATGGAGAACCCTAGGATCTAGATACAAGTAGAGGTCTTATATAGACCTCGCAGAGTTCTAATATTGATCCCTTTGGAGTTGCCGTTGGAGTAGTACGACTACTCTAATAGATTGTTAATCCAGAGAGATCTTCTCTGACCAATAGCTTTACCTAGTAGCAATACTACAACCTCTGGTCCTAGCCTGATAGGTAGTAATTTATTATACTCCCCTTTGTTTAATACCCTAAAGCAAATAAAATAAGGCTATATAAACCTCGTGAAAATAGGATATAAATGTTACGGAAAGGCTGACCTCTCAACGCTTTCCTAACCCTGGGTCCTTCACGTAAGCTCTGATTAATTGACTTCTTACCTTCACTCTTAATAACCACGTCCAACTAGTATGGAGACTAGTCATAGTTACCAAGGGTCGAGCTTAAGCAATAGATGCAAGGCTAAGATAAGAATGTATTCCTATCTTATAGAGAAGTTTGGTACGAGTTGTCTTGTTATTAAAGGTATCTCTGAATAATAGTTATATAATAATTATGAAGAATAGTAAGACTAAATATAGTAGAATAAGTATCCTTATATATCCTTTTAGTCCTACTATTCTCCTACCATAGATGGTCTCCTGAATAGTATATCTAGTAGGGTACGTCCCTTGGCGTATACTATTCTCCTACTATTAATAGTCTCTTTGATAGTCGCGGCACGTGACCCTTGGCTATAGTTTCCCTAACTATGGTTTCTACATCATCACCAGAGTATACAGAGTAACTAGTAGTAATAATAAGGATCCTTGTCTATCATGGCTTACTACTTATAGTCCTAAGTCCCTTGCAGATTCTTGCTCTTTGTTTATTATCCACATAGGCCAAGAGTCCTCTATGGTTTATAATCTTTGGATCGTGATCCGGCACGGCCCCGGAGCTACTACTCCCGGTCCCTAGCCTTCTATCATAGGTTCTAGGCTCTACAGCTTTCTACCTTGTAAGTCTGCTCTATTATATTTATAATACTATCTCCCCCTCTTTTTGCTTTTTGTCCCGGAAAGTATAAGTATCATAGATTTCCCCTTTCTTGCTCGTGAGTTCCTCCTCCTTTCCTTGCTCTCATAATAGTTTATTATACCGCTTAAATAGAACTATCTTGCTAAACGAGTTTTCTAGTCTAAATAGATCGCCCTTAACAGTTCCCCCGTGTTGACTCCCTGTAAACATTATCTCCTCCGTGGTTCCCCTTGTATCATGGATTTGAAGAGTTGGAATTATGCGTCGTGCACTCGTCGTGGTCGCAAGTATAAGAAATATTTTTATAATAATAAAGAGTAGTCTGACCTCTAGTAAAACTACTAAAAGGTTAAGGACGAGCTCGCGAAAGCGCTTGTTGAATAGGCTTAGATTTCTACGAAAATTGCTTGTCTATTTAATTAATAAAGATTTCTTAAAGATCATGGTGCCAAGATGTTGGATCATGACATGGTAGTAATAGATTAGTTGGATACCAAGGATCCTCTAACTACCGAGGAATCCCTTGAGCTAGAGCGCCTTGCTAACGAGCACGAGGCTACTACTTAACTTGCTACTACCTTAGACTAAACTAGTCTAAGCTAGATAATTAGATCTCCGTCCTTCTAGTAGAATATTAACCTTTCTACTTTCAAGATCCCTGGTGGTACTCCTGAACCTTCTGGGCGCAGGCCCTCAAGTTCTTGATAGGCTCCCATGTGTTTTTAGAGGTATTATACCCTTTCTACTTTACCAATGTGGCAAATCGCTACCTATCGGCCTAGGACCGGAGGTTGCAGTATCGCTACTAGGTGAAGCTATTGGTCGGAGAAGATCTCTTGGGAGTGGCGATCTATTGCAGTAGTCGTACTACTCCAGCGGCAACTCCGAAGAGATCGATATCGGAGCTCTGCGAGGTCTATATAAGACCTCTGCTTTTATCTAGATCCTAGGTTCTCTATCTATCTTAATATAATTACCCCTTCAGTTGTTCTCTACCACCTAGTTCTATCGGCAATGTATTGCAGTCGCTATACCTTTATCTATCGCTCCTATTCCCCTGAGGCGCTTTCATAATAAAGGTTATGAGCCCGGGCTATTATGTTTTGACCTAATACCTTGGAGGATTGCTTAAGGCTAACTACCTTGCTTAATTTAATAGATTGAAGCTATACCGACGTGTCAACACCCCGATCCTACAAAGTAGCTAGGCCTGTATAACCTACCTACCTTCCTATGATCAAGCTGCCGACCTTTACCGCCGCTGATACGAATATCAAGTGCTAGCGAGCGAAGATATGACCTCCGTAGCAGTGGTAGAGATACTATAGAAGACTCCAACGAAGCAAGCGACAGCCGCTTGCCCGGGGCATTTAACGAAGATCCGGCCGATTCACGCGAAGAACCGACTGATATTGTCTGATCAATCAAGCGAAACAACGCCGACGAAAGTAATAAAATAGCAAGTAATATATCTCTAGTAGCTGGTACAGCGCTAGCAGTGGCCTTAATAATCCCCTAATCACATGAAGCGAAACCAGCGAAATTGGTGCAGTTTGACACCGAAAATTTGACAAAATCAAATATGAAGACGTGGAAAGTAGAGGTAAAGGAGTTCTGTGAGTCGCAAGGCGTATAGGCAGTTATTCACTATATAAATGAAAGGCAGAGCAACGAGGAAGGGCTTAAAGAGATGCTAAAAGACCCTATATAGGCTGCGCAAGATGCTATAGCGCGAATCTACCTGAAGAAGAACCTCTATCAGGAAGACAAGGCTGCCACGAGAGATATAACTAATTTAGGAGCGATCTGGAGCTACCTCAAGGAGAAATATGAATGCTAGATAACCTTTAACGTATTAATATTGCACCAGAAGATTAATGGATGGAAAAAGGACCCCGGAATAGATATCGAGACCTCTCTGCAATACCTAGAGCAATAGATAAGAGACCTGAAGGAAGCCAGCAACGAAGAGATGAAGATAAGCGAGATAATAATGCTATTAATATTCCTTGATGGCCTGCTAGATAAATATGCGTGGTAGAGGGAGTTAATATTTAGTACCCTGATAGCAAATCAAAGGCTAGATCGAGGTCTAATCCTTTCAATACTTTAGCAAAAGGAGACAACATTGAAAAACGCGGAAGAAAGCAAGGAAGCGGCTAACAGGGCCCGCGAAGTATTGAAATATTATAATTATAATAAAACAGGTCACTTTGCAAGGGATTACTGATATCCCCTGAAGGAGGATCGAGAGGATTCGAAGCAGGGGAGTCAGGGCAACCAAAGGACCTCTAGGGGAGGCACCCCTAGGGGAGGCAGAGGAGGCAGAGGAGGTCGAGGAGGACGGAACTCTACCCCTAAGCACCCTAGAGCAACAGCGAGGGCAGCAGACGAAGAGGGCGAGGAGGAAGAACCTCAGGATGATGACTAATACTAGCAAGGCGATGAAGAAGCCTATAGAATTGAATTAAGGGAGGAAATTAGCAACCAATTCGAATACCTCCTTAGCAATGATAAAGGAGAAGAATCCGAGGCAGTATACCGGATTAATCAGAGTGATAACCCTGTCATCGACAGCGGAGCTACTAGTACCTGCAGCGGATATATTAATCTATTCGAATCTCTCGACTAGAGGTACTCAGGGAGCCTAGGGACTGCTGGAAAATCGATTAATATCGAAGGAAGAGGTATTATGAAGATATACCTTAGCAGTGGAAGGATCACGCGGATTTTAAACGTTTTATACATGCCTAAGATCAGGCAAATGCTCCTTTCTACGCAAGATCTTCAGGAAATCGGCATATAGAACAAACATGTTGATAAAAAGTATTACTTCTTTAAAAAGCGCGGAGAAGTCCTAGCGCGAGGGTATAATATCGGCAGGACTAGTTACCTTGGTTAGGTCAAGGATCGAGATGCCTTGATAACTAATTCGACAAATAAATAGAAAAGAGACGAGATGGCACGATTAGTCAAGGAAATAAATTAATAATTACTGCATCAACACTTTGGACACCCAGGTTAGACAAGGTTCATTCAAATAGCAGTGAAACTAGGTATTTTACCTAGCAAGGAAGCAATTGAGGAATTGAAGACCTGCGAGACGTACATCTAAGCGAAAAGCGTGAAATATCAAAACCACGCCGAAATTCCAAGGGCTTCAAGACCCTTGAAGCAAGTTTATATAGACTTTTAGGGTCCGTATGAAAGAGTTACGCGCAGGGATAGTATTAAATACTATCTCTTATTAATAGATAACTGCACGAGGCTTTCATGGCTTTATCTAACAAAGGATCGCAATACTATAATGGTCTAAGGGATCTTGAAGCGATGGCTCGCTCAGGTTGAGCGCTAGCAAGGCGTTAAATTACTTATTATTTAAACCAACAACGTGAAAGAATTTATTGCATAAAACCCATGGCTATTAGACCTAGGGATCGAGATTAAATTTACTAAAAGCCACACGCCTCCGTAGAACGGCGTGGCAGAAAGATTAAATCATTTTATTCTCGAGATCGCCAGAGCCATCCTAATCAGAGCTAATATCCCGAAGAAATACTAGGTTAAAGTAATTCAGATAGCAAACTTTATTCGGAATCAAATAATAAAGGTGCGAGGTACTACCAAGACGCCCTACGAGCTCTGGGCAGGTTATGAAGTAGATATTTCCTGATTACGAACCCCCTTTTGCAAGGTCTGGTTCCACCGAAAAGACTCCGACAAGCTCGAACCAAGAGCTATCGAAGGAACCTTTATCGGGTATGACAAAAGCAGAAAGCACTACCAGGTGCTAGCCAAACATGACTGATAGCTCTACCAAGTAACTAATCTAATCTTTCTGGAAGGGCAAAATGGCTTTATTAGTAGCGAGCCAGGGGAGCGAGAAAAAAGCGTGGAATTAATGGATTTTAGAATTTCAGAAACCCGTCCTGAAATTAGAGGGGAAGAAAGCCACGGATTCAGTGGTGCCAATGATCCTATTCCCATTATCCAGACCCATCGGGAAGGTGGTGAAAATTCGACGCAAAATATCAATGTTTTTAAGGATTCGTCCTAATTAGGAAATTTTAGGGGGGGGTCGAGGATAGCACAACTCGAATTTCAAAGAAATTCAGAAAATTCGATAAATTCAACCTTGGCAAGTCCATAAATTGACCTCGGCAACGATTCGACTAATCAGACGCCTCGAAATTTAATGTTACCTTAACTTCAACCACCAACGCTGCTACCGCGCACACCCACGCCGTAACCACCAAATAGCCCCCAGACAGCCAAAATAGGTCGGATTCGAAAGCCAATGCAAGCTGTAATCAAGTCGCAAGAGATAGAGGCCTTTTATGGCCGCAAACCCTGCCAAAAACGACGCAGGGAAGAGAGGGAGGTATTAAAACCTTCCCTGCCACCTTAAATAGAATAGCAGAGGATTCAAGAGGTAGCTAGCCTAGCTACCACTATCAAGCTCTACCTATACAACCACGATACTTTCATAGCGAAGGAGTACCCCACGCAAGGCCAGATTCCCATCCCGAAAATGTTTAAACAGGCTATTAGCAACCCTACCTACGGCACGAAATGGAGGGAAGCAATTAAGCTTGAATTAAGTAATTTATTACAATTCAGGACCTGGAAATACGTCAAGCGGCCTTATGATTAGTCAGTCGTGATAATAAAATAGGTATTTGATATTAAATACGGCGCCGATGGCTGAATCAATCGATTCAAGGCAAGAGTTGTTGCTCGAGGCTTTTCATAACACGAAGGACTCGATTTTGAAGATACTTTCGCGCTAGTTATTCGCCTTGAAAGCCTACGAATTCTATTTGCTTTAGTAGTAAGTAAAGGCCTAATAGCCCACCTGCTTGATGCTACAAACGCCTACGTCGGCTCCCGGATCGATAAATAGATATTTATAGAGATCCCCGAAGGCGTTGACCCGAATTCTCATGGCCTAAAAGACGTATACGAGATCCTTTAATCTCTCTACGGTCTCCGACAGTCTGCCTACCTTTGGAACCAGAAAATAAAGATATTTGTGACCTTGATGAGCTTCAAGCAAAGCACCGCCGACCCCGGCGTCTTTATTAATAATCGAGGGATAATTATCGCCTTGTACGTCGACGACTTGCTAATTTTTGGCAAAAGTTTAAAGGATATCGATGCTACCAAGGACCACCTGAAAGGATTTCACCCGATGAAAGACCTTGGACTAGCAACGAAGATTCTAGGGATCCGCGTTGAGCAACAACCTGATAGATCTATTTACCTAGATCAAGAACTCTACGCTAGAATGCTTCTAGAGCAATTCGGTATGATAGATTACAAGCCTGCAAAGACTCCGCTAGATCCTAGTATTGACCTGGATAATCCGAATTCAAGGAAACTCACGCGCGCTAAGCACATGGAATTCCGCATGATAATTAGAGGTGTTACCTACCTCGCAGGCGGAATAAGGCCTGATATTATATTCCTGACTAACCGCTTGAGCTAGTACCTGGTAGAACCCTGAGAGGTCTACCTGGCAGCCTTAAAACACCTCCTGCGCTATATCAAGGGCTCTATCCTATATAGGATATTATATAGCGCCAAGGGGAGTACAGCGCCTGTAATACTAGAAGGATTTTCAGATTCCTCGTACAGCAACGCCTCCAAGCATCGCTTAACAAGTTCTTATATCTTTATAATAGCTAATAGCCCCGTCAGCTGGTCTAGCAGGAAGCAGCCAATTATTGCCTTATTAATGATAGAATCTGAGTATATTGCTGCCGCGGAAGCTTCGAAGCAAGCGATCTGGATCCGATACTTCCTTGTAGCGGTCCGAAAGGGTCCTAAGGGACCAATTCAATTGGGATTTGAAAAGGATGGACCAATTTAACTAGGAATTGACAACCAGGGGGCCCTAGCCCTGGCTTCAAATCCAGTTAATTATTCACGTAGCAAGCATATACGGATCTGCTACCACGCAATCCATGAATTTATCTAGAATAGTGATATAAAGGCATTTTATATTCCTACAAGCGATATGGTCGCTGACGGCCTGACGAAAGCGTTTAAACCAGAGGGCTTGAAAAGAGTTATTCAGCTGTTAAGGTTGAATTGAAATACCAAAGGTATCGCGATCTAATATCGAGATCCTTTAGATTGAAGAGAAAAAGGCGTTTAATACCCCTACACCGCGCATTGCTTTATATCCTGTTTTTGCGAGGTTTGTATAGCCTTATTTTATTCGCTTTAGGGTATTGAACGAAGGGGAGTGTGGTAAATCACTACCTATCGGCCTAGGACCGGAGGTTGCAGTATCGCTACTAGGTGAAGCTATTGGTCGGAGAAGATCTCTTGGGAGTAGCGATCTATTGCAGTAGTCGTACTACTCCAGCGGCAACTCCGAAGAGATCGATATCGGAGCTCTGCGAGGTCTATATAAGACCTCTGCTTTTATCTAGATCCTAGGTTCTCCATCTATCTCAATATAATTACCCCTTCAGTTGTTCTCTACCACCTAGTTCTATCGGCAACGTATTGCAGTCGCTATACCTTCATCTATCGCTCCCATTCCCCTGAGGCGCTTTCATAACAACCAAGTATTCTGTCTTACCGCTAACTTGTTTATAGTCTAGTATTTTCTCGACTTTGTACTCTTATTCATCTTCTGATTTGATTTCCATGTTTTCAGCGAGTTTGGCGTTAGTTGGTACGGGTTCTAGTAATAAGACATGAAATACTAGATATATCCTTTTTATTAATTCTAGTAGTCATAGCTTATAGTTTACTGGTCTGGTTTTTCTTTTAATAATAAATAGTCCCAAGCGAAGGTGGTCTAATTTCGAGCTTGGTTATTTTATTTTAATATTTCTGTAGAGTAGGAATACCCTCTCCCCCCCCTTTAGGGAAGGTCCCTCCCCGTGATGCTTGTTGTAGTAAATCTTTATCCTAAGGTTTATAAATTCAAGATCTCTCGTGAGCTGTACTTGGATTACTTTGAGTTACTTGATAAATCCATTAGCTTTACTAGCAAGTGGTTCCTTGTTTCTGGCCTTGCCATGCATATTTAGGTGGTATCTATTATTTGCTTTGAATAGAGTTATTCCCGTAGTACTATGCTTCGAATTATTATATATAAATTATGCCATGGGAAGCTGGTCTTCCTAGTTATCCTGCATATAATTCACATAGTATTATAGGTATTATTTAATAACCTGGTTGGCTCTTTTAGTCTGACTATTCGACTACGGTCTGTACGCGGTTATTATTTATAATTTAATTCCTATCTAGTTAGTTATTGATTTCCAAAACTTTGATATAAACAGCTTGTCTCTGTTGGATATAATATACTTTGGTACCCTATGATTCATGATAATATATTTCATGAATAACTCTACTATGTCTTTGGCTGTCATGGTTATCTTTATAGGTACGAGGTATATATATTTTATTAACCTGTCTATAATATTTACAAGATAATCATTGCTGTTCTTTATTATTAGTAGTAGACTAACAAAGTCCACTATAATCTAATCCCATGGATTTTCTAGTACTTCGGGATTCTGAAGTTTCCTGTATAGTAAGTATCATGCTAGCTTATTCCTTATATAAGTCTCGTACTCGCTAATAAATCTCTCTACCTTCTTCCTTATATTCTGGAAGTAGTAGTTTCTTGTAATCTTTTTATAGGTTTTATTAGTACTATAATATCCTTCTACAAGGGTATCATGATATAACTAGAATACCTCTTTTTCTAGTTTTAGTAGTATATATATTAGCCCTTTGATACGGATCATCCTGTCTAGATCCTGGATCCTATTATTAGTTACTTTAAGGATTTTTTATATTAAATTATTATACTTAAGTACTTCTCTGATTTTCTTAATCATAGCTGTCCCTTGTAGCTCGATGGTTGCTATAAGGATTATTAGGTTATTACCTAATATTCTATCCTTGTTCTGCTTTAATATCGCGGGCCTCGGATTCCTTTCTATAATCTTATAATCTAGCCTTTAACTAAGCGTATCTGCCTGCCTATTCTTGGTTCCCTTGCAGTGCTCGATCTTGTAGTTATATTATAATAGAAGTTCTGCCTATCTAGCCTGTTTTCGTGTTAACTCTTTAGTTATAGTAAAGTAAGTCAGATTTTTATAGTCTGATTTAACTATAACTATGTGTCTCGCGCCTTCTAGATAGACCCTCTAATATTTGAATACTAATATAATAGCTAGCAGCTCTTTATCATGGACGTCGTAATTCGCTTCTAGTAGTATAAACTTTCTTAAGTAGAATACAACCACTCTTGGTTTTCTATCTAGTCTAACTTAGGTTATTCTTATACCCATCACATAGTCAGATACATCCGTTTCTACTACTATAGGTAGTTCTAGATTATGCTATTTCCAAACTAGTATATTAGTAATAGCTTTTTTTGCGTTGTCGAATACTTCCTGTTAGTCCTTTGACCAGGTGTATTTAACCCCTCCCTTAAGTAGTTTAAACAGTGGTCCCATTTGGAAGGTATACCTGTTAATATAGCCTTGGTAGTAGTTTAGTAGTCCAATGAACTGCTATAACTCCTTTAGATTCCTAGGTACCAGCTATTTATTAATTACCTGAATTTTTGATTTTTCTGCTTAGATACTATTTGGAATAATCTAATATCCAAGGAACTCGGTTTCCTTGACATGGAACTTGTATTTCTTGAGTTTATATTTAAGATTAGTATTCTTTAGTTTCTCGAGAATCTTACAGACATGTCGCACGTGTTCCTCAAAGGTTTCCGAGAAGACAAGGATGTTATTAATATATATAATAATAAAGTCGCGAAGGTACTCTGCAAGTATTTTATTAATAAGTTACTAAAAGGATACTGGTATATTTGTTAGCCCGAATAGTATAATATTATATTTATAGAGTCTGAATTTTATCCTGAACACGGTTTTCTATTCTTCTCCTTTAGTAATTCTAATATAATAATACATATCAGCTATATCAAGTTTAGTAAACTACTTTGATCCTTGGATCTTGTCCTGAATTTCCTGTATTAGTAGTAGTAGGTACCTATCCTTGATTATTATATTATTAATTAGTTAATAATTAATACAGAGTTGATTGCTCCTATCCTTCTTTGGTATAAATAGTACTCCGTGCCTAATAGGTGAGCGGGACTTCTATATAATCTACTTTAGTTTATTCTTTTTAATATAACCCTTGAGAACTCCTATTTCCCTGTTATTTAAGGGTATAATTTGCTTATAGTTTAATACTATTCCTTCCTTGAGCGGGATAGTATAATCATGGGGTCTATGTGGTAGTAACACAGGTCTCTCTAGTAGATAGAAGGTTAACTAAAATCAACTATACTCTTTTAGGATCTTCCTGCTGATATTAGACTTATCTATAACTACTACTAGTTCTCGAGTTTCTTCCCTATCTTCGATGTTCATGATTTCGTATTATTTCTTTGCTTCGCCGGTAGCCTAACTAGGTACTCTTATTAACTATTCTCTCTTAGAAGGTCGCTTCGTCGCTGTAATAATAGAATTAACTAGATCTTTCCTAGCGAGCGTACGCTCCAGGTCCTGTTTATCTAAATACTTATTTACAAGGTTTCTTATAAACTTCTGGCCTCGCTGGTTTTCGGCTTTACCCCTGGTAGTATACTAGACTACTACTAGTCTATTAGCATGTTATAAGGTACCAGCCCCTACTAGTCCTTGTCGTGGGTCCTTTATTCTCTACTAGAATATCCTTGTTTTCTAGTTGATATCTAGGTTGTGATCCTCGAGCCACGGGATCCCTAATACTATATTATACTTGCCTAAAGGAGTTATATCAAAACTTTGTTCGAAGTGTTTTCCTTTTACCACTATGGGCAAGACTCCTGACTTGGCTGTTAGTACAGAATTTCCCAGGTTCTCGCTGTTTAGCCTATTTATAGGTATTAGAACTTCTTTCTCGATCCCTGGTACCTTGATTCTTTCCAAGAATCCTGGGTCTATAAAGTTGCTAGTGGCTCCTGAGTTAATCATCACGTTTACAGGTTGTCTATAGACTAGGATACCAAGCTTTAGGTGCCTTCCTTGTTTTATTGCTATCAGGAATATGTCGGTATCATCCTATTCCGGTTTCTTCGCTTCTTCTGCTGGCGTAGGCCACAGGCCTGTGAGCTATTTCTAATGGTTATAGGTTAGGCAATGCTCCTCGTAGTATTATAACTATTCTACCATGGTATGCTCTGGGTATCTCTTATATCCTATGCATATGCAGTTCAACTAGTAACACAGGCACTCTATATTATTTTCAATACTTCCTGGCTGTTTTAGATAATATTATGTAATGAGCTTGATATCTTAGTAGTGCGGTAGCGGGCACGCGAGGTCATAATATACTATCCATGGAAGGTTAGTATGGTTTAGGTATTTCGTGTAATACTAGCACTCGCACTAATAATACTTGTAAGTATCATGGAAGCAATTACTAGGTCTCTCTTCTGCGACCTTCTCTAACTCTTCGAAATAGTCCTGGTTATCACGTGAATATAATTAGTATATTCTCGGATACTTGTTATAGGTGTGTTTATAGACTATCCAGTCTTCTATGGTCTCGTCCTAGCATGATAAGTTTATATATGGGTATTCCTTGAAGAGTTATCTTAACCCGTTACTATGTTGTTCAGGGTGTTGTCTAAGAGTAATAATAATATCATTGATCTAATAGGTGTATTAGTCTTTGTTTTGTACTAACGCGTCTCTCCTGGAGCGCAGGTATCATACCCTGGCGTCTTCCGCGAGCCTATCTTCTACTTCGCGTTGCAGCTGCTCTCTTGTATAGTTAATTAGTTCTTTGGCTAGCAGTATTTCTATCCAGGCGCGTTTATACCGTTCCATGGCTTTGTCAGAGGCTTCTTCTACCTCTGGTATAGGGGTTTCTCTCGGGGTTTCGAACACCTTGCTGGGTACCTCCCTATTAGGTATAGGGCCCTCTAACTAAGTACCGAATCATTTGTCAAGTAGGTTGAATTCCTAGTTAATAACCTGGGTGAATTCGCTGTGCTCCCTTTCTTGATCTGGCTCGTTTCTAATGGATTTATCTCTATGGGTCCTATCCAATCCCTTAGCCCTGATATTTTACAAAATCTGTTCGGGCCGATGTTGTTGATCCCCTCGCGCACGAGGTCTATTAGGATTATTAGCTTCTACTTGCATTACAGTGCCTTTGTTTCTCGCTCTCTAGTAGTTAATATTACATTATCAATGACTTCCTCGCGCACGAGTTCTGGTAAAGTTGTTGGCTATCGCTCTAATTATAATACCTAGCGTGTGCATTATACATTAACGCATCACTTCTTATATTTCTTTAATACCCAATTCTTCAAGTATCTGCCGAATTTCTACTACCAATCTATTATTATCCATAATATCGCTTAGGCGTCCCCTTGCTATTCTTAGGCCGCTGATGGTTTGTTAGAGCATGGCTTCTAGGTTATTAGTATACAAGGTATTTATAGTCTCTTCATAGGCTAGAGGGGTATCTAGCTACTCCACCTCTTCTCGTAGTATAGTAAAAGGGTTATTCTCCTTTATCACATTAAGTATTGCTGACTCCTTGGTAGTATTTAGTTATTATCCAGAACCTCTTTGGTTTTTCTAGCTATTATTCTTTGAGTATTCTAATACTCTATGGCCTGACTTGCCATAAGAGAAGCATAGTTTCTCTTTAAAGCAGCGATCTTTCTCCTTCTGAGATAGAGTCATGTCAAGGTCCATTGGTTAAGGTCCATAGGGATCGCGATTCCCTTGATTTCGTGGCTGGAATCTTTATCTAGTATTAGCATGGTTTTGGTTTCTGCTATTACTCTTGAATCACGGCGTCTAATTATCGTGGTGTTAATAAAAGTAACCTCCTTTCTTAGCTCTAAAATCCCTGAGCTAGTTATTGATGCGTACGGCATGTTTAATTATTTCTTTGATTAATTCAGGTCTTTCTATAACAGCTATCTTTTCTAGGATCTCCTACTTAAGTCCTTTTTCGAATTGGCTAATAAACACTTGGTTATCCTAGTAGATATAAGATTATAACTATGCAAATCAAGATATATACTTAGATATATTATCTATCTATTTAAGTCGCCTTATCTCTTGTTCAGTGTTCCTTGCTATATCGATATCCCTAAAGGTATCCTCCAAGTATTTCTTGAAAATACTAAAGTCTCTAAAGACTTCCTTAGTATTACTTAGTATCTCCTCCTTGTTAGTAGTTTACTATTCCCGGATATAGGGTTCGAACTACTTATACACTGCTCTAGTAAGGTAGGTAGAGGTAAAGAGAACTTTATCTTCCTCTCTCCTGAACTTGCTCCTGTTAACTCTGATATAGGTATTTATTTAAGTAAGCTAGTACCTTAGTTTCGCTCTATTACTATTAAAGGCCTCGGGTGCCTTGAGCTTTATACTTTTAGTAGTAAGTCTGACTTCGAGCTGGTATATATAGTCCTATAGCTAGTCAAGCTTGCCTTGAGTATCCTTGCTAGGAGCATTCTCACTAGGAGTATTCTAGCATTGATTTGCTTTATTACTCAGGTGGTTAATAGTTTCCTGTTATTCTTCTATCTACTGCTGTATATTTTATATATTCTACTACATTAGCATGATACTATTAACCAGCTGGTTGGTAGATTAGGCTATTATTATTTTAAGTTAATCAAACAACTCGTGTTGACTGGTAATTATTTTATTACCAAAAGGCTGACCTCTCAACGCTTTCCTAACCCTGGGTCCTTCATGTAAGCTCTAATTGATTGACTTCTTACCTTCACTCTTAATAACCACGTCTAACTAGTATGGAGACTAGTCATGGTTACCAAGGGTCAAGCTTAAGCAATGGATGCAAGGCTAAGATAAGAATGTATTCCTATCTTATAGAGAAGTTCAGTACGAGTTGTCTTATTATCAAAGGTATCTCTAAATAACAGTTGTATAATAATCATGAAGAATAGTAAGACTAAATATAGTAGAATAGGTGTCCTTATATATCCTTAATCTCCTACTATTCTCCTACCCTCCTGATAGTATACCAAATAGTTACCTAATCATATAGCACTTGTTGCGCGACTATTCTCCTACCATCTTGATAGTCTCTTTAGTAGTTATGGCACGTGACTCTGTGCCATAGTTTCCCTAACTATGGTTTCTATATCATCACCAGAGTATACAGAGTAACTGGTAGTAATAATAAGGATCTTTATCTATCATGGCTTGCTACTCATAGCCCTGAGTCCCTTATAGATTCTTGCCCTTTGTTTATTATCCGCGTGGGCCAAGAGTCCTCTATGGTTTGTAATCTTTGGATCGTGATCCGGCACGGCCCCGGAGCCACCACTCCCGGTCCTCAGCCTTCTATCACAGGTTTGGGCTCCACAGCTTTCTGCCTCGTGAGTCCGCTCTGTTATGTTCATAACACAAGTCTAATTAATACTAACTAATTATTATCCTCTCCTTGCTAATGATTTTTAGATAATACCAAGGAACTAGTGACTCATTAACCAATATACGTGCCCTGTGTAATAGTACAAGTACCTAAGGAAGCAAGTAATACCTCTAGTAGCTATCCTATATATACTGATTCCAGGCAAGAATTCTCTAATCAAAATTTATCTATCACGGAGGCCTGCTACTTAATATATGCTGATCTTGAATACTGCGAAGCAGATATAGGCCTATCCCAGGCATTTAATCTTAGTAGAACTCCGTGCAGGGAACTTGATTCTCTGGAGCTAATAGATACTGGACCTGCTGAATTCGAGTTATCCTCATCTCGCTCAACTCCTCGCTCGACAAGGCGCTCTAGCTTTAGCCTAGAATTTTCAGGCGCTCAAAGGCTAGTATCTGAAAGCCTAGACCGCTACCCCTCAATTGCAGTGGTTGTACCTGCGCTTTCATGGAACGAGCACAGTGCTATTAGGAGAAGTACAAGGGCAGCCGCAGCAGCGTGCAAGAAGCGAATCCGTGCAAGCCAAGGGAGCAGCAGCAACACCAAGGCGTCTTTCCCTGACGTAGAAGCATGCCCGAAGAGGAAGAAACGAAGTCTTGCGAAAAATCAATGCTTTCGGGACGCCAAAGCTGCTGTTTATTCGTCCTATAGTCCCCATACGATCCGTGGGAGTGCCTTTCTTAGCATCGAATCTGATTCCGCTCCAAGACCAGCATACTACTTTACCTTCGTTCCGGACGCTGATTCAGTGGAGTCTCTACTTCATCTGAAGGGTATTTCAGGGAGCAAAGTACCATACTCATCCGACGAAAATGCCCTACTGGTCCAGCTTAGGGAAAGGGTGGCATTGCCATGGTTTCAAATTGCAGAGTATTTCCCTGGTCGAAGTGCGGCGTCCCTCCAGGTGCACTATTCAACTAAGTTGCGCGCTAAATTTAAACACTCGTCTCAAAACGCACGAAGGTGCTGATACGAGACATATTTGATATATGAATACTTCTTGGTACATGAAAGTCACCATGAGGACAATAAAAGGACTCGATGAATGTTCTCTGGCGATTTGATGGCCATGTTACATAGACTTTCTTTCACACAATTCATTTATAGCGTGACTTAAGTCATTCAGAGTACTATATTATATCCAAACCTGAGACTAACGACTAGGAGCTGCAGCCGAATGATCAGAAGAATAAAAGTCCTGAGGGCGAACTGTCTTTGCCAGGTTACAAGTCGTCGTATTTCGGATCGCAGCGAGCATGAGATTAATAATGTTGAAACGTGTTCTGACACCTCTTCGCAAAGGCTGGTATAACTGACCCAGGGAAGTGTTTGCGGCAGAGGCGCTTAGTGTCGTCACCCAGATCGGCTGGAACCTCCGAGACTGGCCAGAATGTTCCGTTTGCGATGCTAATCCACTAAATAATTAAGCTTTCACCTAGATCTGGTGGGGTGACTGGTGGGCTGAGAGTCGCACCACAATCACCGTGGTTGCACAGAGTAGGTGACCATGGTGATTAACAAGGATGGCCCGCTCTGATCTAATCTTTGTCCGCTAAACCTGTGACGCAGTTTTTTGAATCTTTTATTGAGGCTATACACTGCTCAAATTATTGAAGTAGTGTCTCCCCTGCGCTCCTCATAAGATAAACACTGCTGCCTGACTCGACTTCGTCATTTCAGATTTAATCTTTTTACTGGTCTAATAAACAGCCTCCTGCACTTAGTTACGCACCATGGCATCCCGAACAGCCCTTGGTAGCCCAGAATCCTATGGGATTGCATGGATCACTACTCTTCCCATCGAGCGCGCCGCTGCAGAAGCCATGCTTGACGAGGAACATGCAGCTCCGACCGGCTTCACCAGAAACCAGACTGATACAAATGTTTATACGTGGGGTCGCATGGGAGAATACAATATTATCATCGCCTCTCTAGCCTCCGGAGTCTATGGAACCACCTTAGCTGCGACCACGGCTTCGAGTCTGCTTGCCTCTCTGCCCTCTATCCAGGTCGGCCTTTTGGTTGGTATAGGCGGCGGCATCGCTCGACCGGACGAGGACCGTGATATCCGGCTAGGTGATATTGTTATGAGCTAGCCCTGTGGAATAATAGGTAGCGTCTGCTAGTATAACTTGATCAAGGCAAAGTCAGGTGACAAATATAAGTATAAAGGCTTCCTTAGGTCGCCTCTAACAGTCCTCCTTAATACGCTCGCCAGTATCAAGGTATATCACAAGTAGAAGAATTCTAAAATACCTAGCTTCCTTCAAGAGATGCTGGAGAAGAACCTAAAGATAAAAAAAAGATCTAAGCAAAGTCCTAGCTATGCTTACCAGGGCTTTAAGAATAACCACCTCTTTAAGGCTTTATATAACCATGTTGCCGGGCCGGACTATCAGGGCTGCAACGCGGGTGGTAAGGTTTAACACGATCTTCGAGAGACTACTAACCCTGAGATTCACTACGGGACCATCGCATTGGGTAATATACTTGTTAAAGATGCTATTACACGCGATTGGATTCTTGCTAAACTCGGTGATAATTATATCTGCGTGGAGATAGAAGCAGCTGGTCTAATAAACCACTTTCCGTGTCTGGTAATACGAGGGATCTGCGACTACGCCGACTCTCATAAGAATAATCAATGGCAGCGCTATGCCGCGGCGACAGCCGCTGCGTATTCAAAGGAGATTCTAGCGTATGTTCCGGTTACAGAAGTCCAAGAGACCAAGAGGGCGCTGGAAGTGCTTCAGTCAGGTTAGTACAACTACTTTGTTTGCTCCCTAGATCAGTGAATACACTTGCCTGAGTAATATTGGATGGCATTCATTCTGACTGAGAATAGTTCAACAACAGATTGATAGCGTGCAGCAGACAACAGTTGCCACGAAAGCTACAACTGAATCCATCAGGTCGGACCTTTATACAGAGAAGCTCAGGCGTTGGCTTGATCCACCAGATCCATCTACAAACGCCAACCACGCAAGAAAGCTTCACCATGAGGGAACTGGCGCATGGCTTCTAGAGAGCCCTATATTCCAGTCGTGGCACTTGGGATCGAGTCGACACTTATGGCTGCACGGGCTGTCGGGATGTGGAAAGACAGTGCTTAGTGCGACTGTCCTTGATTATCTCGCGAGAGAAAATAATCATCTTATCCTTAGTTTCTTCTTTGATTTTAGCGACACCACGAAGCGAACTTTAAATAGTATGCTGTGGTCGCTTGCTTTCCAACTATATCAAAGCAGGGTTGGCTCTGGAGTTCATCTTGATGCTCTATATCGAGCGCACCAGGATGGCAACAACCAGCCTGCGGCAAAGGCGCTTGAGGATGCAGTTTTCAAAATGCTCGCGGTCCAGAAGGTCTCTATTATTTTGGACGCATTGGATAAATCAGAGACTCGAGATGGTGTTCTCTTGTGGATCAAGGACGTGATGTCCAGGCTGGAGTTGGGTTATGTTCAGTTACTTTTTACCAGTCGACCTGAATCAGAGATTTTGCGCCATATTCCCCCTTTAATAGGAGAGGATAACTGCCTACAACTTGATAAGCAGGCTATAATCTCTGACATCCGATCATGGGTCACAGCACAGCTTTCTCAGCAGCGTGATTTCACAGAGAAACCATTGTCCGAAGATCTTATCGAGAGAATTCGGAGGAGGGTGGGTGACAAGGCTGATGGAATATGAGATATAACTACTGTGACTAATATGCTGGTCATTTGCTAATACGAGGCCTAGGTTCAGGTGGGCATTCTGTCAATTGGACAGTCTATCTCGATGTCGTCACGAGGCTGCTATGAAGGAGGCTCTTGCATCTTTGCCGCGGAGCCTGCATGAGACATACCAGCGCATGGTTGAAAACATACCCACAGAATTGGAAAACGACGCGATACGCCTCCTTCAATTCCTAGTGCACTCCAAGCAGCCTCTAACACTAGTTGAGGCTAAAGAAGTAATAGCAACGCAGATCAAAAAAGAGTCACAAGGGTTTGACATCAGACGTCGACTGTTTTGTGGAACTGATATTCTAGAATACTGTCCTGGCCTAATGACAATCACTAATGCCACTGAGCGAAAGCTACATCTGGCCCACTTTTCGGTCAAAGAGTACCTTCTTCAAGACAGCCATTTTACCATCCCATCAGCCAGTATTTCCATCACAAGGACATGTTTGATATATTTAACCGACATCAACGATACCCCGAGCGACATTCCAACGGTGGACTCGCTTGTATCAGGCGGATATGTTTCTGGTCTTGGAACCCGACCCCCCCTGGGCTCCAAGCTGTACTATGCCTGCTGCGTCAGGCTTATAGCGGTTGCACGGAAGCTTATAAACAAAGGAGATTTTGTCAACATGCAGGGCGGACGATATGGCAATGCTCTCCAGGCTGCCTCTGAAGGAGGCTATCAAGAGATTGTTAAACTACTATTGGACATGGGAGCAGATGTCAATGCACACGGTGGCTTGTATGGCAATGCTCTCCACATTGCATCACTGGAAGGCCATCAGGAGGTTGTTCAACTACTCTTGGACAAGGGAGCGGATTTCACTATTCGTGATCGGAAGGGATGGACACCAATTCATAATGCCTCGCGGACAGGTCATCTAGAGACACTTCGGCTCCTTTTTGAGAACGGAGCCAATATTAATGTTTCAGATGATTTTGGCCGCACCCCATTATTTCACGCCTCTGCGGGGGGTCACGTTGAAGTGGTACAGTTCCTGCTTCGTCAACATGCTCTTACAGATACGAAAGACTTCTATTTCACCACCCCTCTGTGCGCTGCAGTCAGAAACGGTCACCAGCAAGTAGCAAATCTTCTGTTCCCCCTGACAGATATTGGAACCACCTTTGTGGACAGTCTGGGTCGAAATTTGTGCTGGTGGGCGGCAAGAAGCGGGTGCCATAAGATTATCGAGCTTGTGCAAGAGCAAGATTCATGTGTTAGGATCTGCGAAGGTCAATACCAGGTGCAAGACTCTACCGTTCACCCTGATCAACCTGAACGCTGGTGCGACGTGTGCACCCGGCCCCTGACAGCCGAAAGCTCGTATTATAGGTGCAATAGCTGTTATGATTTTGATTCATGTCTGGATTGCTATGAGATCGGCGTTCAATGCTTAGACGTCACCCATGAATGGACCTTTTGCGACATGAATAGTATCCGAACCAGGGTCCGCTCTTGCCTATGGATTCCGTCTCTATATGCTTGAAAAACAAGCGAAGTCCAGAATCAGCAAGGCAGGAAAGTTGCTCTCCTTTTCCACTTATCGCCTTCTACATCAATACTCCGGTGGTGAATCTTAGGCGCGACTACCCTCTCATTAGATCTTAAATGCCGATTCTAGGATATTTGGTGTTTTTCCAAGCTTTGCAGTTGCAATTAGGATCGGGCGGCTACATATTGTGAGGAGACGGGGCAAAAAGCAATTATCCAAGCACCAAAAATAAAATTTGGAACGGCGCCTGATTTCAGCAGCCACCGTAGCCAGCCATATTCTCCTTCAAGGCTCCTCATTAAGTTGATTGACCGTGCTGTCGGTTCGTAAATCTGACGTTGTGGTCTGTTCCGCTGGTGCAAGTCCTATATACTTAGGGGTGAATCTTTAAAATTTCCTTGTGTCTTGGTGGGGGGAAAGTCAGTCGCTAAGAAAATTTTGTTGAGCGCTGACCGCTTGTCCAATCGCAGCGCACCCTCACTGCAGCGAGGTTAACGCATCAGGACAATTCTGGCGGTGGCTCGACTAACCGACTTACACACTGCACTAGTTCTCACCCTGAAAAGGGCGAAGATATTTATTTATTGGATAATCAATATCCTGGCCCGCCTTTTTCAGCTTCGTTAATCGAAGATTCTCTTTGGTGGTAGGGTTTCGCCAATGACCTTGAGCCCAAGCGCTTAAGATACCAGTGGCTATATCAGTTCAGTTCGTGAAATCGACGCCACGGACCGTTCCGTTGTTGATCTCAGGTGAATCGTGTGGGATTCCATATGCCTTTGATGAAAGACCGAGTTCCTGGTTCCAGTGTAAGCGGAGGTTGTATGATATGCTAGGAGATAAGCGACGTCCCTAATGGTTTGAAAGTCGGCCTTGCTACCTATTTCTGCAGTAGTATCTCGTACATCCTCATGCCGACCCAATCATAGGAAGTCCTACGAGGTAAAGCAATACACAGCTCATTCTTTTCGTGTAGTATATCCGGTCTTGACCACGAATCATTGTTCAATAAATGACATAGTTCGCAGGCGACCATTAACTTATTCCTCCTCAGGGTCACTGTACGCGCTGACCACCTCCGCACACGCCAAGCGTAGAGCCCCAAATCGTGCTAAAAGGGTCCGCATGACCAAAGAGTACATGTTTGCATTTGGTCCATCGATTGAAAAAGCGGTCTGAAGGTGGGAAACATGCCGTGGGTGGAGATGGCGGATGAGTACTCTGGCCTCTCCCAGGAATTCTAACGTTTGATTAGCGAACCGAAAAACGGGCGAAAATAAAAGAAACGAGACGAAATCTGTCAAAGAAGGGGCAAGAAACGCACTTCCAGCCTCTCGCGCCAAAAATTCAATATAGATCTCATTGAGAAGTTCCTTGACCTGTGTCAGTTCCGGGATTCCATCGAGCGCGCTGGGACGAAAGTCGGCGAGTTCGAGATTCTGTATTTCACCTGCAAGTCGCGAGCAGTTGGTTAGTCAAGGAACAGATGTTGGTGTGTTCTACCTATCTTCGGAGATGGGTCTTTCTCACTGTAGAATGGCTCAGAGAGGATAAAATCCGAAAGGGCAATAGACCCTAGACCTTCCCATCTTGGCCCGACCAGCGCTGCAAAATAAACTGCGAGGGGAAACTTCCAGCCTGGCTGAAATAAGTCCGCAATCTCCCTAATTGACTGTAAGCGCTGCTTCGCTTCCCCGGTGGACAGCTTGTCAGGGGTCTCAGTGCGCGAGAAAATCGCGTCGCGGAGCCGAAGAACTTCATTGGCCCAACTTGGCTCCCCGTTTGCTTGGTCATGGATAGCCGGCAACAGAGGCTGCAGGCGCTGCATGAGATCTCCTCGCATTAGGGACGCGGCGCTAATGACCTGATGTTTATTCTCTATTCTCAGCGCGCCCTGGGAGAGATATTCTCCGAAGTAGAATAAGCCTTGCCGTTTGACCTCTGTGCGAAGACTGCGTAAATTCTTCAAATTGCCACACCCTGATCGGTCGTCGAATTTATAGAAGACATCTAGAAGGACTAGATCGCGGAGAAATACTCGGCGAGGAAAGAGCGAGGTATCAATAACAAAGAGCTTGATATGCTGCAAGTTGGATCCGTCCATGCGGCTTTTGCGGCGGTAGTATATGTACTGTAGGGCAAAAAGTAAAGAGCTGGTCCAGGAGACAAAATTGTCTTCGACGTCATCTTTTGAACACCAACGAAGATGCTTGTTAAGAGTGTACGCAACAAGAGCTCGCTTCTCATTATCCATATTCTCGAAGATGTCTTCGTGACTAGATTCCATATTTTCACAAGCTGCTGTAGATCGAACCCAATTGGTATCCGTTTCGCCATCAGAGAGTGGAGTAACAACGCGAAAGAGATACCGAGGGATGCGTTCAAGGACGTCTGGGTGAACTCCAAGGTCCGGTGACGGATTGAAAAGCAAGGCTTCTGGAGATTGGTCCGTTGAGTTACCCACGATAGAAGCCTTTTGCATGGCCTTTGTTAAGTTGTCCATCTCGTGTCCGATGTTTGATTGCTTCTGGGTAGGGTGGGGTTGTTTTGAAGACTCTTGAGGAGTTCTATGGTATCTCAAAAAGAGAGAATACGCATAACAGGGAGAAATACAAAGCCGTTGAGGTCGCGCACACAGCACTGAGTGATCGCAGCACAGATAAGGAAGGATGTAATAAGCCTTCAGCGACTGCGTTGATCCTCTAGGCTTTACAGTGCGGGGAAAACTGGCTGTGGTTGGGCGAGCCGCCACACCACTGGTCCAAAATTAGCCAGGTGAGCGGCTTGAGCGTCCCAATTAACGCTGCCAGAGCAAATGCGTCCAGCAAAAGCCTGGAACAGCGATGGTGGGCAATGCTGTCTGTGAAACGCCATGACCTTGTGAAGACGCCTCTTAGTTAGATGGCCACGGACGGTTTCACGGGCTAGCGTCTGCCGAACGCTTACACGGCTGGAGCAAGCGTACCAGCCATGAGGGATCAGAGCTCCACAAATTCAAAAAGCCGCTCAGCGGGTTCATCCAAACTGTGGAATTTTTCCGTGAACTGGAAGCGATGGCCAGTTCAGTTCATGCTGGTACAACTGAGGTGGATCACGCGACTAGAACATGTCGAGACCCATGCGATCGAACCAATTGATTTAACGAGCTGCTTGTTGTGTTTGCACAATCAGTCACGGGATACTTTTTCGGAGAAGGCCACTTTTGACTAATCTGATTCGATCAGGTCAGATCACCTCGACCTGCGCGGCGACCCAAACACGACTTCTCGTGAGCTTTTGAGAACCGTCTGCTTTTTTGACAGCTGGCGCCCAAGCTTTTCTCCAATCCAGTTAGACAATGAGACTCAAGGAAATCTATTAACTTGAGAGTCCATCCTCTTTGTCGCAGCGGCTTCCGTGTCTCTGTCCTATGCACGTAGCCGACGAACCCAACCCCGCGCTCTGGGGACAAACAGTTCCACCCGGAAGACTTATTCGCAAAAAAAGACTGGAATTTATGACCGCAGACACGTCCAAGAATAAACACCACTTTCGCACTGAGCTGACAACACACCGAACTGAGAGTTGGTGGAAGCTGGGGGAACACTGATCACGAGGCGCCTGAGGGAGGGCGACAACTTTCGATGGCCGGTCAGAACGCTTACAGTAGCGCCGTGATTCAGCCTCCTGCATGGCAGGTCACAAGAGGACGGGTTGGAGCCACCACTTGTCGACCCCTCCGGTTGGAGCTGCATGTTCCTCATCAAGCATGGCTTCTGCAGCGGCGCGCTCGATGGGAAGAGCAGCGATCCAGGCGATCCTGTAGGAGTCGGGGCTGTCGAGGGCGTTCTTGGATGCCATGGTGCGGACGCACAGGGCTGTTAAGTGTGAAGGAAGTTTGTCCAAAAGCAGTTGGGTGAAGAAAAATAAATAAGATAATTGATTAAGAATAGCAGTCTCTGTCTTCTGAGGATGGTACAGCGAATTTTGCCCATGATGATCTGGCCAGCGTTCAGCCTCAGATTAAATCATCTCGGGTGCCAGGTGTGGTCGAGCCGCTGGACAATCCCACCTTCCTGCTCGCTGCGGGGAAGACGGGCTGTGGTTGGGCGAGTTGCCACACCAATGGTCCAAAATTAGCCAGGTGAGCGGCTAGAACGTCCCAATCAACGCTGCGAGTGCCAATGCGTCCAGCAAAAGCCTGGAACAGCCATTGGTACCGAGGTGGATCACACGGGTGGACGTGTCTGGACGCGTGCGATCGCTCAAATTGATTGAATGAGCCTCGACCCGCCGCTTGCTCAGCTTAGGTGACTCAGCAGCCAAGTGAACGAGATTTTCATCCGAAAAGGTAGCGACAGTCATTGGATTGAAAACGGTTGGAAGCTTAGCAAGAATATGTCTACAGAATCTAAAAGTGTAAATCTGAGAGAGCTCAAATGCAATAGCTTCAACTAATCTAAACAGCCGGTTACTTTGACACTCGTTCAGTCAGATATTTGATTCCCTTCCATGCAAGCCAACCTACTGATCCCAGCGCACCTGCACCCTGTCCTATGACCCTGAATTGATAGACACGTACTCTTATTGAGGCTTGACACATGGTACACGTATATTCGACTTCTTCCGTCATGGAACTTGGCTCGTTAACGTGGCCTCTATAAACATCGTGGACGAGCGTGTGGTGTCCGCATTCACACGGGACGGCAGTGAATACCATCCCGGTGCTCATGGTCGGTCTTTCCTGATGGCTATCCTCATAAGGCTCGACGCTGGGCGGCTCCTTCCCATCGTCCTGATCAACATCAGAGCCCGGTAACTTGTCTCCAGTTGCAGCAGGCTGCGTCTCCCCGCCATCCCCTTTTGGTATCCCTTCCAACCGGGCCAAGACGACCAAAACGGTTTGTGCCGAGAACCGTGGCCATACCGGCTGCTTCTGGGTACTGTACGATTCGAATATGACTGTTTGAGTATCTTCAGGTCGACACCTGTAGAGCACCGACAGCTCTATTGTTGCCCGGGTGGGAAATGAGATGTCATACGCTAGGCGTTGATGTACTGACACGCTGTAGGTACCGGACGCTGTTTGATGATCGATGTCGAACGGCGATACTAGGGTTATGTGCTCGCATGGATCAATTTCGGCACGACAAAACTCCCTGAGAATCAGCAAAAGAGACCCGTCGTGATTCACTGTCAAGGACTTGACACAGAATTTGACCATGTCAGCCGCTATTGTACTGGCAATGGGGTCGATTGTTTCACTCGAGGGGAGCGCCATCTGTGTATCGGCTGGGCAATTCCTCTTCTCGTCCGTTGCCGGGGGTGAATCCTCGGGAAATAAGGACCTTTTTGTTGTTCCAGTGTTGGCCGGTTCTTGGTGCGGTACAGAGTCGAAAAGAGTGCTAAGAGGCTGCGTTTCAGGGCCACTGATACCTTCCGTTTGATCTTTGGAAATCAAAACGCCGGGTGGAGAGGATATTCCAGCAATCATATCAGCCATACCAAGCTGCTCAACGCTGTTGGCGTGACTAGGCTGTGTCTTGACTGGGTCTCCACCGACCCCTTCCTCAGAAAGACCCGTATCCAGCTCATCCTGGGAGGAATTTCCGAGATTCAAGTCCATACGGCCATCATTCCTGATGACCGCTATCGTCTGGAAATCTTGCCTTCCAGACTCGCTGGACACATAGTTAGGGTCGGCGTTTGCACTTTCGATGCTTTCATCCTACCCAAGGGTCGTCGTGCTGCTTCCAGCCTTCGAGCCACTACCAAGCGAGAGAGCTTGTCTACCCCTCCTTAGTAACGAAGACGGCCGTTTGACAGGGACAACACTGCGTAAAACTTCGAAGTCGGCCCTCTGATGTTTTCTCTGAGACTCGCCGAAGTTTCGGATCTGCCTAGTCAAAGTATCTGTGAGGGTTCGGAGTGTTGAATGGGTATCCGACTGCCTATGTATAATTGGGTGTTAAAACAAGCAGATAACGCTCCTGAGCAAACATACCGTATGTCATTCCTAGCTAACATGAGTGAGCTATATGCCATGAACAACGAGCTCTCATGCTGCGTAGCTGCGTTGAGCAGTTCCTTCATGTAGCTCTCGTTGAAAACCCATCTCACAGCCTTATTAGAGTTTTTGAAAAACCGTCGGAGCCGTTCCCTGATCGTCTCTTGGACCCCCTTACTTTCCGCACGTTCGCAGATTTCGATCAAGTTCTTAGCGTCTGCCAAGATGGCCTTTGTATTCGCCGTGCAAGATGAGATGAGGCTATGCTTATTACCATTTAAAAAAACGCTAAGACTGTCAAGCTGATTGGTCTCTTTAGTTGCGCCAGCCAGCGAGTCTATCAAGTCGGTCGTCTGGGAAGGTTAATATTTACCTCAATCTGTCTCCGCAGGAAGTGACTTACCCGATGAATACTTTGAAGAACAACGACGTATCTGTCTAGCTGAGAGGATGATTGCTTCAGAGTTTGCATAAAATGAATAAGCTTGATTATCGCATCACTCAGTGTAATGGCACCGCTTGCCTCTCCAAGACCAGACATGTTTGCGTGAAGCAAACACGCACCATATCATCACAGACCGTTAAATGCCATCTGTCAGTATATATTTGGGGTTGTGGCCCGTGGGGTGGTGGTCGAAGGCTTAGACCTCACAGCCTCATCCACAGGGCTGCCGGATCACCCTCCAAAAGGAAACATTGCAATCCACCATTCAGTGGTTGCCCCATAGACGAGCCAATTGACTATGGTCGCCTTTGCGCGGTTCTCACTCCAATAAGCCTACCAGCGTGATGTCATTTCGCTTGGCTCCCTCCGGAATCCCAGCATGTGCCTGTCTGCCTTGCGGGTGTAATCAATACGCCCAGGGTATGAAGCGGCTTACCGCGTGAAAAGTATTCTGTCAGGTTGCGCAATACCTTTTTCTTGCGGTATAATGGTAAGGGTTGTCAACCAATCTAACGCTGAGCTTTCGATTATATATACTAAGCCTGCGATGCTGCATGATGGTTTGACTGAATGATGATCCAGGTACAGAGGCTCAGGAGGGGTACATCTTGGCCACGTGATGGCAGTTTGCGCGCAAGGCACATTTTACCCCTGTCCGTCGACGGCAGTATACGTCCCAGGGGCATATCATTGACATGCAAAGATCTTGTTCGGAGAGAATAATATCGTGGTAATTATATGACCAGTCCTAGTTACTTCGTCGGTTTGATATGTACTTGACACCTGTATGGCAATCCCGAGAGCGAGTCTACCTCCTGCAATTTAAAGCTTGAAGAGAGAAAAGAAGCAGGTGCCGAGGCTATGCCTAGGCGCTCATCTTGGATCACGTGGTCTCGCTCTAATCCTGTATCCGTGCCTTTCTGCTGCCCCCAACCGCCTACGACGATTGGGTGCGCCACGCATTTACCGTAGTTTTTCATATTATCAATATTATTACTTCTTGAAGCCACACAACATGACGAAATCTCCTGAATTCAGTGAATCTCGACTAAATGAAGCCGTCGCTATCACACGATCCCAGAAAAATCCGAATATCGCGAAAATTGCGCGTGAAAACAGCGTGTCCTACATCACGCTTCGAGACCGCGTTAAAAAGCCAAAAACACCAGCTACACCAATAACGTCAAAGAAGAACCTCCTAAAGCCATATCAGGAGCAGGTTTTGATCAAATGGGTCATCCAAATGCCGAATTGGCACCTCCCCCCAACAGCTTCAATTATACAAGCGTGGGCAAATCAGGCGCTTGCCCGCGAAGGTTCGGAGAAGCGGGCAAGCAAGATATGGCCATACCAATTTGAATCGCGCGTACCAGTACACCTAGGACTCGCGCCAGTAAAGCAAAAGACTAAGGAATTCAGGCAGATACAAGCAGAGGATGCAGGTCTTCTCTAACACTGGTACGACCAGCTAAAGGCGCTCCTAAAGGATATTCCTCCTCGCCTTGTATACAACTTCGACGAATACAGATTTCAACCTGGTCAGGGGCGGGCTCGCAAGGTCTTTAGGTCAAAGGATTACCCAGATCCTGTAGAGGGCGAGCGAGGCGAGAATATTACTACTGTTAAATATATTAGCACGGATGGTTGGCTTATGGCCCTGTTCTTTATATTCAAAGCAAGCGGTAGTAATTTTATGGAGGCCTGGTATAACAGTAGCAAGGTCCTACCAAGTAACACAGTAACCACGATCTTAATAAATGGTTAGATATCAGATAAACTCTCGCTTACCTGGCTTGCTTAGTTTAATACAGCTACAAAGGATCGCACGCGGCGAGGCGAGAAGCGATATTTAATATTTGACAGCCACGGCTCACACCTTACAGTCGAATTTCTTTATTACTGCGAGCAAAACGAGATTATTCCCTTTGGTTTCTTGCCTCATTCGACACATCTATGCCAACCTCTTGATAGAAAACCTTTTCTTAATTATAAGCAGCAATTTAGGCTTATAAACAACGATTTGTCTTTCTGGGGTGGTAAGCCATATGGGGAAGGCTGAATTCTTGCAGATTATCGGGCTAGTCCGCGAGAAGGCCTTGACAACGCGAATTATTCGAGAATCCTTTAGAGATCGCGGTATCTAGCTAGTTAATGGGAAACAAATTGTCGAACAGCTTACCAACCAGCTGGTAATCCCAGATATATCGGTACCAGAACTCCGCGGAAGCCCTACACCACCTCTATTACTCTCCTCCAGCGTTGAAAACAGTCCTCCGGCAACAATTGAGGCGCTTATCAGGAATCAGGCGAAGATTATGAAGGATATTACTGATCTTTCAGATAAGACGAAGCGGAACCTCACAAGGTCTTTCAACACCAGATGCAGAAGCTAGAGGAGCTTAAAATGACCCAGGAGTCAATTTGCAGGATTAGGACCGCGCAAGCGCCTCAACGCCGGCTTCCTACTAAACGACAGGTTAAACCGCTTAGTAGTGACGGGATCCTAAAGACTGGTGATGTAGTTCGATCAATTCAGGACCGAAAGAGGAAGGAGGCTGAGAAAGAGAAAAAGCGGCTATCAAAGCAGTTTGAGAAAGCCTATAGTTTTAAGTCCACACCACGCTCGGAGGCACGAATTAAGCAGGCAATCGAGAACGAGATGCGTAGTAGAGAGGCAGGAGAGTACTTTTTTATTGATAATTAGTGTTGTGGTTGTTGAATAGCTTCAAATATTGAAAAACTATGGTAAATGCGTGACTACGGTAAATGCGTGGCGCACCCAATCGTCGTAGGCGGTTGGGGGCAGCAGAAAGGCACGGATAGTATATTGTCGAACTTCACCGCGTATGTAATATTCGGTACACCACCCATAGAAAGCTGAAGGTCTGGTTCATTGAATCTAGGAGCGATCCTGCACTAAATACTAAAGAAACAAGGAGTAATCTAACTAACTAAAATAAGAAATAGGAATGATATGAGGAATGACCGAGCGGACGCTGACTAACGGTAAGTTCAGCGTTGAAGCGGAATACTAGCGGTCACTAAAGGTCGACATTATGTTTGCAGTCAATGACACGTGATGCTGCTGCTAAGAAGGTGTCAACCTTTAGTGACCGCTAGTATTCGAGAGATCAGGTCAGCTGAGGTCGATATATCCACCTAGTATTCCGCTTCAACGCCGAACTTACTGTTAGTCAGCGCCCGCTAGGTCATTCCTTGTATTGTTTCTGAGAGGGTAGGTGGCATCGACATTGAAAGCGGGTCCCGCCACCCGCGAGTCAGCTGACCGCGTGGAATTTGGCTTTACCCCTAGTATGTAAAAAATTTAAATAACTGTAAATCACTGAATTTCACTTTAGATTTTATTTTATTTTCTCCTGATTCAAGAGACAAATTGCCGAAGTACTTGATAACCACTTATTAACTGCTTCACGATGGATCTTGAAGATCCTAGCTTTTCTTACAAGATAATACTTAATAAGTGCTCTGAAAGTACTTCGTAAGCACCTTATATTGATCAAAGGGTAGTTTCACTACTTTGTAGGCTCGCTTTTATCCTTCAAGAACGAAGTTGAGTCGATTTGATGGTAAAGGTATGGAAAGCTATAAAGCGGTAAGATAGATACAGACGTAAATTCAACGTGGAATCAAGGGCACGGGCCAAATTCCACCCGCCTTTCTGCCTGAGGCAGACTAGCGCGTCGATGCCAGCTTTTAGCGCGTCGAACCCAACTACTTTCTGATTGGGGTCTCTTTCCCTATTTAGTTAGTTAGATTACCCCTATTTCTCTTGTATTTAGTGCAGTATCGCTGCTAGATTCAATGAATCAGACCTTCACATTCTTCTGGCGGTGGACCAAATATTATGTACGCGGTGAAGTTCGACAGACGGCCACTTTTGGCAAGTCGATCAGGTCAGATAAACTCGACCTGCGTGGCGGCCCAACCAGGACTTCTCATGAGCTTTGAGGACTGCGTTTCGGATTACTGGCGCCCGCCTGAGACAAACAGTCTCACCCGGAAGACTTGTTCGGAATGAAGACTGGATTCTTTGACCACAGACACGCCCAAAAACAGACACTAGTTTCGCACTGAGCTGAGAACGCACCGAACAGAGAGTTGGTGTAAGCTGGGGGAACGCTGATCACGGGGCGCCTCAGCAGCCTGAGGGAGGGCGACAGCCACAACTTTCGACGGCCGGCCAGAACGCTTCCAGTGGCGCCGTGATTCAGCCTCATGCATGACAGGTCACAAGAGGACGGGTTGGATGAACCACCATTTATCGGCCCCTCCGCATGCAAGCATACACTCTCCATGTGGTTGGCTAAAACTCTCTCGTATTTCGGGCGGAAATACCAGCGCGAATCACGTCGACAGGGATATCAGCTGCGATGCTAACATGTTACAGGGTGGTATCCGTGCCTTCCAGCGCCCCCACCGCTTCGCTGAGTGGGCGGTTGGGTGCAGCAGAAAGGCACGGATAGCTTGCCACAGACCGAGGATATTTTGGTTTGAGTGGATGTGCCAAGCTCAATTCTATGCGTGATGTTTTAGCGTGACAAAAACGATGTTTCCATGATGATCTGACCCGCATACAATCTGGGTCTTATCCTAATCACTATTGCTTAGGGGCCAAACGATGAGCAAGCTCAGAGACTACAAGAACTATCGCACCACATGTATTCTATAAGTTTTGACGAATGTTTGTTTCTGGCGCCAGTGGTCAACCCACAAGTATCAGGACCCCATCCTTTTACCTTTAATCCAAGAAATCCAATGATGGCTAATCCTTGGCCAGGCAATACTCGATATAGGAACTGGTACCGGGATCTGGGCGATGTATGTGAACATTGCTGTGCAGATTGCGACGCTAATATAGTATAGCGATGTCGCCGATCAGTTCCCAGCCGCCAGAGTTACTGGAGTGGATCTTTCGCCCATTCAACCCACATTTGTCCCTCCGGCCTGCTCGTTCGAGATAGATGACGTGACCGTGCCCTGTATGTATGACTCGGAACAATTCGACTTGATCTATGTCCGCGAGATGTTCGGCTCAATACCTGATTGGGATGCGTTTCTCCAACAATGTTGGGCCTCCCTACGACCAGGTGGCTACATAGAAGTTGTTGAGCATTCGATTACGCCCGTATGGGACGATGATACCAGCTTGGGACCTATCTACGCATCATGGGAGCAGACGATTGCGCAGGTTGAGCAGGTATCTAGCAGGAGTTTCTCGATCTGGCGTGAAAGCGCACAGCTGCTGGAGGGTAGTGGCTTCCAAGATATTACCAAAAGGTCATGCAAATGGCCTATTAGCGGGTGCGTCGCCAGCTAACCAATTTCTATAAGCCATAACTAATACCGGCCACATAGATGGAGCACAAATCCTCGATTGCGCGAGCTAGGCCGACTAAATCAACTTCGGCTTCTCCAGGCGGTCGAAGACATATTTCTTCGCCATTTGACGTCAACCATGGCATGGCCCTACGATGCGGTCCAGACATTTATAGAGCGGATACGTTCTACCACCTATACCAGCCAGTCACAGTTGTCTATGGGCGGAAACCATATCGCAGTTTTGAAATCCTGTAAAGAATTCACGCTTCAGTGCCATGTGACGAGGTGAAATGGCACGATCTATAGCCTACTTCTCAACTCAATGCTTGCCATCTGTCTTTACTAACAAAAGTTGGAAGTGTGCCAACGTTTCCCAGGTCAGGGCGCGTGTACTTTCATAAATAGCACTGTAGGCGAACCTCATTCTTGTTCCCTGCTTCTATCAGACCTAGTGCCAAGTCGCTACCGTGTACCCCGTCAAGATTTCAAACTCAAGGATATGAGACTGAAAGCAGAATTTAGGCGGCGAGAGATCCAATTTATCACGCATCAATTCTTTCATATTTCAAAACCCAGACAAGCGCAAATCACCTGATATCAGGCCAATAAGATCCTATTGTGTAGTACTGCGGCGCTAGATTTGCTGACGCCCAACATCCATCGGGTGCTGTTTGAGGGTGGGGCAACGTCGGACACCTCCATCAACAGCTGGAAGCTGACTTCCGCCCTTCATGGTGCTATTTGCAGCCAGACTCATCATCAAATATGGACCTAGGCCCGCATCTTGCCTTTGATGGCGTGAACTATGAATGTACTATTTGCGAAAGGATTTTCAGTTCTAAAACGACTCTGTATGCACATTGCAAAAGTACATCGCGGCATTCGTGGTGCGCAAGGTGCTGCCGGGTGTTCGCTTCGATCCAAGCCAGAAATTCTCATCTACAAGATTCCAACAAGCATCATATCTGTCCGAAGTGTCCTGGCACACAGGATTTTGAGAGTTCTCTAGCGCTTCAAAATCACCTGGAGGAGTCTCATTACTTTTGTCCAGATTGCAAGCTTTATCATAACTCCTTCGAGAAACTTCAAGAACACGATGTTGCTCAACACCACCTCTGCATTACATGTGGTGATTACTTTGCTAATAAGAATAATTTACAAATGGTAATATTCCAAATCAACTATTGTCAGAGCAGGCATAAATGGACCGGCTAATACCACTCTCGCTTTAGCACCAACAGAAGCATCAACCTCGAAACATGGAATGCTACGGCTGTCATCGGTGCTTCAAAACAATCTCCGGGATTTTGATTCATTTGGAGTCCGGGAACTGTGCGTCAGAGGTTACCGAAGAGGAGATTGATAATCTAGCCCGCCAATGTTACCAGAGTGGGAAGTATATAAACAATGGTTGCGAGGGTGAAGGATGGTCTTACAGATGCCCCAACTGCGATTATACGTCCGCGAAACTTTCTGCACTCTACCAACATGCTGAGGATGTCCTGTCCTGTTCGCCTCTCCTTGGTGGGAATGGTTGTTTGGCTAAACTGGCACGTTTCATTGATCGGAGTCTACAATAGTTTTCCTTTCATGTTCCAAAGAGCCACCATTTTGTCAACAGACCGGTTGGTTGTACGAAACCAAGTCCTTTATGCAAAGTTAAATCCGCCTTGACCTCTGAGAATCGTGTAGGATAGCAAGGGCTTTTGTCATCCACAACTGAGGTGGATCGGTGGTGAGTATTTCGTGACGCTCGCGATCGTTAGAGGATCGCTTGAAGGGATTTAGGCTGAGCTGTTTGTTGCGTTTGCAGTTTTCGGCACGTGATTCGATGGTGCACAGGCCACTATTCGTCAGTCGGATCCAAGCGGGTCACATCATGAGACCGCGTGCGGCTGGCAGCCCAAACATGACCTCTCGCGAAATTTGAGAATCGCCTGCGCTCTTGACAGTTAGAGCAATGGAACTAGCAAGTTGAGAGACTAGGGTTCCATGGAATTCAAGAAACCGCTCAGCGGGACCACCGAGATCGGGGGGATATGATTCGCTCACCCTACTCAATCTTGATCGCGCGATGATACAGTAAAGCGGCCGGGCCGGCTCGCTCCGCCGGGTCGGCAACAACCGTACAGTACTTGTATCCGCGTTTAAGCCACACGCCGGGAGGTGAGTAGTATGGCGGGTGAGCACATGCGAATCCACAGCAGTTGTATGTCCGTGTTCACCCGCTCTGCACGTGTTTCATGGGATTTCTGTGGAAGGCTACTGCCGAAAGCTACCGCCGAGTACGTCTCAAACTGAACCTGTTCTCCACCGCGCTGTGGCGAATAAAAAACCCAAGACAATCAGAGTCTTGACGGCCAAAGTCACCTGCAAACGCATTTCGCTCATTTTCCCTGTCGGCCCATACGTTGTATCACTCATTCAAGCAGTTATATCAACCGCATTAAATAGACACCTATCTCAGCTTGTACCTTTACAACAGTAACAAGCCTGCAATCAGTAGCACACATATATTTAGTCAAACAAGCCATGGTTGCATGAACCGCATTGTAAACTACGCCAATCACGCCAGGCCGATAGAGAGATTGTAGAGGGCTTGCAAACACTATCCTCATGTTGCCGAAGGCCCTAATTATACGTAGGAACTCCTTCTGACGGTCAGCAGCATCAATAGCCCCGGGCTTCCTCATTGACAGCTCGGCTGGCCGTACGATGAGCCAGTTCGCGTCCTAAAGCTCTACCATAGTTCCTCGAACTTGAAGTGTTTGCCATTCGCAAAATTTGTGAAGCGCGTCATTCATTCGGCAATCGACACCCTGAAAATGAGAGGATGCCGATATAATATATGTTCTCCTGCCCCATCTGGACTCTAGTGCGACTCTGCCTCCAATATGCATATCACCGCATGTATGTCCCAATTTTATTCACATTGTGTTGAATGTACTAATGCCGCCACGCACAAGTTCTTGACAGGGCCTGCTAAGTGACTCTGTTTCCAGCCTGATGAAGCAGCTTGATAACCTCCTTGTGTCCATTTTCTGCAGCCCATGATAGAGGTGTTTGACCATACCGATCCTTGGAATCCACATCAACTTTTCTAGCCTGAATAATAAGTTTAACAACCTCCTGGTGTCCATTTGCTGCAGCCCATGATAAAGGTGTTCGACCGTACCTAGAGTCCTTGGAATCCACATCCGCACCCTGATCGAGAAGTACCTTAGCAATGGCGTAATACCCGCAGTACGATGCTAATACAAGATTCGAAAAACTCTTAGTTTTTCTCAAACGTGTAGTCTTCCAGAAGATTCCAAACCATGCTGCATAACTTCTCGAATTAGGGTCACAAATTCTCACAGCAAAGGGTAGTATAGCAGTAGTAGGATTGATATTAGCCTCGTGGAAGTGAGTAGTCCAGGTTCTAGCTGAGTAATGTAGGAAGTCGTGGCTGCCAGCGATGCTGCTATCATCTTCTGGAATGGCTGTATCAGAATTTACGAAGTCGAGATAGCATACGCAGACAGTTGCAAGCACCTCGTGCGCCTGAGTACTAGAGATGGAGTGATACCAGCCTTGCTCTAACAGAACAGTATCAGATGATCGCAAGTCTCCCAGAAGAAACTCACGAGCAGTTTGATGGAGAAAATGAACCCTGCCCTTATAAATGTAGTGTACCGCTCCGAATTCTGTATAGAATCCCTACTAACTAGAAAAGAACATCATATGCCTTATCAGAACGACTAATTGCATTATAAAAGCAAAGAAATAGGTTGGAAACACCGAAGTCTCCCCACCAAAAGCTCTCCTGGTCTTTTCACTACAGAGAACACTCGAATGAAGCAACGGTTGTGGGATATCCATGCTGGGGTTTCAAACGAGCCTTCTCGGGGTAGGGACAAAGGATCCTGGACTGGGGCCTTCCATCTGTCCCATTAAATTGGATTGGCAGGCTTCTGGGAGCCATACCCCTCTCAACCCAATCAACAAGAGCTTGGAAAGTTGCTGTGGGTTGACCACCGTTGCCTCCTGAGCAGTGGGCAAGGCCAGGAACTTGAAAGTATCGGAAGAAGTCATGGACATTGGGGGTCACTTCGAGCACACGGTCATAGTAGTCGGTGGTTCCCTTAACGGGGATGAGCCCATCAGCCTAGGTAAGTCAGTCTCAAAGTTCGCAGAGTTTATGTTGAAGCCACTCACGAGCCCGTGATATGTGATGAGCTTCCCTCCAGCAGCTTGGAATAAGGAGAGGTCAGGGTCCGATGTTCCGATAAGTGAATCAAGCTCCTGGACCGAGGCGTGGAAGAGACTGCTATACTCTTCAACGGAGGTGATTTTGGTATAATCCCATGCAGGGTCCTTCTTTACGAAGAACTTTAGCCATGGCTCACCCAATTCAGTCGGGACGCCCACGCAAGTGGAACCAGCGCAAGAGGTCATGGCATAACCAAAACCAGAAACAGATTCAGTAAGCCGAGCTTGAGGTTCTACACCGTACCACAAGAAGCCACCATCCACAGTTCTCGGCCCAGTCCACGTCGCATTGCTTAGTATAGCTGCTGCCGTACTTATCTGAATGGTTGAGCCAGCTTCAGTGCAGTTGATCGAGTGGCCGACCAGTGAGAACGGATCAAATCTGCAGACATCAGGATCACTGACCAACCCGTCTGTGAGTCCGTCCAAAGAATCACAAGAAGAAATCGCCGCGTTAGTGATTGCATCCAGCTCACAGGCACGTGGAAACTCTCCCATCAAGTTCATCACGACTTGCGCCCAAGAAGACGCAGGGACAAACTCAGCCATATTCAAGGCGGGGGCTGCGGCTGCAATCCCATCGTACGCATCAGGATACCGCTGTGCGAGCATGAAGCCCTGGCGACCACCCTGTGAGCATCCGCTCCAATATGAGAAGGCTGGAGGTTGGCCATAGAAACTGTTGATGAGTGCTTTGGCGATAATTGCCTGGAAATGGTCAGTGACGTTAGTTGCCAAGGACGGGATTCGCGCAGAGCTACCTGTTCATTCAAGGAAATAGAACCGAGGTTCTGGAGAGCATAGAGATTTGGATTCCCAGGGCTAACCTGCGCCCACGAATCTGGGATATGTGATGGTCCTAAGCCAAAATCGGGCGTAGAGATATTCCCATAGCCACCTATTCCCGCATCGGTAGTTGTAGTGGCATATCCTTGGCCAAGTGCCCCGGCCATTCCGGTATAAGAGATAAAAAAACGACCGGCAACATATCCGCCACCACCAAAAGCTTGTAAACGTCCATTCCAGGTGTTTAGTGGTAGCCAGGACTCAACATTTATGGTGTCATTTTGGCCAGGGTGTGTGTAAGTGACGGTGATGTTACAGTAATCGACGCCCTTCACGGATATAGAGGGATGATTGAAGAAAAACTGATCTGAGACCTCATGAGAAAAGTTAAAGACTGGGCTTGCAGCAAGATTGATAATATCGACGCCCAATAGACTCGGTAATGGAATGGCACTGGGTGTACACAATGTTGTGGGAACGGAAGGAAAAGGCATAATGATAGAGTATATGGAAAAAGTGCTTTCACGAAGAATCAACGTAGTGATAGTACGATAGATCATATATATATAGTTAGTGATGCTAGTCAGCGTACATTGCCTTGCTATATAGGAATTTTCCTTATCGACTCGAAAGGTTCTACGCCACTGGCCGTAAGAATCTCTCCGAGTGGCATCAGACTCCTAGTCCCGTGTTGATGGAATCAGGCTCTGTATTTCTAAGCACTCGAAGGTTCATAACTCTAATGTCCGGGGACCCCACGGAGTAAGTCTCAGGACACCCTTACTTTATACTTCGGAGCAATCGGACATATTAAGAATTTGTCTGAAACAGACCCCTATCCCTTTACCCGTTCCGAAATTGAGACCCACGACTAAGTGTGATGACTTTACTACCATTTCCGGCCTAGCCTTAGGATAGGTATGTGGGCCCCCACCTCCCAAATGTTACAAGACGGCCAGCCAATTCTGATGACTTTATTACTTTCTTTGGCCTAGCTTCCTTGGCATAAAAAGTTTGTGGGGCCCGCCTTTTGGAGTTGCAGGACGCCCTATACTTCCTTGGCCTAGTTCAAAGCGGCCAAGATAGGTTGACTACGTTAGCGTATCTTAAGCGGCGGCTGGCCAAGCCTATTAATCAGCAGAAACGTAACACGCGACCCTCTGAAATAAAAGGTAATACCTACAAGATATTTTATATCTAAGTTACTTGAAAAAATAATCATGTCCTACTATAATAACCAATATATATGTGTTATTGATCACTAATAGCATATAAAAAGCTGCTTAATAAGTACTTATATATCTTTATGTATTAATACGCAAAAGGACGCTGTTTATAATACATAACTGGAAAGGGAAAAGTGTCTCTCACCTGACTACCAAGGCCACTAATAAGCAGGAACGCGGAGCATGACCGGAAAAACGGGGCCTTATCATCTGCAACCTGTTGGAAATAATGAGGCATGGAGGACATCATAAAAGTGGTCTGGCATTCTGGAACTATCGTAAAGTAAAGGACTTTTATGTACAGGCTTCAGGGGTGAACTAAACCAATATGGGATGGAGATATCGTCGTAATCTCTCTGTAGATACAGGAGAATCTGCACCAATCGCTGTACAGCTCAAGGGGTCGAATCGAATACAATGATCATTGACTTGTAATATCCGACGTCGACTTTTCGGTGGCGAAGGTGGCGAAGGTCAACGACCAACGAGATGAGACCCACTTTTCCTGACACAACCCCATATATCTTAGCGCGCCCCAAAACTAGGAAGAGCCCATCTGCTTTCTTCACCGCTATATATGACATTTTGAACACTACAATACACAGAATTAGGCCTTAGGTACACGGGGACGATGGAGTATACTGTGACCCAGCGCTCTTGGCCCCAGGGGGAAGTAAAACAGCCCGCTGACGACCGTCAGGTGGACGTTGAGGCCGAGGCCAACAAGCAGCGCAGGAAAGTCCAGAACCGGAAGAATCAACGAGCACATAGTAAGTACGTCCCTTGCTACCATATAGCCCTTGCTATATTCACAAGCTCCTATAGGGCTACGGCTCAAGGGTAGAGACTCTCAGCGGTTGCGCCCATTCCAGATCAGGCGCTGGCGCCTCGACGAGCCCGATGATTGTCCTAAAGAAACCTCGCCGAGGTCAGCGCGCGCAACAACCACGCACTTGTCCCCTCGACTGCCTAGCATGTGCTCAGACACATCACCCTCCACAACCGAGCGTACCATCGTCCTCCGAGGATCATCACCCACCGCCCATATCGACCAGCCCAAAGTTTTTGACCCTCAAGTCTTTACGTTTCCACTCTCCAAGGACCACCTCCTCCATCTCATCCAGTATAATGTCTTCCGCGCCTTGATCTCTAACAAGCGTACCCTTAACACCGTGCCCACCGAGCCGACTATGTGCACTCTTACCGCGCCCTGCCGTGACGACACGACGCTCTTTCCCCTTAAACCCGATATCCCTTCCTCGCTCATCCCGACCAGCCTCCAGCAAACTCGCTACCACTCTACCTGGATTAACGTCATCCCCTTCCCCCGCGTCCGCGACAACCTAATCAGGCATGAAGGCCTCTTTGACCCTTGGGAGCTGATGCAGGATCTCGTTGGCGAACTCATAAGCTCCACACCGGTCCCGCGGCAACGAGACACGCCTGTTTTCGCCACTACCCCCGAGGCTGAACGGCCATTGACCCTTTCATCTGGAAGTGATGCGGATGAAGTCACATCCGGGCGCAAAGGACTTATTATCTGGGGTGAGCCGCACGAGATGCAGAGCTGGGAGGCCACCCCCGGTTTTCTCGCGAAATGGACATGGGCTGTGGAGGGCTGCGAGGAGTTGGTGGAAATAAGCAACCGGTGGAGGACGATAAGAGGGGAGGAACCTATGCGGCTCACGATGTCGAGCAGCTATCCGCCACCACCATTCTCGCATTCAGTGTGAAGTGGGGGATAAGTGTTCCAATACGTTGGTCAAATCCTTGTACCATTGCTCCTCGTCCGCCCCCTAAATAGTACTTCGCTAGTATGCCATTAAAGGAATTTGCATATGCGTCGTGCGGCTTGCCAACTCTAATTTCGGTCTCATAATAAACAGGGTAGGGATAATGCAAGAGATACTGTCCTAAAAGGCAACTATGATTCAAGCTTGGATGCGGGAGGACAGTGGAACAAATAACAGCTAGTGGACTCAGAGTTACGCTTATACAATCATTGTTGACTGGACTGCGGCCCACAGGCTCGCATCTGCCCCCTCAGCTGTGGTTCGCTGATAATAGATTGATTCCAACTCGGATATTGGCCGCGGCGTCTGGGAAACCGCTGAAATGCTGAGGATGACCCATAACCTCACTCAGTCACCACATCTCAAGAGGCTGGCAGATCGATAAAGTGTGCCCAGATGCCTTGGAAGACAGGTATGTGGCGGAAACAGTACACTTGGAGCCGGAACCCCATGCACAAACGCAGATGTTCCCAACGTAATAATAGTGCACTAGCAGATTTCTCGCTTTTGAAAATCGAAATTGACTTCATTTCATGGTGATATATAGTGGAGATACTGTGGCGACACAGTAACAATCCGGTAGAATCAAATTGTATTGAATGCACAGCTAGTTCCTACTATGCTTGATTATCTAGCCTGGCATCCTGCAAAGACATAACAGTAACTGACAAGAGGTAATCGGGTAGCAAATGTGAGAAGGACCTCATCCTTCCTGCAACTTCTGTCTGGCGTAGCCTACTGATCGTCTGTTAGTCCCACCATCTTTAAAGAATCTTTCCAGAGGCGAGCCTCGTTCTCGGGATGATAGGCATGACCTGCATATCCTTCACCAGTAATTTCGTGCTTGTCGTTTCCACGGGTTGTTCTTCCGCAATCTGCAAGAAATTCTCCGCCCTTCTTCTCCCATTCTTGGCCAATCGCTGCCCATACCGTCGTTGCAGCGCCCTGCTCCGGCGACTTCATCGTTTTCACCAATTCTTCGTTCTTTTGCATCTCTGCCAACATTCCAGGGTCAAGATGCTGCATAAGACCCGTCGCAATCCCCCCAGGATGAAGACTGGTAGCGTGGAGTGCTCGCGACCCGTAGCGCCGCTCGATCTCGTTGGCCATATAGATATTGGCGGTCTTTGATTGGCCATAGGAGACCCATTCATTGTATTCGGTCTTCTCAAAGTTGTAGTTGCCGGATTCATTGATCGAGGCTACATGGTGGGCAGAAGAGGAGACGTTGACGACTCGAGATGAGAACGCAGGGCTGGCGCTGGCGAGGAGGGCTGGCTTCAAGAGTTGAAAGAGTAGAAAATGGGAAAGATGGTTGACTCCAAACTGCATTTCAAAGCCGTCTTTCGTGTGCTCCAACTTAGGGATAGCCATTATGCCGGCGTTATTGATAAGGATGTTGACTTGTCCGTTCGACTTCTGGAGAAGGACCTTCGCGGCGGTACGAACACTGCTCAAGGAAGCATTGTCCATCTCAACAAGCTCAACGCGATCTGATTCAAGGATCCCGTCCAGAGCAGTCTTCGCTTTGTTCAAGTCTCGTGCCGTCAACAGCAGCTTTGCTCCAGTCAAGGATAGAGCGCGAGCTGTCTCGATTCCTATTCCAGACGACGTGCCAGTGATGATGATAACTTTGCCGGCTAGCTTGCCCTCTACTGCTTCGTCCTTGATGATCTGAAGAGCTGTTGGACGAGCGTCGCCAGGGCCAGCAGGATTCAGATGAGCTTCTGCATATCGGGACATGGTGGCTGAGTAACGGAGTTGGGAAAAACTGGGAAGACGGTAATGCTGTTGATGGGAGTGCTTTTGATGACTTTTGGATTTAGCTTTTGGGAGTATCAATGAACTATTTATCTTCTTTGTGGCTTCAGAATTCTGGCCTGGTGTTGATGTCATCGTGCTTTGGATTTCAAAGCAATCGGACTTTCTCAACCCTCAAGTCAGGGACGGCATTGTCAACCCAGAAAGGCTTTAGAATTTGCATTTCAAAGCGACTGCACTTCTCTAGAATACTTCTGAAGCGAACAAAGACCGCTGCTCGCTAGTCCAAAAGAGGAAAAGGTGTCATCAACTCTAGTTAAGCTTGGAACAAAAAACTCTAAGAGGCGAGCCCCACTTATTTAGCTCAGAGAGGCGAGGCTGGAAATGGCAATAAAGTCATCACGAAGCGGGTCTAAAACATGGAATGAATTTCCGGAAGTGGGGGTGGCGGCTCACCAGTGAATAACAATAACTTTTCGCTGATAAATCAAAACGTGTTTATAAGCACCTTGATTAGTTGACAGCTAATACAGGCCGTGGCGTGAGGTCATTCCGCGGGTAGAAGAGATAAAAGGGGGCCGCTAGCCCAGCAGGCTTGGAAGAGTAAATCTTTTTGTCTGTCTTCACCATCAATCATTCCCCAATGCCCTCCTCAAAGTTAATCGTTATTGTCGGAGCCACTGGCAGTCAAGGCGGCTCTGTAGCCAGTGTCTTTCTCGAGGAGCCAGGTTGGAAAGTTCGCGCCCTAACCCGAAACCCCACTAGTATCAAATCCCAGGCTCTTGCAGCCCGAGGCGCTGATGTGGTTCAAGCCGACATTGATGTACCTGCCACGCTATTAGCAGCGTTTGAGGGTGCAAACGCCATCTTCGCTGTGAGTGACTTCTGGGGCTTATACGGTGATCCTGCCAATAAAGACAAGGCGAAGCCGGGCCAGACCTTAAATGTGTGGGCGGGTGAACATGAAACACAACAGTTAAAGAATATTATCGAGGCTGCGGCTAAAGTCCCAACACTGGAGCGATTCATACTCTCCTCCCTGTCGAACGCCGCGAAATGGTCGAAGGGGAAATACACTCACGTGTACCACTTTGACTCGAAAGCCAAGGCGGCAGAGTACTGCGAAGAAACATACCCAGAACTCTGGGCAAAGACTAGCATCTATCAGCCTGGATTCTTCTTGGGTAATTATACATTGAACGGGTTGAGTCAACTTACCAAGGCAAGCATTTCCGAGCTTATTTTTTATGCAGATAGCTAACATCCTTAAGAGCTCTGGAGTGGTCCAATTTATCGGGCATGTGGACCCAGACGTCAAACTCCCATTTGTTGCTGCCGAGGAGGATTCTGGGCCCTTTGTTAAAGCGCTCATACAAGACTCTGCTGGAAAGAACCTCATTGGCTATCGAGGATGGCTCACTACCCGAGAGCTGGCGGAGAAATTCTCACAGGCTACAGCGCTGAAGACAGAGCTAATCACTCTGCCGAGAGGGCATTTTCCCCCATCTGTTCCGACCGAATTAAAGGCAGAGCTTGAAGACAACATGGCGTACTGGAGCGAGTTCGGGTACGAGGGCAGAGATGACCCTACAGTTATTCATCCTCAAGATGTAAGTTGACCTCCACTTAACTGCCGCGAGTGGCTGCTTACATACGGGTTTAGTTGAAGTCACCCCCGTCTCTTGATACAGTGGAGGATTACTTCAAGAAGTACGACTGGACGCAGGTGTTTGGCTCTTAGGATCGTAACACTTTATAACCGTAACTAGCTAGAATTAAGTTAACAAGGGATTTCTAAAGTTTTCAAGGGAAGTACACCTTAAGGACTAGTGGCTTGCTAGGAGCCTCCTGGCCCCTATTGCACTGATAGTTCCTAGTCGAACGACCAACGAGTCTCGTCTAGCAAGGGACTCAGGTGTATAGATTGTTGCAGTGGTTTAACTTGAAATGGAATAACTCGAAATCTTATGCGACTACTTGCAGTAACGACGCATTACGCTTTGTTGTCCCATTACTTAATTAAGCTTCTCCTTTTCGTGCCTTGCCGTTGCCTTTTCTGCACCACTCCCGGTGCGCTGCATTGAAACTACTGAGATGCCTCCGTAGTAGAACAGTCTTGAGCTACGCCTAAATCATCCGCTCCGATACTTCCACGTCGCGGTTAATATTACTGTGGATACATAGACAAAGTTATTGTCAGGGTTCTTTAAATGTTAGTAATCTAGCCGGCCACATCCTGGCCAACATTTAGCCGTCGGAACGGAAGATTTTCATGTATTGATGCATCGTCTGGTGTTATGTGCAGGCGGCTGATCGGAATTGAAGTAACCGGCTAACCATGCGCTTAGCATGGACCTGGAGGCACTCTTGCCCTCCTGAGCATCATTCGAGGTGCGGACAAAGCCAGAACTCAATCCTTCAGCAATAACCTTCTTATTAAGCAATCTCATGGAGCTCGGTAACACGAGATATCGACTCCCCCAGTACTCAGCAGTTGCAAAATGCTGCCGGTCAACTTGCGGCTGGCAAAACCCCTATCCCGGCTGTTTAGTCTCGAGATAATTGCGAGTTTTCTTGGCTTCACGTGCAGTCCAGATCCTGACATACCCGAATTCTTTATCAGTAGCAGACTAGGCAGAAGAGGACTATGTTTAAGGGAGTGGCTTGTATTCGGAGTCGAAAGACAGGCAAAGAACTTTCTATTTAACTCCCCCACCAGGGAAGATTGCTTGGTACTTGGTCAAGGAGTAGGTTTGACTGGGGCCTGCTGGTTTGTCTTGCTAATTATGATAGGATGAATGTTATCCTCGTCCAACCCAACTGACTATGAACTACATTTTCTCGAGTATCCAAGTGAATCATGAACGGGGCTGATGGCGCCATTTCATGAACAAGTTTTTTTCTCAGCCGACCTGGAGAGGGGGGATTATAGTTTCGGAGTCGACTTTTTTAGCCTCCAGGACTCTCGCGATCCATGAAATTTTAGCTTTCTCAGAGGCCGCTGCCACAGGTGTAGTTGCTCCCATAACGTCAAACCCATGATAAGCCCCCGGCCAAATATGCAATTCGGCGGAGACGCCAGAGCTCCAAAGCTGGGAGGCAAATGCTACCGCCTCGTCCCGAAAAACCTCGCACTCGCCAGCGTCAATAAACGTTTGGGGTAGACCTTCTAAGTTTTGCGCACGCGCCGGTGCAACCAGCTCATCAACACCAGGCCCACCCCTTTCATTGCCTAGCACGTGCGTCCACGCGATGCGGTTGGTCGTCCCACACCATGGGCCATCGTGTGCAAACTGCTTTGACGATACCGTACTGTCGCGATCATCCAGCATGGGAGCTACCAGCATAAGGGCGCAAGGATATGGTTTCCGATTGTTACGGCAGAGAATTGCGGATCCTGCTGCCAGGGGTCCACCACCAGAACAACCATACATGATGATCTTAGAAGGGTCGATATTGAGCTCCACGGCGTGTTCAGCAGTCCAAAGAAGACCGGCATAAGCATCGTGGAGGGCGGAGGGGGCACTATGCTCAGGTGCCAAGCGGTATTCAACAGAGACGAAGACGACCTCTATGCCATGAAAAAGCTGGATAACATGCTGTAGGAGTGAGAACCGATTCCCGGCAACCTGTCCTCCGGAGTGAATGTGATATACCGCAGGAACAGACTTTTGAGTTGGTTTCCTTGATTTGAAGACTGAAAGAGTCACATCAGGGCTACTAGAGTGCAAGCCCGGTGCTCGGTGCTCTGCATGAATCAAGCCCGGGTAGGCTTCGAGTGTATCCTTCGGCGTAACTCCGCCAAGGGCAGCCATAACAACGCGGCTCCTTTCAAGATTGAATGAATTCGAGTTGGCTGGGGAATTCTCAAGGCCTTCACGCAGCAGAGGATCGTAAGGAGGACGAGTGATTGACGCTATTATGCCAGAAAACGGTTGTTCTGTCAATAACATTGTCGTCGAGTATTGCTAATATATAGATAGGAAGTGATTGGAAAGTGATAGCGGTTATAATTCGTAGAATAATGACTTATAGGATTAAAGTAGACGCAACTGTGCCAAATGAGATGCAACGGCTACTTATACCTTCGCGTTTACTGTAATGGGGGTTTTCAAACCTAATGATCATCCGTTCAGCCGGACTTTCTATCCCTTGGTCCGTCCCAGAGGCACAATTAGTGTGGTTTTTAGCGTATCCATTACGCTGCGTGTCGCGTTAAAATTTCATTAATCAGATATATTGTTGCAATTAGTTAGAACTACGGAACTAACTCATCCCAACATTAACCTTTCACACCGAGAGCCACATTGCCGCATTCTAAGTAACCAGATCTTGGCTGTGTGGCTCGCTCACTCTTCAATTCGTCCTTCTTTCTCTTATGCACCCCGCCCCCCCACCTCCCCCCAACCGGCCCAACGCAAGCTTACTGTCAATCTAGTTGAGTCCGCTGGTGGTTTCTAGGCTAAAATACCGACCTGGGTCTATATCACCCAATGCAAATGATAAAGAGTTCGTAATAGAGTATAAAGATAAAATTTACTTGCAGTGTAGAAAGCCTGTCCGTCAGTCAGATAACATGTCCAATTGTGGCAAGACTATTTCTTGAGGAGCCTTCAAGGACCAAGAGGAGTGATACTCTATTTAAAACAGTTCTCCGAGTCCCGAGTACCCTGGCTTGACACCAAAACGAGGGGTATGCATAAAAAAGATTCAGTTGAATGCAGAGGGGGCCAAGCTGATGAGAAATTAGCGAGGTGCATCACGTTCCTCTCGTGGCGGCGTTATTATTCTTCTTCCCGCTGCCGGTGCATTCTATTACTAAAATGCCAGGGGAACATTTTATAATAGAGGAATCCCGATGTAAAGGTATTCCATTGGGTATCCGCAAACCCCGAAGCTGGAGTCCTAAAGCGAGACCTCGGGCTTTTTAGGGAATTTATTCGGGTCATTGGTCCCGGATGAGGGATTATTCATTGATCAAGTTACATTCATCGCATGTTCCCCCCTCACATGCGAGGCGTTGGAATCGGCTGCTTTGTCCGTTTACTCAGTTTCCGAATTTCAATGTCACACTATCATCTCCAATGAATTCACGCTATCGCTGACAGATTTGACTAACTGCGTCCCTACCAGGGATGGAAACAAAGCCCGCTGGTTTCGTGACCAATGTTCAGTTAAAATTTACAACCTCTATGTCACTCGCAGCAGATTGTATCACATCAGCAACAGCCCACAGTACACTCAACATGGCCGAGTGGCTTCCAGCACAAGTACGTGTCCGTACTAGCCCATCACCAGGCATAGCTGCCATGCCCTGCTGCATAGGCAAAGAAAAACATGCATCTTTCTCGCAGAAGAGGTAAGTGGTCGGCATATCACGATAAGCCTCATAGGTGAGTGGAGTGAAGAAGCTTGGTTTGGCATGATAAACCAATTCAGCAGCATACTTTTTAGCCGTGTCCTCGTCAAGGTCATTATAGAAATAGGGAATTGGATTGGCGAAGTATGACTTCTCGCCCTATTAATATCGGAATATCAGTTATTATCCAGTAAATAAATGCCTGGCCCAACTTACGTCAAAGGTCATGATTGAAGTTGCACCGTCTGGAAGCCACGAATCGATAGATTGGCCTGCAGATATGAGAAATGCTGCCATATATACTAGAGCAACTACTCCACCCTTCCTGCCCTGTACAGCAACGTCTCTGCGTGTGCGGCCCTTGACAGATTCCGTGCCGGGGATACCGCCGTAAGAGTGCATGACCACAACCACCTCTTTCCCTTGGTAGATCAGGTCATCTAGATATTCTTTCTGGATGTAGGCTGCGTCATCGGCGACTGTTGTTGATGTTGGACCACCGGCGGACGGTAGTGTAGGCGTTTCCACGGGATATCCCTGGGCCCGCAAGAGTACTGCCACACGTTCCCAAGTACTGCCTCGATGCCAGGCTCCGGGAATAAGAAGAATAGTGGGTTTCGAGAGAGCCATCTTCGTTAATTGGGATGTTGTAGATGGAGTGTGTCGTTGAGGCCCAGTGAGGAATATCTGGACGCTGGGACGCAAGCAGCGAAATGCACCTTATAAGTCTGATTGCTGTGTGTCGGAGATCGCGGTGTACGTAGTATTCGGTACACAGCCACAAGAATATGAAGGCCTCATTCATCGAATCTAGCAGTAATACTGCACATAATACAGAAGAAATAGGGCTAATCTAACTAACTAAAATAGGAAATAGAAATGATACAAGGAATGACCGGGCGGGCACTGACTAACAGTGATTCGGCGTTGAAGCAGAATTCTGCATACTAGCAGCCACCAAGGTTTGGCACTGTACAATGCAGAAAGGCAAGTGGGTCCTTATTCCAGTTAAACGTCTCCTCCCCAGGCTGGTTTTTGCAACAACTCCAGGAGACGGGCCCCACGAACTGAGTAAGGCTAGGCCGGCAACAGCAATAAAGTCATCATACCAATTCACGGGAATAAACTAGGTCTATTCAGAGATGATCTTAGGAAGTCCAGTTGCTTTGAAATACAAACACCAAAGGCTTCTGAGTTTGCGCTTGGTTCCGTCCCTGTGTATAAATAGGAGACAGGGGCCCCACGTACTTGCTTGGTAAGGCTCGACTGAAAATGGCAATAAAGTCATCACACTAAGTCATGGGTCTAAATTAGGTCTATTTAGAGATGATCATGGGAAGTCCAGTTGCCTTAAAACACAAACACCAAAGGCTTCTGAGTATGCATTTAGTTCCGCCCCAGTCTTTAGGGTTGAGAAAATCTGATCGCTTTAAGATAAAAGCATGATTCTATGCCGACGGGGCCAGAAGTCTGGAGCTAGTTTTAAGGATGCACACCATTGCAAAAGATAAAGCTATAGTTACCACATAGAAAAGGAGCGCCGCTGTATTATATGCCCTCTAGCATTGTGCAATCCAAAGCTGTGAAGTCACTTGATAATAAACCCAAAAGTCTGCCTATCTCATGTCTCCTAATTGATAGACAAGCTGAATAATTTATTTCCAAATTTATGGCACCTACCAACCTATCAATAGTACTAAAGCTTACACTAAATTTTTTATTTTTTTCTCACGCATTTCTAAACTCCATTATTTTATTCCGCACAAGCTCTATCCATTTATAAGCTCTCTTCTTTCATTACGCGGTGACACACCTGTCACAATGGAAGGACCGTAACCAGGTGTGGGGCTTAGAATGAAAACATACAATATAAATATTCCCAGCTCTCTGCCTTTGGTGAGCTTAGCTTCTTGCAACTACAAGCATTTCCTCCGAAAACATTCCAAAGCCATAACGATCCATATTAATCCACTATGGCTCCAACGAAATCTCAAAAAAGAGCCATAGAACTCGCCCACGGCAACCTCTTTGACGTCTTTGGCAATTACGACGCTGTTTCACGTCGCGAAGCAATTATATCAATGTACCACGAAGATGGCATCGTCTATGAGCCCCACGGCGTGACAATCAAGGGACACGATGCCATCGACAAACACATCCAGGTGTTGCTTGAAAAGAACGTTGGCTGGGAGTTCAAGACCGTCGGGCCGGTGAAGCAGGTGCAGAATCTCGTGTTTATCGCATGGACGTTCGGGCCGAAGGGGAAGGTGGTTCTGGAAGGCACGGATCATATCATTGTCGAGGATGGGAAGATCAAGGTTATTTATGCACTGCTTGGGGATCAGGCTGATGTTAAGCCTTAGATGTCATAGGAAGCAAGGCAGTCTTTTTCCGGGTTATGTTATGTCCGTTAACGTCATCTGATACGTGGTATTAAAGTTGAGCCAATGGTCTTATAAAAATGCAATAAGATTAATCGAAGACGCTAGCAAAATTGATCCACTTCTTTCAACTCCGGCTCGGCACCGGGCTACCTTCTCAGAATGGATTCTGACACTACGTAACACCAATGCTAAGCCAAGGAAAGCCTTCGACCGAGTGGACTGGGAGAACTTTGGGATGGAGGTGCTGAGCCTCATGGGAAAACAAGGGGAGCTACATTCAACCGAGGCGTTAAATGCAAAAGTGGAAAAGCTCACCACTACCAAGGCAAGCGCGGTCGACAAGCATACACTCGATCTACGACCTTCCCCGTACGCCAAACAATGTTTCACCGCCGACCTCAAGAGCTACCAAAACGGAGTGAATTGTCTACAGCGGAAAGTAGTCTATGCGGGGAATAAGAGAAAGCCGGGAGGGCCAAGTCTGAGGACTTTGCAAGACGGATCAGATAACTTTTGACTCTATTCGTAAGATTTGTTTCCCCCATGAAATCGCTCCTTACCAAAGCTCGAGGCAACTGAAATGGAGTAGACAACCGCAGCTGTACTTGAATGATAAGTTAGCATGCGGTAAATGCGTCAGCCATCCGGGGAAATACACTGCAATTGCTATTGGCACTACGGAGTCAATTCAGGAATCGTTGATACTATTAGCCCCAGACAACAATGCTCTTATCCAGGGAATCAGCCGTCCTCGAGAAAGTTGAACATGTGGCTGAAGCCCCCGCAAGAGTAGCAGGTCTTGGGATGGCCACTGGGGGCTCCGTAACAACCACCGGCAGCGTCGCTAGGGGCACTTGTGAGAAAGACGAACGATTTCTTTCCAAGGCAGGAATGTCACATTCTAATACAAATACTATAATTGATCATGGTGCCTAATATACATGATGTTCTTTCACTTGCACAAGGGCAAGAAGTGGCCTTGAAAATAATTATAGGTCTTATTGGAAGCAAGATAAAAGGGACACACGCAGCACTCTATTACGGAATGTAGTCTGCAGACGACGGGCGAGAGAACTTGATAAGCATGATGTTGTCCCGCCAAGGTGTTATCGGTAACCTCCCTATACGCCGTTGACAAACACTTCGATCACACTGTTGAAAGTTCCGAGACCGTCGATAGGAGAAACAGATTCGGGACTATACACTTTGATAAAAAGACATCTATTGTTCCCCTGATCGCGACGGTCTTCGAAGAGTCCCATTGTGGGGACCGTTTAGCTGATCAGGCCTTTTCGACATCCTCCAGAGCCAACTCTGAATGCTTCGTATCTTCATTGGTCAATCTCTTGTCGTGTACTTCAGAAACAGAGGGCGCCCGGAGTTCTGAATGGTAACCAGGGCTCTTCCAAGCCCTCGGTTCATTTTCGTAGAGCTCCGTAACCTGCTCAAGGGCCAACCCCTTGGTCTCATAAATCATGGTGTATACGAACACGAATGCGATCCAGCAGAAGCTGCCCCAGATCCAGAATACATTGGACTGGGTTGGGCTGAGTGCTCCTGTGAGATATGGAGTGATGAAGGAAAGAAGCCAATTGAAGAACCAGTTCGCAGCAGTGGTCATAGAAAGACCTTTGGCACGCGTCTGAAGCGAGAAAATTTCCCCCGTGACAACCCAAGCGCAAGGGCCAAATGTGGATGCTTTGCGGATGTTAGCAAGGTCCTAGCTCATTATCGTGTTCACTTTACCGAAAAACGAGACGTATATGCAGATAAAAGCGAACTGGGCGCATTGTGAAGTGAAATTTGAGATCGGAGTTGCGGCGCCGCAAGCCGAAACGATGTATTGGGAGATACCCATCCCAATGGCCCCGACCAGAAGAACTGGGCGGCGTCCGAAATGGTCAATTGCCCAAAGGCCTGGAAGCGTCATGACTACATTGACGCAGTTCACGATCACCTGCAAGATGAAAGAGTCGGGCAGGCCTTCAACGTTCGTGGCGAAGTAACTCGTACCATAATAGATGATGAAATTGATACCGACCAGTTGCTGGAGCGATTGGAGTATAATTCCAGTAATGGTGCGCTTGCCAGTAGTACCCTTGAAGCATTCAATGTACGAAGCAGAGCCAAGGGACTGTTCATACTCCCAGTTGCTCTTCAACTCTGCAAGCTCGGAGATAATATCTGGATCATCGGGATTCAAGCGACGAAGGAAAACCAACGATTTCAGGGCTTGGGCTTCATCGCCTTTTTTGATCAGAAAGCGAGGGGTCTCTGGGAGAAAGAGCAGGCCTCCAGCCTTTTCCCAAGTCAGTTATGGATTCATTCGAATTGCAGTTGGCCAAGAGGGAAAGGCTCACCAGAATTATTGCCCATGCGAATTGAATAGCAAGCGGGATACGATAGCTTCCTGCGATCGAGTTAGTTTTCTTTGATCATTTATCAGCTCGAACATGCATGAGCACAAACCGCTGTCGTTCCGGTGTTGGGTTGCATAGTTCACAATAGCGGCCAAGAAAAGGCCGATTGTGATGCAGAGCTGGTAGCATCCCACAACTGCGCCTCTGATCCATTTGGGTAGCGTTTCGGATTGGTACATGGGAACTATAAGCAATCAGCAACGGATACCTAAGCTCCGACTTAACACACCTTGGGCGGAAACTAAACCGACTCCGAGACCGGCGAAAAAGCGACCAGCAATGAACAGAGGTTGCGCTGTAGCAGCAGTTTGAAGAGCCACTCCGAGATTAAAAGGCAGCATGACTGAAATGATGATTCCCCATCTTCTGCCGGTAATGTCTGCCATAATCCCCGCCGCGAGTGCGCCAACAAACGTTCCAACCGACAAAATAGAAACAATTAGGGAGATGCGGCCTTCATTAGGATGATTGAATTCATCGAGCCAGTAGGGCATAGTCTGGATACCCGCGATGGTCCCGGTATCGTATCCATAGAGAATGCCGCCAAAGGACGCGAACAAACCTACCAAGATGGCCGGCCATGCGGCTCCCTTTTCATTCGGGGGACGTTTGAATAACATCACCGTCGTTTAATGAGTTATCGAGTTTAAAATTGTTCAACAAAGAAGGGAGAGAGATTACCCAAGTGCGATGAGATATTGACGAATGCGACAGTGGGCGCAGAGGGATAACAGTCCTAAGTACCTAGGGGCCGGGCGTGCTAACCTGCCAACAATCAGAATATAGACTTGGCGGGAGTTATTACCTGAGACGCAATCCAAGCCCTGATTCGTGAATTGCGCAGAGTCGACCTGGTCACCAAGACGGTCCGTGTGGGGCTGAATGACGCACTCCAAGAGAAAAACCAAGGCCAAAGGAAGTAGATGGCAAGTGTTGAACACTAAATCTACTTGATGAGATCTCAGAACCCTAATGCGCCACTTAATGCATCTATCTCGAACCCAATGGACGTCTCGCTTCCCCGTGGAGAGATCCCCACACACACGCGGAGAGTTTCCAGGCTCTCCGCGAAGTTTCTTGCCCAGCCTGCTTTAGTCTTAATGGTTCACATGTACCAACCAAACTTGAGAAACGCCAGAACCAGGACATCACGATCTTGGCAATCCGCTGATCCAGAATTACCGTGGAATCCGCAATGGAAGACTGTAGCGAATTGTACAATGGGGAGCTGTACCTGCGGTTGGATGGCATGTTTCCTATGAGCTGAGTTGATCGTCATGCTCCTCGGTGAATTATCGGAGTATCCCATGCCCGGGACGGGGAGTGCGGAGACAGCCACCTTGAGTTACGTGTGGAGCAGAAGAACCTGGCCCCGGTACTTTTCAACTGTCTCCAGACTGGAGGGAACTCGTTGGATGGTTCTGTTTCTCTCGGCGAATCCTAGACGACGGACGACCTCGGAGGACGCCACTCCGAGTTGGCGTGCCCCGGCCTGTTCACCGGCTGCCCGTTGATGGAGTTACCGGCCGGCCAAGGACTTCCCAATGTCCCGCCATGGCACTCCCGCCGTGGACGCCACCCGGGCCTGCCGGGAATCCACGTACCTGCCCCAACCTCGATCGGGGGACACAACCCGATTTGGGGAGTCAGTGTTACCGTCACCTCTTCCATGAGTACTGGAACTGAGGGAGATTAAGAGGGCTGTGCAAACCCCACAAGGCAATTGCTTTCTGTGCACATTTTACAGGTCGATATTTGCTTGTATAAATACATGTATCCAAGATATTCCAGCCATCATTGTGTTGCCCACGTTGCTACCTTGCTGCTCGGAATCTGTAACGAGTGCAAGTGGGCTTTAACCTGGCTTGTAGGTATCGAGTCGGTAAATTTGTCTAGTGGTGCCATTCCGGTTCCATAGGGTGAAATGATATTACGGAGGATGTCGGTTGCACTGACGGCAGTATTATATAGCTTCTCGGACTATGTGAATTTGTTAGCGAGATGTCAAGCGTATGGTGGAAGGAAAGTGAGATGACAATAAACATACAAATTCAATTCCGTGGGCTTCCATTGAGCTCAGTTTCAATGATCGGCGAAGCTGGAGCGTTGACTTGGCGATGAACACAGAGTACCAAAAGCCAAATCGGGTCGCTCGGGATATGATCGCAAGAAGCCATGATATAAGCAAAGAAGCCAAACACGGTTCAAGATCCATCGCTGAGTGTTGTGTCTCACGCAGCCTCATGGCTAGAATAGCGCTGCTATCGCCTCGGTCTCCTTGTCTGTCTCAAACCAGTCATATCCCTTGAATCTCTAAACTTGGCTGATCCTTTCTAGGCAGTCATATCGACAGTCCTTTGACCTCGGTAGCTTCCACAGCAATCAATGATATATTCGTCGATGACATCGAACAACTCCATCAGCCGAGCCAAGCCCATCATGCCCTCCGCATCCTTCTCGCTGTCAACAGTAACACCAGCAACTAGGCTGTGAGTTTTATTGTGGAAAAAGTCGTGTACGGAGCGCATGCTGAATCCTGGCTCCCCGAAAATGTTACTGGATGAAGTCGCTGGGGAGCGTATGCCCTATACAGCAGTAGTAGTAGTAGTAGTCATTTACCCCGACCTCTCTCACCTTCAGTTGAGCCTCCCAACAGACTCGATACGCTGTTAAACGCGTCCCCAGTTTCACTCCCCAATTTCCGTCGAATGTCCCTCAGATTTGGGCAGTCCACCAGCACGTGGGTGACTGTTTCTTGCGCGCGGGCCGATCCACCAAACTTCTCGGGCTGATAGAAGACCTTGATCCTGCTGATCACCGTACTAAGCCTGTCCGACACAGACTCCTCTTACCCGATGCGTTGTGGCACCCTCTTGTTTCCAGCTAGCATACGATGGCATCATAACCAAGCTCCTCAGTAGTATGCACTGCCTTGAGGGATGGCTTACGCTGCTTTTGATAATGACGATACCTGCCAATCTTAGCTGCCTAATGTATGGGACCGTGATCCATAAGAGTCAGGACGAATAGTGACCGCCTGGATCCTCCGACGATTCGCTGGCTGTGTTACACGTGCAATCACTACTTAGAGAGGACTGGGTGGATCCCTGTAGGGAATTTGCCCTCGAGTATCAATCTGCGCGTGGAATCTCATTCCTTTGGCTTAGAGACCCCGGCTCTTTTGAGGCCGCTCGTCTATTCGATAAAATGGTCTACAGATCTGTTACATCACTGGCCTTACGGCGCTGGATAAGTGTCTCTTGTCGAATGTCCCCGCCTACTTCCATGGGTATCGTTCCACGATGAAAGACTTCCTTGAAGCCGACGTCCTTTACTAGAATGCGTACAATTACTACATTCAATGACGATTCTGCGACGAAGTTCATCGCCACGCCATAAATTAGAAGACACAGAAGTTGAGATCTTTACATTGCGAAAATATGGGAACTCAACCACGCTGCTTTCCCTTGAATGATCAACGTGAGGTTGCGTATGATATATATAAGAGACAAGGACGATATACAATGCGGTTCTATCACATCTGATGAATCAATTCTGGGCATGTGTTGTTTTTGTGAGCGCCTACGTGCACTCTAGGAGGCGCACTGCGTTCATGGAGATCATACGCATCTCCCAGTGAGCCTTGTAATTAAACGAAAAAGGCACGAAGAAGAAATTATTCTTTATTTAACATAACCCTTCTTTGTCTCTTGTTTTCATGCAGCAGGTATAGCTCGGACTGGTATTGCTCAAGGGCCCGGTTGGCGCTAGACCGTCGGAGGTGCGAGAAATCCTCCATATCTGTCTCACAGAGATCCTCGAGCTCTTGAATGTCGGTCTCACTCTGCCCCTTCACTCTCAGTTCAGCCCGTATGTGTTCTGGCTTGTTCTCAAACTGGATTAGGAAGTTGCAAATGTCGGTATCAATCCAGCTTAAACCGTGGAGGCTATCGCGTATCTTCTGCTGGAAAGGAGTCAAATCGGAAAGATATGCGATGTCCTCGGGGGATAGTTCGCTGGAACCGGCCACATCATCAGGAGGGTTTCCGCCTTCGCCATCCAGTTGCTCTTGGGAGATAAATCTGAGCTTAAAGTGATAGCCTCTGTGATTGGGGGCCTTAATTCCTTCATCTGGCTCCTTTGGCCGAGTTTTGGGAGCATCCATGATGGAACTTTCGAAGGTGAGTTGAGGGATCTGGCTAGAGGCTCCCCATGTCACTGCTTGCCTAAGAAACTGTGACAAATCGCTATCTATCGGGCTAGTACCGGAGATTGCAGTATCGCTACTAGGTGAAGCTATTGGTCGCCGAAGACGTCTCAGGATTGACGATCTATTGGAGTAGTACGACTACTCCAACGGCAACTCCGAAGGGATCGATATCGGAGCTCTGCGAGGTCTATATAAGACCCCTGCTTGTACCTAGATCCTAGGTTCTCCATCTATCTCAATAATATTACTCCTTCAGTTGCTCTCTGCCACCGAGTTCTATCGGCAACGTATTGCAGTCGCTATACCTTCATCTATCGCTCCCATTCCCCTGAGGAGCTTTCATAACAGAAACCGTTGAAAGAGCTGTAGGACTTGCTCAGACACCTCAAAATCAACGACCAGTCGTCCTGTACCGAGATCGGCAGCCGCATGATCGGAGAAATAAAAGTATCCTTGTGAATCCAGAAAGGAGACCTGCTCTAGCCCTCCATATATCGTCACTTCAGATCCGAGGGTAATACAATAACTGTTGTTAAAGTAGTCGTCTGTTGAAAGATCACCATTCCACGCCGCTGGAACGTCATACGTAGCTTAGTCCGAGCTGTCGGCACCTTCAGCAAAAAATGCCTCGAGAACATCGTAATACTCGTCAACTTCGCCGCCAGCAACTTTTGCCAGCATATACATTGCGGTCAGGCTCCTATATCCTGATATTATGATTCTTAGCTTTCTTGCTGATTGTGAAGAAACATAGACCAGTAATTTCAAAAGCCAGGAGATTGGGAAAATCGGAGCCTGAGTTTTGCTTCGAAAAGGTGAGCTTATTTCAACCTTTACCAAGACACGTGTTCATTCGGTTTTTCTCGTAAATAAGCTTTCCTTAGATCACTTCTAACCAATCATTTAGAAGGGTTTCAAAACAACCACGAAGAGCGTCCAAGCAAGAGCAGATTGGAGCGTCCAATTTCGAAGGAGTGGCGGGATGTTTTCATCAGGGACAGGATGAGATTGCACCGAGAGATCATGCGGTTCAACTACACGTGCAGGACAGTTACAGTAGTTACTAGCTAAGGGACACATTACAGCGGGCCGCAACTTGATAGAACGTCTCAGCGACTCAACCAAATCGACCGTGTCCGCGCCAACAGGGTTGGTAATCATGTTGCACTGCTTAGCTGGTGGTATACGGCAAAGAGTCTGCTGGTAAAAGCCCCGTGCTAGAAGAGATTAGTAGAATCTCTTTTCCCAGGCAGGATGGTTTGTATACTATATTCATAATAGAAATTATCCTAAGATATACTCCGCAAGCGAATTATATAATTATAATAACAAACCCTTATTTATCGCGAGATAATAAGGAGAGAAGGCGCTTGGCCTTCTTCCAAGTAGAATTCTATGACTTAGCTGAGCTCCCTAGGATCATCGAAGCCGCAGGTCAGGCCATGGGTATTTCCGAAGATCAGGCCAATGCCCCCGCTTATGCTGCTAATATTCTGTAATTAGAGTTAGTTAGTAATACTAGACTATATTTAATAATTATTAATCTACCTAGATTAATCTTGGTTTCTAAGAATAAGCGCGACGTGTAGCTTGTTAGTAATCTAGTTAATTCCTACCTCGAAAGCTCGCGGATAATTGTCCTCGTGGTTATTCTAGTAAGTAGTAATATTAATACTTAAGGTATTATCTAACAAGCCTATCACTATAATAAGGATAGGGTATAAATAATTAGGATTATTGTAAAACTAGATCGTATTAGTACTAGAACCAAGCAGCGGGTTACATGCCTGGTAAAGAATATAAACTATATAAGGCTTAATCTAGGATTTTTTTTACTTAAGAATCTAGTACCTACTAAGTTGCGGGAGGGTTTATCTCTAACTACTTAAAAATATCTAGAATAGGCTTTCTTCTCTAGTAAACCATAGAGTAGCCTAGGACTTAATCTATTATATATTAGGATCAAGAATCTTTAAGTATTTAAGATCTATTAGATAGTTATATTAAATATAAGCTTCTAAAAATATAAGAGGAGGTCCCTGGTGGAGGCTACGATTCCAATGCTACCTAATACTACAACTTGCCTCTCGTCTGGAGTAAAACTCAGCACTCTATACAGTGGAGTATTCTTTCAGAGGGGGACACTTATCCTGAGGATGCATGCTATGTCGATTTACTTTCTTTGGCATTGAAGCTGGTATCTTGATTTTTCGCTGCGACAAACCCTTTTATTGATTTAGTGTACATGTATCCCCTGAGCCACGTAATTCCTTATACGCCTTTAACACGGCGCACGACGCTAGTCTTGCAAGTTCTGTGGTGAATCCGTTCAGAAACCTCAAATGAATCATTTCGACGGCAGTAAGATTTCGGATAGTGATTTTCTTTATCATGGCGGGAACCTCGTGTAAGATAGCCACATCATGAGAACTCTCATACTGTAGGGGATCTTTGAGGATGTTGCAGAAGAGAGCGAGGTTCGCGGCCAACATATAGAAGAGCAGTACCCTAATTTAGTTGAAAGAATCAGCGGTCAGTGATGAAAAGGGACGTATGCAGAGAGACAGAGTCTAAGCCTTACCAAAAGCACTCCCCTTTCAACTCAGGTAACCTGGTTTGAAGGAGCGAAAGTGTTGAGCGATAGGCCGTGTTAGAAAGATTTACGCTGGAACTTATCCCCTCCAATCCAATTCCAGCATCAAGCTTGGATATACTGCGCCTGTCACTTGCTTGATGGATTATAGACATACAGTGGTAATATGCGAGTCGGAGTATCACTTCCTGTGTGTTCAAAGTTGCTTTGGTTGACATATCCGATGAAAAGCACAGCATTGGACGAATCTTGGAATCGAGTGACAACCTCCACTCCTCCAGCGCCGCATCAAGGCATCTAATGCTCTCGAGGATCTGACAGTCCAATTTGAAGCTGGCGTTAACGGAGTACAAAGTATTGTAGGCCTCTGATTTGATCTTAGAAAGTCGCAGATCCCAAGGGTAAAGAGGAAGTGTATGATCGTCGGGTTTTAGATCATCCCGTTGAATGTTGGAGTTTTGCAGGCGAACATACTCCAACGGCAATGATAGGTCGCAATCGAGGTCATTAATAGATGCGGGCTGGCCCATCCTAAGCGCAATATCCTTGTCGAACGAGTAACACACCCAGAAAAGATCCCGCACATGATACTCAACAATAGCCTTGTTATATGGCAGCAAATGGACAGATGATTTGACGCCAGCTGGATTCGTATGGGCTCCTAGTTTATATAGAAGTCGCGTGGCAATGGAGATGGAGACTGCAGCTGATTGAAGATCACCCAAAAAGTATTGAAGATGTATCTCGTGGTTTGTCAGTGGTCGTTCATTCCAAGCGCCCTGAAAATTGTAATTTTTGAGAGTATCACCGAAAGCAATTCACTTACAAGCATCGTCAGCGATTGAAGGCCATCGACTGTCATCTCTTGAATGATATGGGGCACTGCTTTCTGGGCGGCAGAAGCATAGGACCCAGAGTTCACAGGCCCATGCATGTTGTCATCAAAACCAAACAAGTTTACAAGCGCGATGAAAGAATAGACACAAGCATCGGCACTGGTGTGACCAAACACACCGCGTGGCCCATAAGCAAGGTCCAATGTCTTCATAAAGAGAGATTTGCTAATGACGGGGAATACAAGGCTCGTGAACGATGAGGTAAACCGTAGAACATACATGTCAAGAATCTCTCGCCGAGGTAATTCAGGAGTAAGGTCTCCTGACACAGTGGCGTAATCATGTAATCGATGCGGATTTGCCCATGGAAGCTCAGATGCGCTCAATTTCGCATAATTGACTTCTTCCCCCACCTGATGTTGAATCCATCTTAGGCCCTGTTCAGAAAGGAGATGAATCCCATTGAAAAATGTTACATTTTCGTGGGAGGTCGGAGATCTGAACAGCCCGAGAGATTGACCGGTACCTACATACAATTGAATCAGTATTCATCAAACTGAAGGCTCGATTCTTGAGTTCATATAACAACAAGAGAGAGGACTGTGTAATACCTGACCACGATTGCACAGTGCTGCCAAGAGAAGGCAAACGGACGTGATGTCTGACATATCCAATTAACTGGGAGCTCTCCAAAGCTTCGGTGGCCCTAGTAGAGAGACTAGGTGAAACAATGCAAAGCAGGGGCCCATTTGCTTCCCAATCAAGGTATATAGCTAGACGGGGTATACATTTAGGGGCCCGCTCCAGGCACATCCCGCTCGCTCCAGGCACATCCGCATCCGCTATAGGCACGGCTGCTAAACCTAATTAGCTAAGTTTCTTTGACCCCGCGGAAGTCTTTAATCTTTAATATTATTAATCTTTAACTAGCGTCACGCCTGTACGCTTCCGCTACTAATATAGGCAGAGGTTAAAGAGGTCGAGGCAGAGGTCAAGGCAGAGGTCAAGGTCAAGGCAGAGGTCAAGGTCAAGGCAGAGGTCGAGGTCAAGGCAGAGGTCGAGGTTAAGGCAGAGGTCAAGGTCGAGGTCAAGGTAGAGGTCGAGGCAGAGGTCGAGGCAGAGGTTAATTCTAACTAATATCTAGTATACTTCAGAGTTTTCAAGACCTTTACTAGAAATTTCGTGATATAATAAATTTATTAAAGCACGGTGTTATGCTCGTCTGAATTAGGAAGGATCCCCATGGTGCGGGCGGCTAGTTCCGCCAAAAAGAAAATTACCTGATTAGGTTTAGCGGCCGTGCCTATAGCGGATGCGGATGTGCCTGGAGCGAGCGGGATGTGCCTGGAGCGGCTCCCTACATTTATTACATACCTTGAGTCAATTCGTCCTGTAATTCGGTTGAAAGTACAGGCGAGGCTGTGGTGCTTGCACCAGTTGCACTGCGGAATTTCCCCGTCACATTGAATCTATAGAACAGCGATACGAAGCAGTATTAGCATGATTGTATGACAAAACTTCCGTGTACGATAACTACGCATGCGGCTTATGCTGTCTGATTAGTAGCGCAAAAGAAGTACGGGTTGCACTTTACCTTCCTCTGGAAACAAGGATCGCATGCCCTACGCCTACGTCCGCCAGGGAGACGCAAAGCTTTTTTCCTTGCCATGATTGAGGAAGAGGCCTCAGACAGTTCTCGACAGCCCTGAAAGACCGAAAACCTGAAAGCAATATTACGTAAGATCGCCTTCACGCCAGTCGTCTACGCATTTCCCGCTGAGTAAGCGGGCACTAATCGCAGGACTCCACACCCTTCAGTTTCCGGGGTTCAAGTGGGTACTGTAACTACTGTTCTAAAGCTGATCCGATGCCATTGAAATTCTGATGCTTTTCAACACTAAGTACAGCTCTCTGACATAACAAGATTACACCACTTTAAATGCTGAATTCACTTACACTGTGGTGTAGCTGGAGAAGGAAAGTCTTTGGATAAAGTTTTGTTTCTTTCTGCAAGCTTTTGCGGGTAAACGGGGCGTATGGCTGGCGGAAGAGGTTACGGATACTAATAGCCCTCAAGCCAACTCAATAGGAAGCTCTACTAACTTGCGGAGATACGTTCTAACATTCATAAATGGAGTGCTACACATGTTGAAACTGGGCCTGCATATAGGGGCTTTGTATGACAGAATCAACTGAAACAATGTAATGATAGGCGAGCGGTACTTAGTTGCTCTTTCGGCTCTGCCATCTGGACGTTTTCGAAACTTGAGGATTGCGACATGGTGCATGCGTGCACCCACGCAAGAAAAGACACATGCCTAGCAGAACAAGCAAATTGTGTGAAAGGTAGGGGGTTACAGTGGCTATAATCACTATATGCCGCATTCTACCTATCTCGGACTTTATGCTAATTTCCTATCGTCTGGAATAGCCTTCTTCTCCTCGTCGGTCAGATACACATTGAAAATTCCAGCCAGCGCCTGCAAACGCTCATCTTCCGTCGCACACTGCCTGATTACCTTGTGATTGGCGCCAATGCTTTCTCTCACGGTGTCCTTGAACAAGGTGATATTGCCGATAATCACCTCCTTATCCTTGTCCATAAGCATTTTCGTGCAGGTGACGTATCTGGTGAAGAAAGATCTTGGGTTCGTCGACGTGAACCAGGACATGACTTCGTAGTCTTGTGGTAGGAACTCCGTCTCCGTGAAGCAATAGACTGGCACGCACTCCTTCTTGCTCGCATCATCTGGGTTGTAGCAGACATCAAAGCACCACATCTTCGGCGGTCCCGTACTGTTGGCGGAAGTGATCGCGTACGACTCAGCTATAGGCCGTAACTGCACACGAATCAAACGCGGGACAATACTGGTCGTCTCGAATCCGTCACGCAAGGGAAATGGCAGGTTAGGGCCCATAGAGCCCATCCCAACGTCAACGGCGTACCACTCATCGTCCAGTCGCACAAGATTGAGCATATGGTTCCACCCATCATATGTCGTGCTCTGATTGCGCCGGACATCGGGGTAGGGACTCATTGCCCGCGACACGCGGCCCCCGCAGTTACGCACTTCATAGCCGAGCGAGCGAAGGACGGTCCCGAAAAAGCTGTTGTTTTCCATACATCGCCCACCAAGCCGCCGGCGGACTATCTTGATATAGAGCTCCACCAGGTCAAGCGTGACCGACTTGTGTGTCGAATAGTGAAGGACAAGATTGTCGAAAGGGACATTGCACGCGTGGTACCGTGTCAGGGCCTGTAGCAACGGCAGGCCGTGCTCTTTGGTTCCGGCCTGGGTGGCGTCTTTTAGGACAATTGAGTCAAGATACCTTTGTGGGAGCTTGATGCAGTCAAAGTAGTCGTGCAACTCGGCTTCGCTGTAGCGTGGGCGGTCTTCGCCCAGCGGCAGCTGCGTAAGGGCAGTGGGCGCAGTGTCGGACATAGTGGGGTAGTCAGGCCAGTGACAGATAAAACATGGATTATACGGGGCTCCTGAAGAAGGTGAACGTAAAGATATTTAGAGTAGAGTCGTTGTATCGGAAGATCTTCCGTGGCTGGACCGGATACTCGAAAGACATTCAACAACTCTTATCTAGAGTCCGCGATAAAATCATACGGTGGAACGCGGGGCGCCGGGGAGATAAGCCGGGCCGAGCCAGGTACGGCAGACTTTTGGGAGCACTCTGAATTAATGATTAATCACTGTATAAGTACTGTTTACCGCTTTTCTAACCGCCTAATTGTATTAGATAATTGTATTGTACTTGTACAAGGTCTAAATTAACATTTTATTTTTAGATCTTTAATTTTGTCACGGGTTGAAGCCTGAGGCTACTATAGCTTGACGGATTACTTACTACACCTTAATAGAACGCCCACGGAACATCCATGTTACTACTTGATTAATATTATAAACAAATTGTATATTATATGTACTATGCTTATTCTTTTATTACTAGTAATCGCCTATAATAATTAAAGAAGGAGCAAGGTTTGAAAGGAGGCTATATCTAATTAGGGGTTGTATGTATATTTATCTGATAAAGAACTCTTTCTTAATACACTATGCTGTAGGACTATTTGGAAAGAACGGGGATTGGGGTTCACATCTTTTAAACCATAGCTACGCTACAAGTCGTGATGTGATTGCTCTCTTCAACCAGCGAGGCTAGAATCAGCTCACTATTACAGCCGATAGTCATCATTTATTATATAACTAATCAACACACTACATCTGGTATTCAGTGGGAGAAGCTAGTTCCAGCTTACCCTAATCACCCAGACCTGTATAGAGCTGTCGAATTTGCAAGACGACAGCATACGGCCTTATCTTCCTCACCCACCGCATGTTCGAATACAGCGAAGCGCACTTCCAATCACTCCTCGTTAACCTAAAGGACACGTGGACCGAACTCTCCGCCGCCACGCATAACATCCCATACCTATTCAACTTTTCCGCCGAGGAGGTCAACCATATCAAGATAGCCGGTGATGACGTGGTAGCAGGGACCGAGCTTGTAGCGGAGGTTAAAGAGACCATGGCTGATTTATAGCCGGATAAAGGGGTTATCGAGCACGAGCGATACGACAAATGCAAGGCTATTCTCGACGAAGTCAGACTTCTAGTCTTGGAGCGATTGGCTGAGACGGACGGGGAAAGGGCCGAGTATGAGCGACGCTGGCCATTTGACTGAATTCGGTACAGGATTGTCTCTTTTGCGACTTTGTACTCGAAACCTGATTTGATAGTTTTTGTTAATTATGTAAAGAGGGGTGCTCTGAATAATTGATCCATCCTTATTAGGAGTTAATATTATTAAAATTAACAGAGTTATGAAGCTTTAAGGAAGCCTTTCTTCTCACGATAAAGAAGACCAGCATACCGTGATACACAAGTCCATGTCCAAGAGACAAGACAAGAATGAGATACCCTCACGCTCTAATACTAGTTAACATGAATCAAAGTCCTGCCCCAAAGTCCTCCACTCAAAGTATCTCGCAATAGTCCTTAGCGCAGCCTCAGAAGCCACAGCACCCTCAAAATAACAAGTAAGGTATGGTACGGTCTGCAGAATCAGACCAGATATTTCTTCTACCATGGCCTTGTTCTATTCCAATGATTCAACCTGTATATCAAATAAGCTTTACTAGAGTCTAATCATTCCTATAAGAAGTTCCAGATGAAAGGACTAGAAGGCAATAGCAAGCCCTGCCTTTTAGGTATTTTAGAAGCAGACATGGTATATTTTATCTAGGAATAAAGGGATATAGACAGAGTCGACGTTACTCGCCTTGCTAGGCATTAGGATCACGGATTACCAATACAGGGGGCCTTGTTAGGAAGCTTTCCAGTTGTTTTGCCACTCTTCCATTTGGTCGAAGACCAACCGGTATTCATCTAAAAGCGAGAGAGCGGTTTCTAGGTTTTGCTTCGATCGGTTGGAATCGTTGGCGGCATAATTCTCAATCCATTGATCTGTTTGGTAAAAGAGCCATGGTATCTGCAAGGCAATATCGTGAAGAAGCTCCATTCTGGTCTTGCGAATATTCAGAAACGGGAGGCGTATCCAATCTGAATTTGCTAGGAAGGTCAGAACAGGTTTGCTAAGTCTAACTGAAAGCTATGATCGTCAGCGAAGCATGAGGAGTGAATACTGAGGTGTATAAAGATCCCCCTAAATCTACTAAAAGTTTGTCACATCTATGGTAAGGAGAAGTTACACGGCCCGTAGAGCTCTAAGATGCTTAACACACTACTAATATGGGCCAACAGGGCTGCTTCTAAGTATTCATTTCCGTTCACGAACTAGAAACAGGGTTAGGAAAGAAGTGAAACTTTTATTTATAGAGCTGGTCTCACCTCAAATGCTAGAAAAGCGATAGCTAGTAGCAAGATCAATTCAAGGTTAGCCTTTTGAGCAGCGGGTTGACCATTCCCTATGACCTTCTAGATATGTGGACGCGACTTTTCCAAGGCGGACGTGTATAATGACTATGCGAGTTATACAAGCTTTAAGTTATTCTTTAAGTTTCCCATGTAACTCGCGAGGAGACTGAATAGATAAATTAAATAAGTTAATCTATAAAGATATAAGTAGTAGTAAAGCCTCAATATATAAGGCTATGCTTGAATACATGGGGTTATCTCGTGATATTCTATTACTACTGAAGATACCCCCCCAGGAAACAGGTTCAAAGTCTTTAATCAAGGCCAAGAACATCAAGTGCCCAGGAAGATCAATGGAAATATCAGAGGGTGGTAAAGTTCGGGATGTAGAGTCATCCGAGCTACTTGAGCTCTCAAAGTCGGCGATTGTCGACTTGTTTCTATTCTGTAATGCGTAGACTAGCGCTTTTTTATCAGTCTGTTGGGTCAGATTTGCAGTGTTCTGATTGATGAACGTCCGTGGATCTTTCGGGCCGCTACATTGGAAATACGGAAAATACATGTGTAATTTATATTACCCAGGGAACTACTAATACTAACATGCTATAAACTTGCTAATATCTAGTATTATATCTAATTAGCCTCTATACTTGATTTCAGCTCCTATCAATACTTTATGGTTGAGATATCAAGGTATGAAAAGTGGCCAGTTTATATGCAATACAGGGCGGCCAGCTCGCTGGGGGTGGCCAGCTCACCCGGGAATTACGTTACATTCCAACACGGTCCATGATGATTCATGGAAGCTGAGCTTCCGGCCTGTCAGGAATTTGTACAACTAAAAATCCGTCTTCCTGGATCCTAGGGATGTTGGCGGAGTTGAACATGTGGTTATAGATGTCCGTGACTGCAAATATCGTAGAGGCGCCGTGGAATGCGCTCTCGAGGGAAGTGGTGTTAACTATCTAGATCTGCTTTCGTAATCTCTACTCCCTTCGAGGTCAGTTGCTGGGCTGCGGGTGATGCCACGAATGTGCCAGCCCTGCAGATTGAGGAAGGCATTTGCGACAGAGGACCCCTGGTTTCCCCTTGCCAACCACCACGAGAACTCTGGCACTCATGTCTGGTTCAGAAAAAGAATTTGGATTTGAGGTAGGCGCCTTACTCCGTACGGTACATAAATTCTGTAGATTGCGAGCTACAGAAGTGGAACTACGTTGACTGTTCCCATTGGTCTCTATAGTGGAGAAGATCATCGGATGAGTGATCATTAAATCGACCTCGGTTCGGTCGGGCGGTTAAATCATCCGTGTCCGATGTGGACCTGCAATCGACTCACCAATTAAAGACCGCATCGCTATAGTTGGCACACAGTTTCTCTTCTCCAACAAGCTTCTGTCTCTTCCCAAACATATATTCATATATTTCAGAAATTAACACACTAATAAATAAACACTGTACTATACGCATGCTAGCCTGCTAGCCTGCTAGTCTTACCCTTTCCTGGCCACGCTTAAAAATCCTCGACCTAGCCTCTTCCTTGTCCAGTCCAACCCCCTTCAACACAGTACCATCGAAAACATTCCTCGGCCCCACCGCGTCCAAAAGCCAAACCACAAACGCATTAGTCCCTTTCCAAATAGTAGCACTCTTCCCACTCAGAACTTCATCCGCAACTTCCCGCGCAAACCTCGCCGGCGCCATCGTCTTCGCAAGGTGCGTGTTTGTCCGCGCCTTTACAGAATCCTCCACGACGCGGTAGATACTCTCCGCCCCAAAGTCGATATTGGCCGCCGCCATCAACGGCGTCGATACCTCGCCCATATACAGCGTCTTGACGTTGAGGCCCAGCGGCTGCACCTCGAGTCGAAGCGTGTCCGAGTAGGCTGCTACGGCCGCTTTGCTCGCGTTGTAAGCGGAGGCGAATGGATTCGGGACGCGCGCGAGGACCGACGCGACATTGACGATTATCGGCGAGAAGCCGGTGCTCACGCTGGCGAGCAGAAGGGGGGTGAAGGCAGTTGTTACTTCCATGAGGCCGAAAACATTCGTGTTGAAGAGTGCGCGCACGCGGGCGGGATCTGCCTCGATGGCTGGTGCTTCGTAGACTAGGGTGCGAGCGCGTTAATTTCTTGTGTACTCGGTAAACCTGTAGGTAACTAGATAACCCACGAGTGCCTGCATTGTTGAAGAGTATGTCCAGGGAACCTCCGGTGCGACTCGAAATTTCTGCCGCTAAGGCTTTGATGCTGCTCGCGTCCGTGACGTCGAGAGTTAGCGTTTCGATATTTTCCCCGTTGAGGTTGGCCAAGGTCTGCAGCGACCTAGCGGTCGCGAAGACGCGGAAGCCCTTGGAAGCAAACTGCAGGGCTAGGGCGTTACCGGCACTCCCTTGGGAGCAACTGGTGAGCGGTTAGTCAGGAATATGGAGGGAGTGGATCGACGCACCCGGTGATGAGGATTGACCTTTGCTTTGAGTCCGGCATATTAGAAATAGGCTGATTAAAGGATATCCGCCTATGTATACTGAAGTAGTATGAAGCACGAGTAACCAAGGGTAATATAGAGAGGAATGAGATCAGCGGATTAACATATCCTCCTTATGGATCCATGGATCATCGGGTGAGTGACACAACCATTCCGTCAGGGCGCTCTATTACGCCGTCGGCCAGATAATTGCTCCATCCCCAATGATCTGCAAAGGCATGTGGCGTTGATCCATAAATACTAGACTTCGTGCTCTTCCGTATCCTTTGGTCATTATTGTGCATCATGAAGGCTCTTATTTCCAACCGCAGAATCGCCACCAGAATCTTCAACCACGCCAGTGGTAAATCAGTCGGTGGCCAAGGGGGAAAGGTCAAAGACGACGTCCCCATTCCTACAATTTCACCCAACGAGATCCTAGTCAAAGTCAAGGCAGTCGCGTTGAATCCAACCGATTTCAAACACCTCGATGTGATTTCTCCTCCCCACTCCATCATCGGCTGCGACTACGCCGGCGTGGTCCAACAGGTCGGCAGCGCCGTCCCATCTGCCTGGACACCCGGCGATCGCGTGGCCGGCGCCGTCCACGGTGGCCTTTTCCCCGACAAGGGCGCATTCGCCGAGTACCTCAAAGTCGACGCCGATTTGGCCTGGAAGGTTCCCGATGGAATCAGCGACGAGGACGCTACCACGTACGGCGTCTCAGCCGTGACTGCCATGTTGACCCTCAATGTCCGGCATGGCCTCCCCTTCGTCGGCGGTGACCAGGCGGCAACCCCTAAAGACGAGGTGATCTTCATCTATGCGGGCGCCACTAGCACGGGGCTATTTCACATCCAGATTGCAAAGGCAGCTGGGTATACGGTTGTTGCGACGGCCTCGCCGCGTTCATTCGACCTTGTCAAGGCGTACGGCGCCACTGCCGTGTTTGACTACAGGTCGGCAACTGTTGCGGCGGATGTCGGCAGGGAGTATCCCACGATCTCCAAGGCCGTCGATTGTTTCTCCGAAGGGAAATCTACTTCCGTTTGTGCGGAGGTCCTGAGGAACACGGGCGGGACGGTGGTGACGCTATTGCCGAACGGCAAGCCGAGCATCCCGGGCGTGTCGTATGAGATGGTGATGGCGTATACGGTGTTTGGTCGCCCTTTTCAGTGGTTACCCCCCATTGGCCCGAAGTTCGAGGCTAGACCGGCCGACCGCGAAGCTCTTGTTCGCTTTTACAAGGTCCTTCCAACAATCACGCACATCTTAAAACCGATTCCTACTGTCAAGGAGAAGGTTGGGTTTGAGGGTATTCTCGATGGATTGAACAAACTACGAGCAGGCGCTGTAGCCGGGGGCAAGTTGGTGGTGGATTTTCCAGCTTAGTATGCGTTGTATATGCGAAATAATGAATCATTCGAGTCCGATGACTTGGTGCAACTATAAGAGAGCTTGACTGTGCGTGGTTCAATTACTATAGGCTTAGGACTGCCCGGGCTGTACCTTGGCGACTATCCCGCAAAGGGTAGCCACTGCGTAGGTGTATTTTCGCGGTCCACCAGGTCAAGTAGCAGTATAAACTTGGATTATAAATCTCGAACTCGCCTATTGTGGAAGTGAGAGCGCGCAAACAAAATATAGTTACACCACCCATGTTTCCAATTACGAAGTAACAGGCCACGACTTCCACGACTAGCTACGTAGCAACAGAAACCGATAACTATGCAATGTTATCCTACTCCTAAACCTCATTGGCGAGGATTAGTGATCCGAACTATAATCTATAAAAGGAGGCAGATAGGTCGCAGGCGAAGTAGAACCGTACACCCACAATATCTGCGATTTATTTCTGTTTTCATCTATTTCCATCACTCTAAAGCACATCAAAGGAATATATCGAATACCCCCAAGCTGATCCTGATCACCGGAGGAACCGGATTCATCGTAAACCACACAGTATCCCAGTTCCTCTCTCAAGGGTATCGAGTCCGAGCGACAGCCCGAAACCGGGAGACCTGTCACCGTCTCCTCTCCATCCATCATCAACACCAGGATTCGCTAGAAACGCAGGTCGTCGTCAATATCACAAGACCGGGGGCCTTTGATGCAGCCGTCACAGATGTTGATGGAATTGTGCATATGGCATCTCCATTCACGGACAAGATCACCGACAACGAAACGGATTTGATCGGACCACCGCTTAATGGTACAAAGGAGATCTTGCGGAGCACGATTTTCTTTGCGCCGAATATGAGGCGAGTTGTTTTGACTTCTTCGTTTGCCTCGATTGCTGACTTGGAGATGGGGCTCGGCCGGGACACGTTTATGAGGAATCGCAGTGGCGTCCTCTGACCTCCCAGACGGCGAAAGATGGCAAGAGAGGTCTTGCCTATGGGTAAGTGGAATTTTCTGTGTTCAAAATTCTGCTATTAGATTTACCAGAGGCAGCAAAAAGCTCGCGGAAGAAGCAGCCCGGCAGCTCGCCGAAACCTCGCCCGGTGTGACCTCTCTCGCAACCATTAATCCGACGGTGGTATACGGCCCAGCGTTCCCTGGATCAGCAAGTCTCAGGAACCTGGACACATCCATGTCAGATATATATGGCCTAATGAACGCAGACGCATCTCGGACTGAAGTTCCACCAACCTTGTTGCCTGCCTTTGTGGATGTTCGGGATGTCGCGAGAGCCTACCTTCTGACATTTGAGACAGACCAGCCACAGAGGTTCCTTGTTTCCGCGGGCGCCTTCGATAAGCAGATGGTCTGTGATCTGCTCCGAGATCGGATGCGCGAACTGAAGAGCCGCGTGCCTGTTGGAAACCCGGGGAAGCCTAGTGTTAGTGAGCACTACGAGGTTGACTATTTCCGGGCGAGGAGCGTCCTTGGTATCGAGTTCCGGTCCTTTAATGAGACCTTCTTGGATATGGTTCGTGCTTTCGTGGAGATGGAGAATGCTGAAAAGGTGTCCTCTTTGAACAAGGATGCCTAGGGGCAGCTTTGGTTTTAGCTCTGGCATTCCCCTTTGATTTATACTGGATATTTGGTTGTTACTTTAATCGAAACTTCTCTTTTGCCTATGACATTGTTTGACTCCTTAGAGAGATGAATTTTAAGTTCTGGCAACCCTACGTAATCTTTTAAATACACGGTTTAAAGTCTAGAGAATGTGTATCACTATACCTACCGGTAGAAATCCAAGTCACATAATGTCTATAAAGGATGGCAATAGCCAATTTTAAGCTTGTATTCTTCCGCTGAGGTAAGAATATTTCACACTTTCTGTTCTACTGGTCAAATACAAATGTGCCTCTAAGCTGGGCTTGAAAGATATCCACAGGATGCTAACTAAGTTTGATTTATCTAGTGGTAAAGCTAAACAAGACAGAAACTTGTACTGAAGCCAGAATATAGACTAACGTGGGTCCCTTGATCCCTAATAATTTCCACTCAAATACGCCCCTTTGAGAAGGAAGATACCCATTGGTTGGCCGTCATAAGCTGGTCTGCGATCACGGGCCAGACCAGATTGACTGCTGCCTTTTCCAACTCAATCGACATCGCCGCAGTTGCGTCGGTACTTCAAAAGTTAGCAGTCTCATCAGCCTTTAACATCAGAAGTAGTGAAAATCACATCAAAGTAACGTGGAAGCCACTATCCAGAAGAAGGTATTTTTAGTAAGTGTCCAATAAAAAGCTTGATAGGTAAAGATACTTATATTTCACGAGTAGTACGTGCAGTAGACTCTACACATGTGTTGGTGGTGAAGCTAGCCAAAATAACATGAGTAATATTATACTACCAGAGTTGATACTCTAGGTTGGTATTTGCAAAGGAACTGGTGTTATACGTATTAGTATCATCCTCTATATAATAGAAGGACTTGAATAGGGGTCTTTAGTACTCACCTATTATTCTAGTGTCGAGAGATAACTATATTACTATTGCTAGACTGAGGTTCTAGTTCTTTTAGAATCTGGCTACTAAACTCTTTGGAAAAGACTATATTCTGATTAATTTAAATCTATGATATATTCATGTGGTTCTAGCCCGAGTAGGTTCCGTCCTTGGTAATCTAGTAAAGACTATAGAAGATAGGAATATAGGCTTCTCTTACGCTGGTAACTAGCTTCTTCATGTGTTCGAGGGAGTTATATGACTCCAAGCTAGCCTTGATAAGAGGATACAACTTTCCATCGGGGTAGAGGAAGTCATTAAGGGGATCGATGAGAACGACAGCGGTACGAGGGCTCATAATGAATGATAATAAAATGTTTGTGCAAAGCGTGCAAAGCAAGTCAACTGTACCCGGTCTGCACTCTTATATCCTATGCTAATGCTTGATTTATAAGAGCATCGGTGTAACTATATCGATCTTGGGCGCTGTGACTTCCCTTCTGGGACTAGTGTGGCGAACCGCGGAATCCTCGGTCTTAATCATTCTACAACGACCGCGGGTCGTGGGTCAGCAACATGACGAGTACGTGGTGTATCCATGCTAAAGACCTCTACCTCTTGTATCTAGAACCTTACTATCTCATAATTCCTATCATTCCCTGTCTCACAACAGTCCACAGGCGCCATGCCGCTTTACCCGGGGGCTTCTCAAGGCTGCGATGAATGCCGCCGACGCCGCAAGAAGGTATGGATATTGTTCCGTCCTAGAGTGATACGTTGAACTCTGTATCAATACCCTTGGACTTTGTATTAATGCTGAGAACATAGTGTGATCTGAACAAACCTGAATGTCTTCGGTGCTGCAAAGCCGGTTATATAAGAAGTCTTTTCCTACTATAAAAATAGGCTATATAAATTTTCTATAACCTTATTATACTACCCCTTCAATCTTATATCTTTATATCTATTCATTGTTGAGATATTAAGGTATAGAAAATGGCCAGTTTGTATGCAATACACGGTGGTCAGCTCACTAGGGGCGGCCAGCTCACCTCGGAATTACGTTACTTCTCGCCTTCCCGCTTAGTTATCGCTTAACTCCACATTAACTATCTTCCAGATAGTTCTGTCGCTAGGACCTAATATCATCAATCATCTTCATGATCACCCCACCTTCATTAGGTTCCATCAGACCGAAATACAGGTGTCTGTGTGAAGATATTTCTGAAGAATTCGCCGGGAAGAATGTTCTGCGTATACCCAGATGACCGCATGGCGTGACTTTGGGACGCTGTGGGCTATGTGAGAAACGTCAAGGTTGACTTCGAGGTGGTTAGTCTGGCGACTACTTCGAAGCACTGCCGGGGTTTCTTTCGAGGAGTTTCAAGACTCCCTGGGGTATATTACCGCATTTGGATATACTGGTGGGGACCCCGATGCTGCCCAAGATTTGTCGGAGGCTAGGACAGCATGCTTGAAAGATTACATCGAGGGTGAGGACTGGTCTAGTCTTGAGTAATATAATCCGCTTGAGACGTATAGACGTTGTGTATTAGTATATGATTATAGGTGACTACACCCGTCATCAAGCGAGAATTTCTAGGCAGTGTTACGAGGGTCAGATGAACGAGGACAGATAGGCTTGTATCCCCTACAACACGTTCTAGACAATGAGAGGAAGTAGATTAATAGAATAAAGTAGATAAATAAGGTAGAGGCCTATATTAGCCTTCTCATGAGCCTTACAAGACGATTTGTCACAGGCAGAGTACGATATGTAGTACAGCCTGTAGCGATTTGTACTTCTATAACAGGGGAGGTTCCTGCAACAAGTACGAAGTACAGTACTGTGGGAGTGTAAGCGTGTCCCTTCAAGTATTGACTGGACGGACGGCTCGGTGAGCGGCCTCGATTCCGCGCAATCAGCATGCAATAGGAATGAAGATGACGCAACTAGACTGCTAAAATTAATTGCCGCCCAGTCGGGCATGGGTCTCTGTTACTCCGATATCAATATATCCAATTCTTCATAACTGCGGGATCACTAATCATGGTTTGTTGGGACCATTGGGAGTTGGGCCGGGAGGGTTGAGATACGGCTGTGGCTCGGAGTTTAAACAGTTGAGAATCCTGGAGTGAAATTGTGGACTATAAATTCCCAGAATACAACAGACGTTGTTGCATTATCTTCGCCAACTTTAGACTTGAGACTTACTACACAGTAGCTTGCAACACAAAAAATCGCACAGCACTTCACCACGATGGGATCTACTTCGCCGCCCCGCGAGAGCAGCAAGCTCTTCACGCCACTGCGCCTCGGAACAACGAATCTGGAACATCGAGTCATAATGTCGCCCATGACGCGCCTGCGGTGTCCTGGTAGCTTGCCGACCCCGGCGGTCACGGAGTACTACACCCAGAGAGCGACGAAGGGAGGGCTGCTTATCACTGAAGGCATGCACCCGAGTTTCATGGTTTGTTGTCCCAAAGCCCCGAGCGTGGAATCCACTGAACTAGGAATAGAGCATGAAGGCTGACATTGGCGCAGGGTGGAGGTTTCTACGGCGTACCAGGCATGTTTGCGCCTGAGCATGTGAGGGCTGTATGTGCAAATCCTCCGCTATTCCCAGTTTTATCATGAGTCATGTCTGTGATAAAACCCCCGGATCGTGCTTCGATTTTCTGAGCGGGCTAATTATGCTGTAGTGGAAGAAGGTGACGGATGCCGTGCACGCCAAGGGTGCTTTCATGGCGTGTCAATTGTGGCATGTGAGTTCAACCCAGTGATCATAAAGCAAGCTTCAGGTACGAATCTAAGATTCTATCAGGTTGGACGATATGCAGTCTCAGTATCGCTGGGCGACCGGCAGCCCTTGAGCTCTTCCGCAACCAATATCGGATATTTCAACAGGAACACGCGCGGGGGCGTGAAATATCCGCATGAGACAGCCAAGCCGATGACAGTGCAGGATATCAAGGACACGATTGATGATCATGTGCATGCTGCTAAATGCGCGATCGAGGCCGGGTTTGACTGTGTTGAGATTGTAGGTGATGGTCTCTCTGTCTCTCTTCGGAAGAATGATAATGGAAGTTGATGGACAGACGCAGGCGTCTGGCAATGGGTATCTGCTCGACCAGTTCCTCAATACAAACACCAACCTCCGTACCGATGAATACGGCGGTAGTAAGGAGAACCGGGCTCGACTCACGCTTGAAATCCTCGATGCGGTGATCGCCGCTGTCGGGGCATCCAGGGTGTCAATCCGAATGAGCCCGTGGGGGACGGTTTGGTTGCCATTAGACACGGATCCCATCGCGAATTTCCGGTATGCGCTGAGGGAAGTCGAGAAGCGAGGAGTCGCATATGTGTGCCTCACTCAGCCGCGGGCCGATCTTCTACTTGAAGAGAAGACAAAGACGGAAAACATGTACGCAGCTATCAGGGAGGGGAAAGTGGCTGCTACGGTGCAGGATCTCCATCTCCGGCACTTCTTCGAGGTGCTGGAGACAACACCAGTATTGACTAATGGGAATTACAATGGCGAAAATTGCTTTGAGGAGGTGGACAGGGATGAGGTAGATGGGATCACGTTTGCGAGGTGGTTTATCAGTAACCCGGATCTGGTGGAGAAGCTTAGGCTAGGGAAGAGACTGACCAAGTGGGACATGGAGAGCGTTTATAGGGGTACCGTTGAGGCTGGAAGTGAGAGTGTGGGGTATACGGATTATCCTTTTGGGGAAGTTGAGGCAGCGATTTGAGGTTGTGCAAGATGACCGCTCTGAAGTGTGTACCTATAGGTAGTCTACCAAAGAAGGGGAGATACAGATCTTTCTGCTCGCAGTAGTAGAAAAGACATAGAACAGCCGGTCCTACACTACTAACAAGCCAGCGTGTGGCTCAAATGCAGTTGGACCCCGGATCCCTAGAGCAAGATTCCGTTGGTTCTTTGGTTACCTACCATCTTACCGTCATGCCAGGGTATTTCTAAACGTTGTAAGTTCAGCTTCCCTTCTCCAGAAGCCAGTGGATAAAAAGCATCGGAACAGATCAAAGAGGATTTGGTCAGAGACTTGCTGAAAGTATATACACTAGTCATGGAGATTATGCGAGCAAGTCTACCCGTATTGGCCTTGAGCACTGCCGGGACCAACAAGCGGGACGAAAATCAAGACGGCGGAGTTTATCTGCATGATGAGTGCTTGCTCCTCTTGTTCTTCGATGACCTTGCCGATCTCCTTGCCTCGACGGCTTGGATCACCGTAAATACTGGCATGGACAGAACCTGGATGATATAGTCATCACTGTCCTCCCCGCTACCCATAGCCATCTGTAGGGATCCGATGATAAGCTCGCGTTGTAGCTCAGTTAGATCCTTAAGTGCTGTCACGACAATGTCCTTGGGGTTGGGCGGCTCAAAGTCCTCTCTGACCCGTGGGGAGTTTGTGATTTCAACAGTGAACGGGCTGCAGGCGTTTCATCTGTCCTGGGGCCGAATTCGATCGCCGCCTCGTCAAGCCTTGTCTCCTCAAGCACGGCGTCGTAGAACCCCTCCTCTTTCAGCGTGTACTCGAGCTCTCAGTTGCTTGTCTACAACTCTCGGTCATCATACGGAACAGGACAACCGCCAGTATACGTGCCCTAATGTCCCAGGCGTCAACTAAGTCGAGAAAGAAGACAAAGGAATCATGCTAGGTTGAATCAGCTGAACGACCGCTTCTCTGTACATGTGTACATGTGTACAAGATCCAGTACATGCCTATTCCTCCGCGTCTTCTTATTCAGGATCTTGATATCTTCCGAGATACTGATAAATAATTCTGACTTCCAAAATGACTCCGCACCTATTGACAACTGCGAATAGCCTGGACAACAGCGGCGCTGCTCAATAATGGATATAAATCTTGTCTCCACAACACACCCAACTGATCCACCTCTTGTACAGCTGGACGTTTTAGCTCATCCCCTTCGATGTACACCACTATCTTTATCCCTTCTTTCGTATTCCCGAGCCAATTTTGCCCTTCGGGTGTTGGGAAATGCTCGATTAAAAACCGACGGCCTATGTCTGCTTCTGGAAGAGTCTGTTTGCTGTTCACTGGGGTGACCTGGAATTCAGGGGGGTCTGACATGACTATAGAAAGGAGGATCACGCTAGAGGAAATTTATTCCATCTAGATTATGAGGAGACTGATCTAGCTACAGGACTTCCTTTGCAAGGATAAAGACACCGCACTTCGGAGTTGGGTGTGCAGAAGACAATTCGCGAATCGAGGCTAACCTGAGTAGGCAGCGGTCGGAACTGGCAGAATACTGACTAATCGCATTGCGCCTGCGCGGCCTCGCGGGGTCGTAATCTATAATCGCAATTGGTTTGTTTTGTTAGGGACAACTTCGTAGTTTATCATGAATAGGGAATTGAGGGGAGGATGTAGCTGATATATGCTGTCGATAGGTTCCCAATCATCTGGTTTGTAATTTTCTTGCCACTTCTCGAGATGGAAACAGAGTTGCCAAGGGTGTGTGGGGCCTCCGGGATCGCCATCGGGTCGTCCCGTTCGGCACACAGACCACAACCACGGATTCGGAATCAGCAATTAGCCATAAGCAGTCAAGGCACGGATAGGCATCTCAAAATATACTTGGCTGGTAGCAACAGAGAAGCCGGCTTCGGAACATCCTGAACAATATCGGAAAATACTTATCCGTCCTGTATTTGTCCACGGTTATTGAAAGCTCAGACGACGATGAAGATGGCCACCTACTTCATCATTACCGAAGATAATCGTCTGAAGCTTACTGGCACTATGGGTACTGTCTATTCACCTAGCCCTTTGAATGGGAGTCATAGGGTACAGGGCAGGGAGACATTTCGGTACCAGGAATAGCATCATTTCTTTCTTTGCGAATTTGTTCTTAATCTCGGCTCTATCAGTGGGCTGTTCGAACCACCGTGAAAGGCAATCTATAAGAATTCCCATTGTCATTGTATCGGGAATGTTCAGTACCTAGTACGCATCCCCCTATTTACCCCCATATCTTCCATTGTACGGCTTTGTCCCCTTCCCCTCTAAAACCTCCAAGAAGAACTCGCGGAAAGAAACCGGTTTCAGGTCCGGATACAACTCTCTCGCATCCAAGTATCCCAAGTATCGCGCATACTCAGGCCGGTTATCCGCTCGAACATACTTGCTGTGGATGTACTGGTTCACCCAGACAAACATTTTCTTCAGTGGGTCCTCGGGGTTCTGGGCATAGTCGGATAGAACGGTTTCAAGCTTCTTTTCGATTTGATCGGTTGTTTCCTAAAGTTATTAGTTTTTGAGGCCGGGGAGAAAGCCTGAGAGATTGAGAGTGGGACTCACAAAGGCCCGCTGGACCCTTTCCCCCGAGAGCTCCTCGACAATCTGGAAGACCTCGTTCTCGGTTAGTACCTCCCCCGCGGTAAAGACATACTTGCCCAAGGTCCTCTCATCCGCTATAATCCTGGCCACGAATCGGCCGATATCACGGAAATCGGTGAGGATGGTCGGCGCATTGCCATCGCCATGGATAACTGCTTTATCTGGACTCATGATTGCATAGTCGGTCTTTCCCGACGGCAAAGGCGGGAACGAGATCTGATACCAGAATCCGACGTCGATGACCGTATAGGGTAATCCAATCCTCTTGATCTCCTTGTATATTTCTTCTTTCTGTTCGCGAATCAGCAGTATATTCTACGTAGCAACCGGGATTCACCCTACCTCGTCACGAAGAAGCATCACGCCCTTCGGAGGCGCAATAGTGATAAACCCACAGGGCACAAACCGCTTGACACCCGCTGCCTTAGCAGCTCGGACGAGGGTCTTCTGCTGCAGGAGATCCCCCGGTCCAATAGCGCTAATGAGGACATCGATGCCTGCAAGCGCCTTTGCAAGTTCCGTCTCTGTTCCAGCAAGGTCTGTGACGCGGAGCTTTATTTCTCGATTTTCTAGCTCTTTCACGGAGGGTTTGGAAACAGAACTAGGTCGGACGAGGATTTCGACGTCCTTGCTGGGGTGAGCGATGTTGGCTTTTTGGGTGTTGGTGACGTACGAATTGGTTGGATGAGATTAGGCCCTCTAAGATGGAAGCGCCTGTTTCGCCTGTTGCACCGAGGAGGAGGACTTTGGGTTTGGGGGTTGAGGCTGCCATTGTGATTGTAGTTGCACGATGCCAATGCGGAGTATGTGTTCGAGGAGCAACTTGTTGATTCATATGGAAGTGCCGAGGGTACGTAACTAATTAAAGCGGACCGGAACCTCGGCACTGTCAAATCTGATTGGATGAAAGATTTTTTGTACCTGTCCATTGGCTACATTCTCTTGCAGGATGCGGAGTACCCCCACTATATAGGCTACAATGTGGGTCAAAAGTTCTTGTACACTTCCCGTAAATTGGCGATCGCGTAAACTCTTCCTCTTCTTTAACCACCCACCACACCACCAAAATGTCTGGAATTATTCAAGAAATTAGCGGAAATAGGGGAAAAGGGTCTGATCTTTCGACTGATTAACGTACCGCTATATGGCCTGTCGATGGGGAAAACCCCGACCGCGCTGGCGCGCGAATTCAAGATCTCCCAAACCACGGTTTACAACACGAAAAATCGGTGGTTGACTAATCAACGCGTTGAATCGCTGCCTCGGAGTGGTCGGCCCGCTGCTATTAGCTAATCAGCTGCAAGATGCCTGTATTAGACGGTCCGCAGGTTCCCTTATATTAGCTGGAGAGCTCTTACCGCGGGGGTGCCTGATAGGGTCTCTACCTCGACCGTGAAGCGATATCTACGCAAATACGCTATTAAAAAGTGGAAATCTAAGAAGAGAATACCCTTGAGCAAAGACTCCATGCGAAAATAATACCTTTTTACAAGGTCGTTGCGGAATTTTGAGGGGTAGAAAGATTAGATTTTTTCTGATAAATATTCGGTCCAACGAAAGGCCTCCCACGGCGTTAAATTCGTCTTTCGCTACCAAAATGAAGGTTTTAGAGAGGATCTAGTGAACCTGACGCATCATGGGAAACCAATTTCGCAGATGGTCTGGGCCGCTATATGGCCTGGTAGTCGCTCGAAGTTGGTGGTCATGGAAAGGGACGAAACTTCACCCTGTAACGGTTTTACAGCGAAATCCTATATTAAAACGCTTGAAGAGGGGTTAATCGAATACTACGAACCTGGTTTAGTATTCTAGCAAGATAACGCCGTGATTCATAAAGCTTTCGTGACGCAGGAGTGGTTTGAAGTTCATGGGATCAAGGTCATTGAATAGCCTCCGCACTCGCCTGATTTAAACCCCATCGAACACTGCTGGAATATCCTAAAGCGAAAGCTACTTCAGCTTCATCCCTTCCTCTTTGAGGATGGAAAATCCCAGGCCGATTGGACCAATTTTGAAGAAGCTATCCAAGAAGCGTGGTGGGCCATACCCCAGGACACAATCAACAGCTTAATCGCTTCTATGCCGCGTCGGATCGAGGCAGTGTATCGCGCGAAGGGTGGCTATACCAGGTACTAATTAGCTATCAATTAAATGTATTTAGAAGTTCTAATTATTTGTGGTTGTTGAATTAAAACGTTTTGAAAGTTATATATTTTGGCGGTTGAGGCGGGTGTACAAATACTTTTGACCTAAGTGTGTATATTAGACTCGGGAGCGGGCGGAACAGCCAGCATCTGATCGGATGCCATAAACCCGCAGGCTCTGGAGGGCTGCAGTCTGCGTAGATCTTGGAGCCCTTGAGTAACCCCATTTCGAGCAGGGTTGGCCGGTGTCTGGGAGGATTTATGGCTTAGGAAGCTCGGCTTGTAGTCGCGTAGAAGGGACTAGCATCTAAAATACTTAGATATTAAAACTTAAACTCCGTAGTCTGCGGTGACGGTGAATTACTAGATATAGTATAGCGTTGCTATTTGGGAAAGGTCTACACGTGCCCCTTGGCATCGTGGTGCGTGGTCTATATAGCTTCCTTATTTTCCCCTCGATGCTGCGGCCCTCTGTCAGAGAACGCGGAACGCGACAGCCAATGAATCCCGGGCCAATGACTAAGGTCATGTCAGCCTAACGGGGATCAAAGGTTGATCCACCTGATCATATCAAAGATATGATGCTAAGCTAGTTCGGGCTATAATCATATTAGGAATATAATAAGAATATACTTAGGATATAACTAGATTATATTAGGAATATAAACTAATCATATAGGTAATATATTTAATAATAGGTATATAAGGGACTATCTTTATACCATGTATTTAGTTTTACTTAGTATCTGTTATCTTCAGAATACTAAGCTAGTTACTATTCAGCTTCAACCAAACCTTTTGATTATCTTTGGATTAGACAATAAGCCTTCTCTTTCATCTCAAGAATACCTTAAGGCCCACCTTAGGAAGGAACAGCCGACCTTATCTGACAATTGGTAGAGTCCTGGAGTAGTTATTAAAGACTATCAAGTAGTATTATAGTCTATTATATATAGCTATATCACAATTTCGCAGCTTCCAGGCTTCTAATATTTACTAAGAGCTGGTTAATATCTCGGTATAATCACCTGTACTAAAAAATATTAGATAGTAGATATTTCGCAGCTCGCGTTAACCTCTACGGCTGATTGCTTAGAATAACGCTAACCAATGGTTTACTAGTTCTGAATATAACCGCGGTCTTGTGAGTTAAAGTATAAAGAAGACAAGGTATATTTAGCCCTGGCTTATATTATCTCTTCTATCTTTTTGGAAGAAGCGAACAAGATCTAGCAAGGATCTTATATTCTTCTATTAGTATTAATCATCCTAACCTGCTAAACCACGCGCGTGAAAGTCTAAAATTCGAGCACTATTCTCATAGTACCATGAATATTAAGTTAGCAGATTAGCAACATTTTCAACGTACATGCTAGTATAGACATGGTTAGATATAGAATCATCTAGTATCGAGGATGTACTTAGAGTATAGACGACTTACTGACTGTCGAACGCTCACTTCCGCCTATTCAGAATACACATTTGTATTTGCTAACTTGATCATCGCTGCCATCAGATCTCACTTTATAAATAGCTTCAAAAACACAAGCTTTCATCTCCTTGAGCATTTCTTTCAGTTCCCTTGTCAACCAGTAGTCTCGCCACAGCCTCATGGCCAAACCGCGAGGCCCAGATAAGTGCTGTCCATCCATCTTTATCACTAGTATTAATATCAGCTCCCTTGTCAACTAGTAGTCTTGCCATACCCTCATAGCCAAACCGCGAGGCCCAGATAAGTACTGTCCATCCATTACTATCACTAGTATTGATATCAGCTCCCTTGTCAACCAGTAGTCTCGCCATAGCCTCATGGCCAAGCCGCGAGGCCCAGAGAAGTGCTGTACATCCATCTTTATCACTAGTATTGACATCAGCTCCCTTGTCAACCAGTAGTCTTGCCACAGCCTCATGACTATTTCGCAAGGCCCAGATAAGTGCTGTCCATCCATCTTTATCACTAGTATTGACATCAGCTCCCTTGTCAACCAGTAGTCTTGCCACAGCCTCATGACTATTTCGCAAGGCCCAGATAAGTGCTGTCCATCCATTATTATTACTAGTATTGACATCAGCTCCCTTGTCAACTAGTAGTCTTGCCATAGCCTCATAGCCAAGCTGCGAGGCCCAGATAAGTGCTGTACATCCATCTTTATCACTAGTATTGACATCAGCTCCCTTGTCAACCAGTAGTCTTGCCACAGCCTCATGACTATTTCGCAAGGCCCAGATAAGTGCTGTCCACCTATTATCACTAGTATTGACATCAGCTCCGTTGTCAACCAGTAGTCTTGCCATAGCCTCATAGCCATTCTGCGAGGCCCAGATAAGTGCTGTACATCCATCTTTATCACTAGTATTGACATCAGCTCCCTTGTCAACCAGTAGTCTTGCCACAGCCTCATGACTATTTCGCAAGGCCCAGATAAGTGCTGTCCATCCATTAATATCACTAGTATTGACATCAGCTCCCTTGTCAACCAGTAGTCTTGCCACAGCCTCATAGCCATTCTGCGAGGCCAAGATAAGTGGTGTTTGGCCGTCCCGGTCCACCTCACTCGGGTTACTCCCAGTCTGGAGAAGCAACTTGACAATGCTAGCTCGACCTTCTTGGGCAGCCCAAGATAACGGTGTCCGTTTCTGATAATCTTTCAGATCTTTCCGGTGGTTCAGACCTTCTGTAATATCAATTCCGTCACAAAATCTTGAAGGCGACATTAGAAGAGCAGCAGCTGCATCTCTGTTACAGTTGGCTAAAGCGGCAAACAACGGGTACCTATATCTCCCTCCCAAAACATGAACATGTTGGTCATCTTTGAGCCTTGTGCTGATTAGCTCCGCATGTCCTTTTTCTGCAAGTAGATAAAATAGACTTGTATCTGGGCTACGCCTGCGAACCTTGAACTTTTCGAAAAGATTGCTAGCATTGACCCAAATAGAAAGAGGAAAGGCAGACAGATACCTGTCTTGAGGAACTGATTTTGCTGCAGTATTGGCATGGTCGAGAATATGTTGAGTAGCATACTCCAGAAATGGGTACTTTTTAGGTATTTCTAAATCTCCCTGGGGTTCAGCCTCAACCAGCTGCCTGCTAACAGCCGCGAGCCCTGAGACATGATTCATATATAAGCTGCAAGATTGTTTGAGTGTCTCATGGCTCGGGCTTTCAAACACTAGTCCAAGATCAGGCCATAATTCATGCAAACCCTTGTCCTTGACAAGGAAATCTCGGACAGATTCATGGATAAATTGAATTGTTGGTTTTTGAGATTTTGTTATCTCAGCAAGGCCTTTTGAGGAGCTGATGACACATCTATGATATATAGTATCACTGTCATCTCGAAAACTGGTATCCGGGATCTCAGGATCAACGAGACCCTTCAAAGCTAAACCAGCCCACAGAGCGTGGTAGAACTCATTTGGTTGCAGAGGCCGCTTTGCGTAAAGGATCCAGAGGATGCAAAGTAGAAAATCCTCCATATTTTCGTTATCACGTCTCAAGATGTCTCTGAATAGTTCGCTTAAATCACTTGGTATTTCTGCGAGTCTTTTTCTCAAAGCCAGTCCACCCCTTCGATAATCTTTGTTAAGAATATCAACAACCAAGACCACCCACATGAAGACACCAGCAGCTTTCGCAAGAAGTTGAGGTTGCAGCTCCTCTTTAAGCATGGGTTCTCGAATTTGAAGACGGTTACTAACATAGATACGCATATCTTCAGCGTGACCTGGCTGGTCTTCCAGCGTAAGCCGGATTCCTTGTTGAATGGTGATATATGGATAATGTCGGCTGGAGAAGCAGATTCGTAGAGGCACACCTTTCAATGTAGATTTCTCCGCCAGCTCTTCGAAGTATAGTACCATATCCACAACTTGTTGTTCATCACACTCATCAAGAGCATCAACAAAGCAGGTAAATGGGCGTTGACCAAGGGTAGTAACTGCATTGAAAAAGAGGCCCTTGAGAACATTCAAGGGAGGGCAGCCATTCTGATCTGGGGAAATAAGGTCGGAATCATCCAACACGACCTGGAGATCAGGGTACCCTTCAAGCAACTGGAGTAGTAATGATCGGTACATCCCGAGGATTGACCTTTCCAAGACTTCCCCCCGAGCATTAAAGAAGAAGGAAGCAGTAACAGCATGCTTGTAGCAGGCTCTGTTCTTCAAATTCAGGTATGCGAACTTCATGATTGTTGACTTTCCAGCACCAGGCTTGCCACTAATCCATAAAAAGCCATGATTTTGCTTCAATTGTCTAGGATCAAGCCATGTTTGGTAGTCAGCGTGGCTAAGGAACCATCGGCATGTTCTAGCGTGCTCAGTCTTGATAGTTAATTTACGGGAATCGATTTGCTCAAATCTGAGGGATCCAAGCAAGCGTTGCCAGCGTTCATGTTGCTCTTCATGTGGTGAGCCTTGACCTATACGTCTGGTGTTAATTGCAGTGACTTGAAGTCATTTCCAAGACCATTAGCTGACATACTGTGATTGGGCATGCAGACAATTCTTGCAGATGCTACTGTCACAGGTAGCTCGTCGATTAATTCTCTCGCGTATGCTGCAGCTGCAGCTGCGGCATATTTCTGCCATTCATTGTTCTTGTGAGAATCTGCGTAGTCGCAAATGCCACGAATTGGAAGGCAAGGGAGGATATCCATCAGACCAGCAGCCTCCATTTCAAAGCATATGACATCCAGTTGTTGAGCAATCCTGTCCCGGATAATACTAGTTTTCATGACTTGGTTCCCTGAAGCAATGGCACCATAGTGAATTATCACACTTCCCAGTACCCGTGCGCTTCGTGGTACTAGTTTTGAATGGTCGCATGCATCACAGCCAGCTGTTGTTGAAGATGTGTGATCATAGGTCGCATGGAATAGATGATCTGGTAAGCTTGGGCGAGTATACCCAGATAGTCCTCCCAGCTTCTGCCGCAAGATGGATGGAACTCGACTCGGTTCTAGCTCATGCTTCGCCCGGAGGCTGGATACAGCTGTCCCGAGCAGCTGGTGGGGAAACCTTGGAAACGCTGTCCGGTGAAGGTGTCCATCTCCGACTATTTTGCCAAGATCATACTGCATCACCCTTGTTCCAACAACAATATCACCCAGACGCACATCAGCCTTGCTGGGAACGCCGCCACCAATCCCAACAACTAAGCCAGCGCGGATGAAAGGGAACGTTCGTTTCATGTTCGTCATGATATTTGCTGCATTATTTGTTCCATACTGGTCTGCTGGCAAGCAAGCAATAGCAATATTATGCTGAGCAATTCTCCCTAGTGTATAAGTATTGCTGTCGTCTGGACATGTAGGCAGGGCTTCGTGAACCTCATCTAACATGGCTTGAGCTGCCGCCATCTCTATGTAAAGAGCGCAAATCCAAGCAATGGTATAATCATCATGCTGTAGGCTAGGCAAGCTCCTATAGTGAAAATTCTTCTGTCGCTTCATAGAGGGGAGCAAGCTTGCCTCATCATGCTCTTTGTACTGATCACCCTGAGTAGCCATCTCTGCAGGATGTCTATCTGGCTATAATTAAGAGGCACAGCTGTGGTTGATGTATATGCCCTAGTAGGATGGATTATCGCTGAAGAGGAGAGAACATGTATGAACGGAAATATTGGGAGAACTTTTACAGGCATGGCAGGGAAGTTAAGAGCAAGGCAACTGCTGATGCGGGGTAATGAGGCTGTGAACAATCAGGCTGTGTTGTTTGACCACCATGTCAGCATGCGCCACATAAGTCCTCACCGACCTCACCAACTCACATATATTTCTGATGGCCAATGAATAACTTAAGTGTTTGTCTCAAGGCTAGAACTAAAAACTAACATGTTATATATGGAGCGTTTGTCTAGGCGTAGCCGCGTAATTACTCGGTATCAACCACGAGGAAGATGCTAGTCGCTTAATTACTTATACTAATGTCTTGGTAGTGGGGCACAATGCCAAGGCAGCAGCATCAGCATGCAAATTCAGGAAAGGAGAAAGGAAATCATCATGTTTCCACAAGAGAGCTTCTAGTCTAAACGCCACTGTCCAGTCTCTGTCATTTAATCGGCACATGACCGCCTGGAGGATCTCGGGCGGCCAGGGAGATTGTCTGCCTATGGCTTCAACAGCTGCCACCGGGGACACAGTAGAAACAGGTTCAGAAAAATGAGATCCGGGTTAGACCATTCTGCCAAGAAATCCCAGACCCGGATCTCGTTTCGCCCGTGACTGAATTTTCCAAACCCGGATCTCCTTTTATACTCTATATACTATAGTAAATACTAAATTTAAAGACTTAATTACTTAATTTTATACTTTATATATATATATATATATATACTCTCTTTTTAGTAGTAAATAATAGTATTAAGAAGGGGAAGGAAGGGTAAGAGTACTAGGAAAGTAGATATCTCTATAGGGTGCGGAGTCTCTATAGAAAAGTTAAAATTATTATGTATAAAAGGAGATCCGGGTTTGGAAAATTCAAAGCGTGGAAATTCAAACCAGGCCGACGTGTTTCTCCGTTCCGTGGTCTAACCTGGATCTCATTTTTCTGAACCCGTTTCTACTGTAAGCCCGCGGGTTGGGGCGGGTTGGGGCGGGTTGGGGCGGGTTTCATGGGTTGGGTATAACAAGTCTACTCCCATTCCCTTTCATAACAAGAACAAGACCCTTCAAGCTGAATTAAGAGCGGATCCTTCGCTCATCCCGGCTACTGTAGAGGAATCCGTACGTTGAACGTTCGGTATCGAGGGTTCTGTTGAACACCATTTCGAGACACTGAGCTCTCGGGCCGGAAGATCCCCGCCGGACTACCTATCACGATGACCTATGCCGCTGCAAATAGGGATCGCGAGGTTTTTCCTGATTCTGATGACTTTGTTCTCAATCGGCCGAATATCACCTCGCACCTAGGATTTGGTCGAGGAAGACATCGCTGCGCAGGAATGCCGTTGGCAAGAATGTGAGTCCTTTCTCGTGACTAATTTCACAATGACGATGCACTGAGTCGACCAGGGCTCTTCAAATTGGACTGACGGCGATTTTGCCTAACTCGGAGGATTTCGAGGTCAATGGGCCGTCGGCGATCCAGCTGCCCCCTTCGCATCGTCCCAAGGGCGGGTGTATAGATATACACATTTGTACTAGTACTATTGCTTCTGTCAGCTATATTTATAATACTCCGTAGGCGAAATGGACTTTCTCACGATATCGGTTCGGTTGGCACATTGAATGTACTAAGATTTTAGGGTACTTCGAAGGTCGAATGATGCGTCTGTCGAACAAGGTCGCAGCAGGCTGTAGGGCAATTTCCAGCGTGCCACTTTGGTCAAAGGACAGGGTTCCGCGTGAAAATGTTTTTGAGGTTGATGCGTTTCGCTCAGAGTGCTGAAATCTCGATAAATATTCCGTGCTGCAAAAGATGAGTTCTTCTGGATACGGGTAATCTCAGGTAGACCAGTAATTAATGAATACCTTGCTTTTTGAGAATATTACGAGTGAGAGTGATAAGAGCTTAGAAGGAGTTAAGTGTCAGGTCGTACGACCCTCGGGGAAAGTCAAATGCGGGAGGCGCACGTGCAGCCAAGCGGACGGGGCCTACTACTCTCTACTTGGCCCTGCCGCTGGTTTGGATATATTGAGAAACGGATCTGAACTATGAAGACGGTGAGTAGATTGGTCATATCACATCAGCTGCATATAAATGACACTCCATCGCCTTATAAAGCCCGAGGATAGCCCCACGTCCAGTTCCTAATATAGTCCGGATCAAGTCCATTGTCATACGCCTCGGTCTTTGCCGCCAGCTGGAGGTTGAGGAATCTTTCTCTAGTACCAGCGCCGGTGTTGCCCAGAGACTCGACCCGGTCAATGACATCCATAGCAAGGCTGTAGCGGTCTGTTTGATTCCGTACAGCCAACTCAAATGGCGTGTCGATATTTCCCTTTTCCTTGTAGCCGCGAACATGGAGGTTTTGTTGTCCGGGACGCTTGTAGGTGAGACGGTGGACTAGCCACGGGTATGAGTGGAAATTGAAGATGATGGGCTTGTCTGTTGTGAATATCGCCTTCCATTGTCGGTCTGGCATGCCGTGGGGGTGGTTAACTGCGGAGATGAGCTTGAACAAATCCACGACGTTGACAAACCGGACTTTGAGATTTGGTAGGTGTTCTCGGAGTAGAGCAGTCGCAGCGAGCGCCTCGTGAGTAGGAACATCACCGCAGGCGGCCATGACAACATCCGGTTCTACTCCTTGGTCGTTACTAGCCCAGTCCCAGATTCCTAAGCCTTTGGTGCAGTGGGCGATGGCGTCTTCCATGTTCAGAAACTGGATGTGCTCCTGTTTGTCTGCGACAATGACATTGACGTAGTTGACACTGCGGAGACAATGGTCGGTGACAGAGAGTAGTGTGTTTCCGTCCGGCGGCAAGTAGATACGAACCACCTCAGGACTTTTGTTAGCAACGATGTCGAGAAACCCCGGATCCTGATGGGTGAAGCCGTTGTGGTCCTGTCTCCAGACAGTTGCAGTGAGAAGAATGTTCAAGGAAGCAACCTTCGCGCGCCACTCAACCTCGGCGCATTTCTCTATCCACTTGCAATGCTGGTTGACCATGGAGTCGATGATATGAATGAACGGCTCATAACTGTTGAGCAAGCCATGGCGTCCTGACAGAACATAGCCCTCCAGCCAGCCTTCACAGGTATGCTCACTGAGCATTTCCATGACCCGCCCCCACATGCTGAGGTTGCCGCCGTCTTCATCTTCTTCGAAGTATTTTCCGAGCCAGACTTTCTTGCCAGCTTTGTAGATCTCTCCGAGTTTGTTCGACTCTGTCTCATCTGGCCCGAAGACGCGGAATGTCGTCAAATTTCTCCCGACTACGTCCCGGAGGTATTTCGACATATTTCCCATGCTACCCCGAATAGATACTCCTGGCTCAACATCTTTCAGTGCGTAATCACGAAAGGCAGGGATGTCCAGAGGTCTTCGGAGAATTCCACCATTCGAGACGGGGTTGGCGCTCATGCGAAATCTTCCTGTCGGCGCAAGCTCCCTTAGCTCGGAGATGAGTTTGCCCTCTTTGAACAGGTTCTCAGGCTTATAATCCTTCATCCACTCCTCCAGAATCTTGAGATGGTCCGGATTTGTCAACACATCGGTGATCGGGATTTGGTGGGCACGCCAAAAGCCTTCCAACAGCTTTCCATCAATTTTCCGTGGTGCTGTCCATCCTTTGGGGGTGCGCAGGATAATCATCGGCCAACGGGGTCGGAATGGTTTTTGTGAATCGCGGGCCTGTTTCTGACTCTGCCTTATACTCAGCACACACTGCTCCATTGTAGCCGCCATTGCTTGGTGCATACTAGGCAAATCACTGCCTTCGACAATGTATGGCGTCCATCCATACCCACGGAACAACGATACAAGTTCGTCGCGTGAAATCCGAGCAAGTAGCGTGGGATTATTGATTTTGTATCCATTAAGATGAAGAACCGGAAGCACAGCGCCATCCGTGCACGGATTCAGAAATTTGTTGCTATGCCAGCTCGTGGCAAGGGGACCTGTTTCCGCCTCTCCGTCTCCGACCATGGTCAAGGCGATGAGGTTCGGATGATCAAAGACAGCGCCAAAAGCGTGGGATATGGAATAACCAAGCTCGCCACCCTCATGCATACTACCCGGTGTCTCCGGTGTGGCATGGCTACCAATTCCGCCCGGGAAGGAAAATTGCTTGAAGAATCGCTGCATTCCTTGCTCGTCTTCGGACATTTCCGGGTACACTTCGGAGTAGACACCCTCGAGATATGAATGTGATAGGATTCCAGGAGCGCCGTGACCCGGCCCAGAAATGAACAGTACATCCAAGTAATATTTCTTGATCAGGCGGTTCATGTGAGTCCAGGTAAAAGACTGGCCGGCATCCGAACCCCAATGACCAAGAAGTCGTCTTTTCAGGTGTTCCACCTTGAGGGGCTCTTTCAGAAGCGGGTTTTCACGCAGATACAGCATACCAAGGCAGAGGTACAAGCTCGCCTGAAAGTACGCGTTCATTTTCCGAACATCATCCTGGCAAAGAGGTGTGCCGGTGACAGTAGAGCGAGCAGGTCCATATGCGGAGATGCTTTTGTCATTTGGTTTATTTGATGACATAGTGCTGTAATTGATTGAACTCTTTTGGAGCAAGAAGAGTACACATCGAGAACAAGAGTGTCTTGAACGGGGACGGAGGAATATTCATTCTTAAAGCTGGTCAATGTTTGGTTGCATAAGGTCATGACGTGGGTGAGTGTCTGAGTGAGCATCTGTTGTCAATCACCTGCCAAGCTTCTATCACGTGGAATCTAGCCTCTTTGGACGATATGTTTCTGCCTCAGGCCTCCGACGTAATAGGGCAGCAAGCACCCCGATATATGTCCTGTTTATGTACGCTTATTCACTGATATGAAACAGGAAAACATGAACTCAGCAGCTGCTCCCTCAAGCTCTAGATAAATCCTAACTATCCAGTCATCGACTCAATCATCTCAAAGTCTCAACAGTCGGCAAAGGAAGTTGGAGAAGAAACGAACTGCACTTGGGAAGACCCACTCGACAATTTCTTATCTTCAGCCCAACTTCACCCACGACAGCTTGCTCGTTTCCATCCATGACAGTCGTACAATGGTACCTCAAGTTCTGTCCGGTGATACAGACAATAAGAACACCAAAAATAAATCCGCACCACAGGTAATCGAGACCGAGACAACAGACGAAAAGTTCCCCGACGGCGGCTTACAAGCATGGCTCGTCGTGCTGGGATCATGGTGTGCTATGGTGCCCTCGATGGGACTCCTTAATACGATAGCCGTACTACATGCTTGGACCGGGACGCATCAATTGACAGCCTACTCTGAGTCTCAGATTGGCTGGATTTTCGGAACATACGCCTTCTTTTTGTATTTTGGGGCTGCACAGATTGGTACTTTACCTCTCCATTTGGTGTGAAGCAGAGCTAACCTGTTGGCAGGCCCGATATTCGATAGTCGAGGTGTTTTACCCGTGGTAGTCCCAGGCTCAATCGGCCTCATCGTCTCAATATTCTGTTTCAGCGAGAGCACAGGTACCACTACCTCTGGACCCTTAGACCACTGCTAATCGAGTAGAGTACTACCAAATCCTCCTCTCCTTCAGCGTCCTAGGCGGCCTCTCATCATGCTGTCTCTTCACCACTGCAATCTCCGCAATCGGCCACTGGTTCGATCTCCACCGCGGCCTTGCAACAGGGATCGCCTGCACAGCAGGAGGCCTAGGCGGAGTCTTCTTCTCCTTGATAGTCCTCTACGTCGGTCCAGATCTCGGCTTCACATGGGCCCTGCGCATCATCGGGATAATTTCAGCAGTCCTATGTGTTCTTGCCTGCCTTCTACTCAAAACCCGCCTGCCGCCAAACACGAAAGCCGGCATGGCTGTTGACTTTCGCGCCCTCCTGGAACCAAATTACGCCTTGACCACGCTCGCTATCTGGTTTGTTGAATTTGCCGCGTTCATCCCGTACGCGTATATCGTCTCCTACGGACTGTCCGTGAATATCGACCAGACCCTAGCATACCAACTCTGCGTCTTCCTTAACGTCGGCGCAATCCCCGGCCGCGCACTTCCCGGAATCCTAGCCGACAAACTCGGCCGCTTCAACATAATGTCGGTAACCGCAATCGGCTGCGCAGTCTCAACGCTCGCCCTGTGGTACTGCTCTGGCACAAACAAAGGCGCAGTGATCGCCTACGCCGTCCTATACGGTTTCTGGAGCGGAGCGGCAATTAGCCTTACACCGGTTTGTATCTCGCAAGTCTGCCGGATGGAAGACTACGGCAAGCGAAACGGGACGACGTTTACGCTTGTTAGTCTCGGGACTTTGACTGGGATTCCTATGGCGGGGGCTATCCAGGAAAGTCAGGATGGGGGGTTCAATGGGCTTATTATCTTTGCAGGGGTTTTATATTTGGCTGCGGCTGGGCTGTTCGTTGTTGCGAGGGGGGTTGCTGGGGGGTGGGGTGTCACAGTTCGGTTCTAGTATTGTTCGATACAGCAGGACTGGCTCTATGGTCAATGATGCTCGTTCCTTGCAGCTAAAAATAGGATGTCGGTATTTGTCCATCATTAATATAGTCAGACTGGACACAAAGAGCTGTACCTGGTCTCTCCAACTTGGCACCAAGTCAAGCCTTTGACGGTTCCAAGGTTGCTAATTCGGCGTCTCAGTGACAAAGAAACAAGGCTCGGTCCTTCTCGTGTCCAACCCCTGAAGGAAGTAAAAGGAAGATGATTTCCTGCAGACATATAATATTACATCCCCCTATGTCAAAAGTAGAAACAACCAAACTTCTCACACAATCAAATCTACAAACTAACATGAAGCTCCTATCCATCATATCCCTCCTCACGCTCCTCCCCCGCGTCCTCTCCGAAGCGCACATCGTCGGCGGCCACGACACCCAAATCGAAAAATACCCCTACCAAGTCAGCCTGCAATACAACAACATCCACGTCTGCGGAGGAAGCCTGATAAGCGACCGCTGGGTCGTCACAGCCTCCCACTGCCTCATCAATAACCTCGTCAAAGAATACTCCCGGCTCACCGTGCGCGTCGGGTCAACGAGAACTGACTCAGGGGGTTCTCTCCTCCGACTCTCAGACTGGGCTACACATCCCGGTTACGACACCAGCCACAGCTCTAAGGATATCGCCGTCGTGCAGCTTATTTCCCCTGTGAAATTCGGCCCCGGGATTGCGAGCATCGACCTCGCTACTTCCGGCGACGCGATGCTCAGAGAAGGAACCCCATGCAATCTCACCGGATGGGGGTACGCAAAAGAAATGGGGCAATTGTCGCCGGTCCTGCAGACCGTCACGATCCCAGTCATAAGCCAGGAGAAATGCGTGCAGGCCTATCACGATACCAAGGCTGTTACCGATAGCATGTTCTGCGCTGGGTACCTCGAGGGCGGGACAGATAGTTGTCAAGGAGACAGCGGCGGTCCACTAGTTAGCGATGGGAAGCTCGTTGGGATTGTTTCCTGGGGCGCGGGGTGCGCGAGGAAGGATCGCCCTGGTGTTTATGCGAGTGTTCCTGCTCTGAGGCAGTTTGTACGGGATAGGACCGGTGTTTAGGTTGGTTTCTGGGTCTTGGGCAGTCGGAGGGAATATTGTATATCTATAGATTTTATTAGCATTAGCGGTCTTTTGGTGCGTTCTATGTTTATTCATGTATAGATATTTTCAAGGATTGTAATAATTGAAGTTAGGTACATCGCCTTGCGGAAACAAGGAAGCATGATGGTACTCAAGAACTAAGGGGCCGATTCCATAGAGCTTTGATTCTAGACGATGTTGATAACTTCGACCCCTGCCGGCTTCGCCTGTATGTGCATGTAAATGCTACACTCATCAAAGGACTTATCCACGTTGTTTAAACTTGACTACTTGACTACTCACTCATACTGATCGTTCATTGTTCCTGTGTTTCATTGTGCACGATGCCCTTTCTACAAGGAAATCAACCCACGAATTTGCTGCGAGTTAGACCTCACGACAAAGGCACTTAAACAACACCAACAAGGGACGTCTTTCGCCTTCCATTCCCATGAGTATCTTCTCAAAACACATTGAAACAAAGAGGCGGCTTTGGTATTAGTATCTCGTTGAATCCGCATACGCGACCAAACTCACACACTCCATCCAGAGAAATTAATTCACCATGTCAGACGATTACAGTCGCAGGTGGAATCCACCATACACTGTGGAACCGAGGTGTTCGCTCCACACGCACACCATGATTCTCCTACATGGGATGCAATGCAAGGTGGAGGAGTTTGCCAACATGTATCTGAAGCAGAGCAAGGCGCAGAACTGCTGGCAGTCAAGTTTGTGTTCCCTTCTCGCCAACGAATCAACAGAGCGCATCCTGAGAGGAGGGTCAGGATCGTTGATCGGTGGATCGGCGTAGGTTGTGATGTCGACCTATCGCAACTTGAAGACTGCTGCCGGTACCTGAAGACACTGATTGATACAGAGGCGAAGATTCTGAAGGACTCCGGGGTCGTGACTAGTAACGGCGGGTATGATCGAGTGGTTATTGGGGGCTATGGAGACGGCGCTTCGGTAGCCCTGTACTCGCTTCTTGGAGGATCTGCGGAGCGCCGTTTGGCTGGGTATATTGGTATTGATGGCGGGCTGCCCTGGCCGGTAGACATCAGTCCGCTGATGAAGGATATGAAGCAGAATATCAATCTTTTCCGACAGACGCTGGGCTACAAGCTGGCAGATCCGAAGACCTATCCTGGAGCTCACAACGCCTGGACTCTGGATTCTCGCTGCTTCGATTACCTCTTCACCCCGATTTTCCTAGGGAAGGGGCCCGCGGGATTGGTGGACGCTGCGGGCGCTGTGGGATATAAGTTGCATCGAAACCTGACCATGGTGTTTGGAATGGACGTCATTTGGCAGGAAGTCTATGAGGTTCCTTCAGAAAGGCTGGCTCGGTGGGCTCAAACGATCGCTGGGCTGAAAAATGGGATGTTCAACTTCCTTGATGGAAAGGCTGGGATTGCCTCGACTCAAAGTACTGACCTAACAGCCTTTTTACCAGACGAGCTATGTGATTCTTTGTCTGATATGAGTTTCGGGGACGCTTTAACCTAATTACCTAGAGTCAGAACTGCTGAATCCATGAATGGCTACTGGAGTGTATAAATCCACAACATAAGACAACGTAGACAGGCTCATTCTGAGACATTTTATAGAGCAATTGACGTTATCAAATGGCTGTAGTCATTTCTATCTAGACTTTCGATGTCCATTCTTATTCCGGATCCCTTATGATGAGCTTGATCATGATGTTACGCGCCTACTTGTTTGAGGCTATGTAGACCGTGTTAACCATAAGAATTTCAACTTGTACATGATTCCATATCAATTCATCGTCTCCAGTTTCTCCGACAAAATCTTGATGATCTCTTCAAGCTTTGGGATGAATCTGTTGTGATTGGCTACCCTCTTCTTATGCCGGGCATCCCTCTTGCTCTCGTCCGTGGCCATCAGTTTCTGCAAGCCTCGCCGTTTAATCTTCAAGGCTGTTTCTGTCTGCTCTATGGCAGTTCCGACATCGTCCCTGCTGACCCCGAGTCTTGGATCTAGCAGAATCTTTACCATTTCCAGATAGCCACGGGCCGCTCCGTGAATAGGGTTCATCTTGTTGGCGTTGACCTTCCAGATGTCTGTGCCCGGTACCTCAATCAGCATTTTCACGATGGCTGTATTTCCAGCCTGGGCGGCATGAAGTAGCGGTGTATCTCCATTTTGATCCACCGGGTGCTTGTCGACGTCAGTGCGCTCAAAAAGTAGCTTGAAGAGCTCCAAGTTATTATCCGAAGCAGCCGCCGCGTAAATTGTTCTTTTGCAATTGTCCCGGGCATTGACATCGAGGTTAGGGTGTGCGAGCAACAACTTGAGAATTTCACGATCCTCTAAACGTATGGTTGAGCAATAATGAAGTATTGTACCTGCCTCCCACATGCTATAGAATGTGAGTTGGTTTATATCAAGCCCTGGCTGCTCCAAGATGGCTTTGACCTTTCCTTGATCTCTGGAGATCACAGCTAGACGTAGAGCTGTATCATGATTATCACCATACACATGGTTGATGGGAGCAGGATCGCGAGAAAGGATGTATCGAAGCATCTCCTCTGTTCCGTCAGCAGCAACAGCAAGTAACGGTGGCTGCTGCTCAAAGTATTCCCAGTTGTGTAGTAATAGAGAATTGATTGCAAGCGCCAACTCCACGATTGCGATACTCCCGCTGAGCAGATAGTGTGTGAAGTTCTCGTATACCTCCTCATCATCCCAAAGTTTGTCGCAAAGACAAAGATGCTGGAACATGAACTCGCGGCCCCTCGTTCCAGCAAGGACTATCGGCATGACACCGGCTCTGTCAACGGTGCCCAGATCTATATCCTTTCTCTCAAGCAACTCAATAAACACATTCGTGTATCCTCTGTCAATCACCCAGAGTAGAGGCGCGCGATCCAGCCGGCCCTCCCTGTTGACATCGACTTCCTCCTGGGCGATGAGCACGGCAACCACCTCCGCGTGGCCCCCGCCAGCAGCCCAGTGAAGAGGACTATCACCGTCGTTATTCACAGCACCGGGCTCAGCGCCACTTTCAATCAGAAATCGAACAGCCTCCACATGCCCTCCCAAGACGGCAAAATGGATAGCGTTTTCTCCATTTCCAACTGTCCGCGAATCGAGCGGAAAGCCTTGCTTAGCGAGAAAACGAAGAATATCTATCTGCCCAGCAAACGCCGCAGCAAAAAGAGGCGGATATATCCATTTCCCATCTGGGTCGAAGTGAATGTCTGCGCCTTCCGCAACCAACTTGTCCATGTGATCAATGCGACCTAAATAAGCAGCTGCCATCAACGCAGCACCTCGCCACTCTTCTACGTCGGGATCATCCAGGTCAGCCTCGCCGGATAGTATGCCGATAATCAGACCTGTCCCCAGATGAGCAACAAGGGTCGATGCCAACGCATCTGTATATCTACTCCGTATTGTATTCGCATCTTCTTGGCTAAAAAGCTGAACAGCGCCCTCGACACCCTGAATGAGCGTATTCAAAAAAGCATACGGGCTCTTGCTTTGCGGGCTGTAATTGTATTTCTGAGCGAGGGACTTCAACAAGTAAGTCCCCATCGCCAAAGTAGACGGAGTTGGTGGTCCATATCGAATGGTAAGATCCCTGCCGAGCTTTCCCGTGCGAATTGCGGTCATGAAATGATCGATAATGACATCGTCGATAGGTTCTGTGTCGTGTCAGCACTACTCCGTGGTCTGGTAATACAGGAACGTACTCCCGATGAGCCGTAAGCTCAGAAACCAAAACAAGTCTGTGCTGGTAGGGACAGTTTTCGGCGTAGGTTTCTCAGGCCGGCCAGTTTCCCAGTTGGGGGATACAAGATGGAAGACATGATGGAGGATTTCATTGGGAAGAGTGAGGAGGCTCATTGTGGTTTGTTGTGAAAAGGGGACTTTGGATACGATTGTCTGACTTAACGGTGAAAGTCCGTCTACGCACTAGGCCTAATTGAGCAGCTCGTATGCATCCCCGGCCCCGGACTGACACGATCAATTCTAAATGTCTATTGGGCTATGCAAATCTATGGTATATTTTCTGTAAAGCAGAATGATCTTAAACTTTCTGGTCAACCTTTTCCTCACCCTCAAGCAGACTGACATACCCATCCCTCCGCCGGTACTCCCAATCCCCAGAAAAGCCCCAATATGTCGATAACCACAGATGGAATGAGTTCCACGGATAGACGAACCAGTTCTTGTCCGAGGTCTTGTCAATAAAATACTGCGAAACGTTAGCATAAGCACTATCACAGAGCAAAACGGATACGTACACTCCCACACAATCTACTATGAACCGTCTTATCGATCGCATTGTGGAGTTTCGTATCATACTCTCTCTCACTGCTCGCTTTGACTTCGACCGAGGACGCTTGATGCAGGAGGATTGGGTGGATGGATTGCATGACCATTTCAACCTCGCTATTCTTGTCAGCCTTACCCCGACAAGACGGAAAGAACATCAAAGCACGGAGGAAGAGTACCTCTCAATAATCTGAATAGTAGATGTATACAGTCTCCCCGAGTTCGGTCCAAGGATATAAAAGAAGTTCGGGAACCCATGCATAGCAACGGACTTGTATGTCGCCTTGTGGCCGTAGTCCTTCCAATGCTGCTCACGGGTTATGCCATTACGGCCAATGAGATTGTTCTCGTAGTGTGTCAAGTCGAAGCCGTTGGCCAGTAACTATATATCTTCTTGTTAGTTCTGGTCGCGTTCGTTGTGGGGATAAGAGGACATACAATGGCATCCACAAAGATCTCCTCGCCAGACCCAGTGATTATAGAATTCGACGTAATCTCCGCGATCGGATCACTCGTCAAGCGCATATTATGCTCGTGCAGAGAATCCAGATATCCACGGTCGAAAATTCGCCTCTGTATGGAACAACACATAAGCTCAGCTAAATAAATAGCCCCCGGAAGACTAAACTCACCCTGCATCCAAACTCGTATGTCGGGATTAAAAGATCCCAGTACGACTCTTACCACGGGTTAGTCACAGCCAAGCAAGTCGAGGTAACACGACAGAAAGCCGAGTTGGGTGGGATCGGGGTAGGGAAGGTCATACCCGGTGCCGTGTCCTGCACGTATCTGCGGCTTTTGTTCTCGACAGATGCTCGGCCTATCTTGCCGAGTTTGTTGTTCTGGAAGCGGAACCATGTTATCTCCATGTAGAGGAAGAGAATCAGTCGGACGAGGTAGAGGAGGAGGGGGATTCGACGGAAAATCGTCCGCAACTCGGGGGAAATCTGGTGGTTTGTTGCGTCGACGATGTGATGGGGTGACTGACGGTGGTTCTATTAGCGAGGCTGTGCAACAGTAGATGGTGTACGAACCCTCATGAACTGTGTGACTGATTTTGTTTTGTGGATGATAGCCGGTACCAACTGCGCAGCCGATGCTATTTCCATCAGTATCGGTATAGTTTTCGAGAATGTCCCAAAACCATTGAGAACACTACCTACCTCCATTTCCAATAACAGCAACATGCTTATTTGTCAAATTCACCCCATACTTCCACCTGGATGTATGTATAATCTCCCCTTGGAAGCACTCGGCACCAGGAATTTTCAGATCTTGTGGATTTACCAACCCTCCAACAGCCGAGATCAAGACCTGACACTGTTGCATAAACTCTTGTCCGGTCTTGATGTCTCGCAGCTGGACAGTCCACGTATGTGTTCTCTCCCGCCATGCCGCCCCGATCCACTCCACATTGCCGGTGAAATGCTGGTCGACACGGTACTCCTTGACAACGGACGATAGATAGTTCAGGATCTCGGTCTGAGGCGGAAACATCTGTGTGAAGTCGGCATTGGGTGCGAAAGAGTAGCTGTAGCAGAATCCGGGGATGTCGACTGCGCATCCGGGATCTTTGGAGGAGGGTCAGGTTTGAACAGTGAGCTAGGGCTTGGTGACGAACATGTGTTTGCCCACCAGGTTCCTCCTAATCCTGCTTGACGGTCATAGATGCAATAATCATTCAAGTTGAAGTCTCTTCTGAGCCGACATGCCATTGCAATTCCGGATACTCCGCCGCCGATGATGATTACACGGCATGGAGAGCGTGAGGGGAGAGCCATTGCAGTGAGTGTATCGGATCAATAGTAAAGAAATCTGGGGCTTCTAGAAACAGCATCAACGAGGGAGGTAGGCTTTAAGCATATCTATTTCCGCTCTACAAATCTACGAGGACTCAAACATCCTATCCAGCTCCTTCGTACCCATTCTCAGCCACAGAATCGGACATACCGACGAAAAAATCCCCATCCAGACCCGATAGGATGGTACGAAGCCCGATCTCCCGATATCGCTGTTAATTTCCTCTTGGGCTGCAGGCCGCCGTCAGAAACGTGGCGTTCAGATCGCACTCTCCTACCCAATCATTTGTAGTATGGATTCCTCTTCCCGCCGCGTGGTTCGCGCTGTTTCTCGATTCCGACAAGCCACAGTTTACCCGACGAACTGGATCTCTGCGTTTCTCAGCCAGCGATTCAGTCTTCAGCCAGCCTCTACTCGATTGACATCTGTCAGAAACCGACAAGCGCCACGCCTGGACAGCGCATACGCAGCGCTGCCTAATTCCTGCAGAAGTTTCGGTTGATTTCAGAATTCAGCTCGGACATGCCCGAGTTGTGGTGCGGATACGAATGGGGTTTGCGTGGTTCTTGATCTTGATATATGGTGGATGGTATCGTCTCGCTAAGAAAATATCAAACTCTTCAATTGGCATCACGCAGACACAATGTTGACAGACGCGGTACTTTTCGCGTTGTACGTGGGCCACCAGGCCGACATTCCATCCTTCCGGACCAAGGCATTAGGGGTCACAGTCTTCCTCGCTCTTTCCCTCATTACAATCTCCGTCCTTTTCATGTTCACCCGGGCACTCTTCACCACCCGGCAATTGATCTCCCTCTCCGACAAAAGCCAGACTGTTCTCGGAAAGCCCCTCCTCTTCCCCGTCAACTTCACGCATATGCGCATGTCCCCAGTGAAAGATAAATTCAGCAACCAGTTCCTCCTCATTGGAGCCCCAGTGGGTCTGCGTTGCCGAGTCGGAAATCTACTCGGAATTGACGACAGCTCACTCGATGTCTCTCTGCCGCCAGGAGGCGGGGATAAATCAGTCTGGATTAGGATCGTTTCACATATGAGCTGCTGGTTCAGTTTCGATGCCGTTAGGCTTCTGCATCGCGGAGATCACGGGGCGGATTTGAGGGAGAAGTTGGATAATTTTCTTCAATCTCAGGTGTGCTCTGCCCTACAGCATTTGGATAGAACCAAACTGACGAGAAGCAGAAGGAAGATCCTGCGCAGTGGCCATACGCATATGCACTCAGTGTCCCTCAATTTATGGGCTGGTCTCGCAGCGTGGTGAGCTGGTGGTACCTCTACAACGAAGCGCGGGAACTCGATGCCCTCATCCTTGAGATCAACAACTCGTACTGGGAGAAGAGAAACATTTTGATCAGACTCAAGCCGACCACGGACAAGCTCTCACCGAAAGAGTTTGTAGCCGCGGAGTACCTGGATAGTCGACACTTGGTGCGCTCTCTGCCCACAGCATCCCGGGCCAAGTTCTATGGGGGCGACTGGCATAAGTACATCTTTGCCTCTCCATTCGAGAAGGTCGACGGAGTCGTCTCGCAGCGCATGATGGACCCGTTACGTCCGAGCGCCTGGACATCGAACGCATCGTTTTCCAACATGACCACGCTCGAAGAGACGGGCGAGGTTAGGATGGCTACGCGGTTGACATGTGCAGGCGCACCAATTGACCCAACGCAAATGAGTACCTGGGACGTGGCAAGGCTCCTTTTCGGATGGACCCTCCCAGGCATGTTCACCACGCTGGAGATCGTTCTCAAGGCCTTGAAGATCCGATTTTCAGGGTCAATGAAGATGAACTCCAAGCCTCCTGTCCGGAGCGGTAGCGTAGGCCGCCATATCACAAGAATGGAATTGTACGTTTAGCCCATGTTCGTCTTCATCATCAGGATACTAACAAATTAGGGACCTTGAGCCATTCTTTCGCGCGTATCTCGCCCACTGTGTTGAAGCGTACCCCGAGCCTGTCGAACTCACATACCTCCCCTGTCGGTCCTTTACCAACGACACAATCCTCATGCGCTCCCCTTCGTATCACGGGAAGGAGATCTCCAGCGTGCTCCGTCTAACAGTCGAGCCCAGCGACCCAGGATTCTATACAAGAATCACCACCTACCGAGACGTGAAAACGGCCCTGGCCGAAGAGACACAACCAACCGGACAGGCAGCCGATCCAACCGCTCGACGACTCATTGTCTCCGATGTCCCCCTCCTCGCGTCAATCCTCGATGGTTCAAATAAAGCCAGTACACCGAGCCCTTCGCCATGGAAACATCGACAGCTCCTCTCATTCTCTCGCGGTATCTCAAAGCCCTCGTTGATGGATGATTTCGTCCTATCTCAGCCCCCTTCTTCGTTTTCTCCCCATATATCTCCTCTTTCTGTCTATACAGCCGCCTCCCTCCGACTTTCAACTGCCCGCAGACTCTCCTTCAATTTCCAAAGACTCCTCTCAGTCTTGAACTTTCTCGCCTCGTCTCTTTTTCATTGGACACTTCTACAAGGATTAGCCCGGCTCCTACGGTCGAGTCCTAGCCTTTTCAGCGTTCAATTCAATTCCAGCCAAATCTATATAATCGAGACAACTCTGTTAGGGCTGGGATATCTGTTCGTCATGACGGGGCTGGCTACGCTGAGGAACTGGATTTTGCGATAGACTGGACCTAAACTAAAACTAGGCCTGGGCGGCTTTCTAGTTGATAGATGTCATTTTATTGCATTTAGACAGGGCTGTTGTATAGAACCAAGTGCACTTTTCACGCATTCAACTCTATAGTATATATATATTCTGTAAACTAGAATGCCGAAGTCCCTCTCAACCACAATGCACAAATGATACATCAAGTTTCAGCATACCTCTATGAATAACAACTGGAGAGTCGAGACACACCCAATAGACACTGTTCCTACTCTCCGAGATTGCATGGATTCCCCGCCTTACACCTGCCTGACCTTCCGTCAAGAACCAGTGAATCGAACTTCCTGCATTAGCCAAAACTCCCCGACGACGCATAAGCCACCATCGTTAACCGAAACCCCGACCCAATAAAAAGCTTCCCATCCTCGGAGAAAGATCGTACACTTCTCGTGGCTGAAACACCGCGAACGTTAGAATGGCTGCCACGTGTGGCGTACTTGTCCAACATCATGGTCTGGGGATCGCTGTCTCCATGCGCTGTTTTCCGCGGAGGGAAGAAATCAGGGAGATTCGACTCCTGAGGTGGGATGGGATTTAGGTAGCCCGGGGTGCTGTGTACATAGTCATAATCTACATTAATCGGATAGCTCTCTATAGATACCGAAAGGTTGATCCTTTATGCCTAGTGAGCTACAAATATCAGGGCCTGAGCTAAGTGAGTACTTTCATGAATGCTGAAATTCGATTATAATTGTGCGCCGCATCACCAGCCTGTTATTTCAGCATGGAGATTAAATGCACTACGACCATAACTCAGGTAGTAGGGTATCGATACATTGGCTATACATAAACCTCTCTAGGTCATCTATTCATCAATAGGGAAGCGGTCCAGGAACTTGAACGTCGTGAGGCCCTCCTTCAAGCTACTGACGAAGTCCTGGCTGACGCTCTCAGCCACAAAGACGCCCTCTCGGTCTTGAGAAATGCCGGCATTCTCGAGAGCAGTGGATCCACTGCCCAGCGCGGCAACAGGCTTGCCAAAGCGGAACGCGTCGACAAGTATCTCAAACGGGCGGCCGGCAGGATAGAGGGTAGAGCCCTTGCTTGAGGCGGAGTGTACACCGAAGAGGTCCTCGACACCAGGGGCGACAATGACGGCGTCGAATTGGATAGCGTCGGAGCCGGAGTAGGTCTGGTCTACGCCGTCGGCGAGACGCTCGGCGACGACCAGGACGTCGACTTCGCTTCCGCGGAGCTCAGCAGAGAGAGCGGTCGCAATGCTAAGAGACGCCTCTTCGGTGACGGAGGCGAGAATTCCGACCTTCAAGCCGGCCAGCGTCTGGAGTCTGTGTCCGAAAGCGCCGACGTCAACAGTAGTGTTGTCGTGATAGTAGGTTGGGTCAGCCTCGGGCTCATTAACACCAATAGCACGAGCGACACGACGGGCAAGATCGTTCGAAATACGGTTCAGCTGGATAATCACGTTGTTTTTCACGACATCGCTCTTGACATTGGAGTTCTCGAATCGCATTGCGTTGACAATAAACTGCTGCTCCGCCGGGAGAAGCGAGTTGAAGAACAGACGGGGCTGGGACCAGGCGTCCTCGAAGGTAGAGCTTTTGACGCGGACGAGGTTGCCACTACCAGTGCGATCGGGGGCAGTGAAGAAGCCACGTCCGTCAGTCTGGTTGGCCTGCTTAGGGGAGCCGGTGTTCAGAGTATTAGGAGAGTAGGCGTTAGGGTTAAGGGGGATGAACATTTGGCCGGCGCCATCGCGGTTGTTGTTGTGAACTGGGACGCGAGGCTGGTTAATGGGAAGCTGCTCGAAGTTGGGACCGCCGTTACGGTTGAGCTGCGTGTCGAGGTAGGAGAAGAGACGGCCTTGGAGGAGGGGGTCTTCACTGAAGTCAACACCACGGACGATGTGACCAGGTTGGAACTAGCTAGTCAGCATAAGCATCAAGGGAGTAGACAGGGAGTAGTACCATAACCTGCTCGGTCTCGGCAAAGTAGTTGCGAGGGTTTCGGTTGAGAGTCATCTTGCCGAGCTTGGTCAAGGGGACGTACTCCTCAGGAACGATCTTGGTGGGATCTAACACGTCGAATCCGAAGCGCAGCTGGTCTTCCTCATCCATAAGTTGCACCGAGAGCTCCCACTCGGGGAAACGACCGGCTTCAATTGACTCGAAAAGATCCTGGCGCAAGAAGTCCGCGTTCTTGCCCGAGATCTGCTGGGCTTCTTCCCACACCAGACTGGCCTTTCCTTGGAGAGACTTCCAGTGAAACTTGACGAGCTTGGACGCGCCATCATTAGTAACGAAACGGAAGGTGTGGACACCGAAGCCGTCAACATGGCGGAACGAACGCGGGATACCATGACCGGCCATCGCCCACAACAAGGTGTGCAAGGTGCTGGGCTGCTGGCTGAAGAAATCCCAGGCGGAGTCATGCGCAGTGGCCGCTTGGGGAATTTCGCTATCTCCGCTAGGCTTGACGGCATGGATCAGGTCGGGGAACTGGATGGCATCCTGGATGAAGAAGACAGGAATGTTGTTTCCGACGATATCGAAGTTGCCCTCATCGGTGTAGAATCGAGTAGCGAAGCCATGAACATCACGAGCGAGATCCGAACTACCGCGACTTCCTGCGACGGTGGAAAAACGGACGAACATGGGAGTCTCCTTGCCTTCGCTGCCCAGGAAGGAGGCCGCGGTAATGTTGGAAAAGTCGCCGTAGGAGGTGAAAACACCATGGGCGCCAGCTCCGCGAGCATGCACCGCACGTTCAGGGACCTAACAGATTATCAGCATGCGAAAAGAAGTCAGACAAGGGGAAGCGCACTCGTTCGTGATCGAATCGCTGGATCTTCTGGCGGAAGATAAAGTCCTCGAGCAAAGTCGCACCACGCTCACCAGCCTTTAGACTATTCTGATCCTCGATTGGACCTCCAACATCGGAGGTCAGATAAGCATCCGAGTCAGCGTAGTAATAGCTGGATAGGAACTCCTCCGTCCCCTCAGTCGCATCAGCCGCATCGGCATTCGTGTCGCGACGATCCAGCTCGCCAGTCATGTACGGACAGGCGGCACTGGCGACGCCAATGAGCCCCGCAATGGTGACGGCTCTCATTTTGAAGGTCTAAAAATGAAATAATAATGAAATAATGATGGGAAAGAATAAAGATGAATTAAAGTTAATGTAGGACTGAGCTTGACATTCCAACTGGCGGCTGCAGGGCGGGCAGGACTATTTATACATGGAGCTGGCGATCAGCAGTTGGGAAGCTGCAGGAACAGCGACACAACAAGCAGGCACGGCGTGCGCCTGGAACTGGATCAGCTTATTTCAGCAAAAAGGTCTGGAAGGAGCAAACGAATGGAACAAATGGATTCTTGTTGACTTGCTCCATCAGGCGGCCTCGATAGGAATACGTCAGGGATCGTACAGCAATGGCTCGGGAGCTTGTCTGCATCAGGTTAAACCGGCGCATGCCGAGCAGGTTGATCCTCTTGGCCTATCTGTAATTGTGGGCTGATGAGTGGTTATTCCTTCTATACAGTCCAGGTCGAGGCCAGAGTGCTTGGTAATTGTGCTCTGGCTGGATCGTAACTCAACAACTTCTCCACTGTCTTGTTGAGCTTCGTCTTGGCGTCTGAATCAGGAGAGGGACTGAACCCAACTATTGGTGTGACGATGTGATTGTGTGACTTAAATAGAATAGCTCCTGTGGTCAGCTTACTCTGAGTGCAGCAATTTGTCCCCAATTTGTAATTGTGTCGCTCAGAATGCCCTGCCACCGCCAGATACCGAAGGGAGTACGCTGCGGAGATACGGAGTCTCTGCGACTCTGCGAGCGAAGCGAAGTCAATGCACGGCGGAGATACTCCGCAGAGCGAACCGAAGGATTGTCTGTCACCCTCAATATTTTGCCCAGTCGGAGTCTGTATAAATCTCAGACATTGCAGGTCTGAAAGCGATGGATTAGTGAGATGATCGGCTCTGGACTTTAATATCCGCGTTACAAAACTGGGGAACCCGTCCTGAAATTAGGCAGGCCGCAGTCTATCGATTCTTGATTATTCAATAGACCATTCAGTCTTCCGTAATTGTCAGGACTTGGAACCCATTGGTCCACTGTGGACCAGAGGATGAATAACATTTCTCGTTCTCCATCTCGTTTTCCGCTGACTACTCTGTGTTGACAAGCTCTTAGCCTACAGCAGCAAGTGAACATCAGCACCCAAAGCTCAATCAACCAATTCATTATCCTGGAATACTTCTGTTGTACATAAGTACTCCGGAGTCTCTACCCCGGAGCAGGTGTCCATTGTCAGCTCATGGAATTGCCACTCGTTTGATCCGGCTCTGAGCTTTGGCCGAGCTTGGGCCGACGATCGCCCATTCCGCGACCGTCGCACCAACTTCTTCCTCCCCGTCCACCACAGCCTGGTTCCCTGAGATCACAAGAGTCGCGTACCGCCGGACATACACAGGTTCGTCCAGTTCTATCGTTGTTGTGTTCCCAACAGGGCTCATGATCTCATTCGCATCGGTTGCATTGGCATCGTACGGTCGCGATTGCCTAATCCTCGTCAGGGACGCCACAATCCTTACCTCCGGTCCAGGCGACGCCATCGTCGATCCAACATCCTCCAAAGGCTGATCATGGAAGATCACAGTTGCATTAATTGGCGGTGATTGCGCCCATTCAAAGTGAAATCCAGATGCCAGAGTTTGCGACCGGTCCAAGGTCAAGCCCACATTGACTGTGATGGAGCTCGCCTTGGATGACGTGGGCTGCCAGCGCGTGGAGGTTGCACCGTCCACGATGGAAATTGGAAATTGACCGGGCTCGAAATCGTCTACGGAGAACACAGGGCTACACTGGATGAGATTCCCCTCGATCGTGTTGACGGTCCCGATTTGTCGGTTACGTACGGTCAGGGGGCCATGTGCAGGAAGGCGGTGCATAATGGCATTTTCAGCCAAGCCGACATAGACAGGGATAGAGGTATTGGCGAAGCGTCGATCAGCGGTGCTCAACGGAGGGGTAGCTGCGCGCTCAATCACGGTGTGCGTGTAGTTGGATTGTGCCGAGATGGGATAGCCACGCCAGTAGAACGTGCGATACTTGACGTACGGAATCTGCGGTGGGAGGTTGGGTTCGATGTGGATAGCATCGTCAGGACGCAATCGAAGGCCGAGGTATCCAAAGAGGACGGCCTGGTTCGCACCACCATGTCCAGTCAAGAACGGATACGCAGGATGGGTGCCGCCGTTGACGCTCGCATCATCGAGCATCTGCTCGGAAAGCTGGAAGAACGGCGCTCGTGCATAAGGAGCATATGAGTACTGTTGATAAGTGTATGCTGAGCATCCGGAAGGAGAAACAGCACCAGCAACGATGGAGAAGATCGCCCAGGTCATCGCAGGACCGTCAGCAGACTGTCGGTTCGCGTAGTAGTCAAGGTCAATCAACGCTGTTTCAGCTGTGTAGTTGTCGTATACCAAAGGATAAGTGATGAGTACAATGTCGGCCTGCTTGACTGCTGCAGTTCCATTCATGGTGGCGTACTCCAGCGTCACCCCGTTTTCCCGAAGCACAAGGGTGTTGTCGGAGATTTTGGTCCAAGTTTCGTTCTGTTCATGGCCAAATTGCTGCCGGAATGTATTGGCGTATTGGAGTGTCTCGGAAATGAGTGACATGGTAAAGCCACCGGCATCAACATGGTTCGCATATTCATCCTTTAACTGTTAGTACGACAGCGCGGTAGAACGGGATACTTACAGGGTCTGTCATATTAGTTAACGTCCAAGAAGATTCGTTGCGTTGGACGATGTTGCTGTACAGCGTCGCTACGGAATCATAGATGGGGAAGTGCTTCTCGCGGAAAGTATCCGTATCACCACTCGTTACCCACTGGTAGATCAAGGATAACCCAATGTCACCGTTCAAATGGTACTGGTAATCCCAGCAGGCCCCGGTGCCGGTACAATTACCGAAACGCCCACTCGTCCACGGATATATTGCTGCGGATGGTTCGATATAGGTCTGGTTCTTAGATCCCGCATATGTCGTCTTGATGTTCTCCCTCGCTTGAGGGTACATATTCGTGCGATAGTTGGTAAAGGCCTGCGCCGCCTCTGGATGAGATGTCACGAGTCCAGGCTGCATCCAAACGTCCGCATCCCAGAAGACCATACCGGCATACGAATCAGAGGCCAGTCCACCCACTGCGACACTGTGAACATTCAGAGCTGCTTCTGAAGCCGCTTTGATGGCATTCTTCCCAACGGTGTTCTGTAGTAGATAGTACGTATTCGTAACCGCAATAATGGCGGAGTTGATGATGTTTTCGTCGTTTGGTAGTCGGCCTGTCGTTGGGTTGGTGAAGCGATCAACAGAGTCCTCGTGCAATATAGTTGCCCACTCGCCCGCGTGCGAACGGAGAGAGTGTCGGTACCCTGCTTCAAGTGCGTCGGAAACTGCTTGTTTCGCCGTCTGTTGAGGGTTTTCAAACGCGTCCGTGGACGCGGCGCCGACGAATTTGGTGATTCGGACTTTCTCATCCGCAACGAAGTTGACATTGATCGCCTGCGCAATAGAAGACTCGTTGGTACTCACATAAGGCTTGTCACTCACGCGTCGGCGCGATGACATATCAACCTGCTCCGAACCAGTGACATTTGCATAAAAGTATGCAGAGACATCAGAAATTCCCCATGGTCGGACGGCCGAATATATAGCACCGTCGTCTTCCCCAGATTCGACGAAATCTGTTCGCACAGCAGAGTAACCATCAAGAATATTGACTATCGTTGCTTGCGTATCTTGTGAGGGCGTGATTTCCATATCCACCACGGCATGGTTCACATTTAGCTTGTTTGCGAAAAGTCGGTAGATAATTTCGTATGACCCCTTGTCTCCAGCTGGGGTCCAAGTATACGACCACGACAAAACGCCCGCTTTGAAGTCATAGCTGGATTGGAAGTCGCTCAATGTTTGATTGTCCACCGTCGAGTCAAGGTAATCCTCTCCTCCCAGGTCTAAGATAAGACCACTCCAATGAGGTACGCCGCTGATGACACTCTCACCCCCGTACTGGTTCATCCAGGGGAAGTTGGATCCATTAGTCTCTGCCTGTAGATCGTAGAATCCAGCAATGGTAGCGAACGACTGTCGCCGGGAGTACAGCGGCCAACCGTTGATCACGTCGCCAGAGACAGGCAGGTCAAGCTCAAAGAACGGGCCAACGCTAGATACACTGATCCCGATGTAACCATTCGCAACTGAACCACGCGATTGATAATGTCCTTGGTCGAGAGCGCTAGTCGTCAAAGTCCATTTATCCTCGTCCCAGGTAACCCCATCGAACATCGTTTGGTAGGTGTTGTTAGAGGATGCGGAAATATGTTTCCCATCATGTCTTCTCGTGCATTCTTCAATGCGCGCATTAAATCGGTCTGGAAGACTGCTTGCCCCTAGAGGAAGTTGAGGCAGCACAGCTAGCCATGGAGAGATAGACTATTTGGAGAGACATTAGTAGCGGAATCCGACTCAATGGAACATACTCACTTTGAAGCGCATTTTGCCTCACGTCCAAGTTAAGTGCGAAGAAATGGCAGACGGCACTCGTCCCCGTTAACTGAGAGATGAACGAATCTAAATACTTCCACACAAGACGATCAAAACCAGGTTCCATCACATCTCCATTCTCGTTTCCAAGACCGGAAATCGAATGAATATCTCTCGGCGCTGACGGAGGCCCAGAGGCCATCTCCCGGCAAAGCTTGGAGAAGCCGGCAGGTGAGTACAACCTCACCCCGTCTAACTTTTCCCGGACCGCAGTTGGCAGCGGGGTACTCCAAGCCACAGAGAGAACGATCAGCTGATGATTGGGAGCTGCCAGACAGGACGAACCACGCGGAACCACTCTTTGGCCTTCGTCCCTTGTTCATAGTGTGGTTGACCGAAGCCGATGACGTTATATGCCAGTGATTGAGGAAAAACAAGATGAACAAAACCTACTTTGTACGGACTATGGAGTACGAAAGACTACCACAATTAGCCCGATAAATCAGCGACAAGTTCTGTGGAGTGTGGGGTCACGCGGGTTGAAAGTGTGGAAGCCTCAGGCAACGTAGATCGCAAACACTGACAGCCTCAATGCGACTCATTCCACCCTTGCTCGTCAGCATAACGTCTATTTCCTCCGGGCCATCTGAGCTTCTAGCCGATTGAATCCATCTCCCAATGGGCTATCCGACTTTATTTGTCGCCTTCTACCACCCTCGCTATGGCAACTTCCGGCATTGGGCTCTTCACCTCCACACAGACTCCGAGGATCTGGTCTTCGAGGTTGACGGAGAGCACCCCTGTTTTACGAAAGCCACGACCCACGGGAAACCCACTGACTCCGACACTCTTATCGAGTCGCTGTTCATCGGTGACATCGGCATCCCAGACATTCCGACCGTGAAACAAATCGTTGAAGAGGCAAGGGTGGACAACGAGACGCTGGAATGGGATTGCCAGGACTACGTGCTGGAGATCTTGGAGGCCTGTGAACGGGAGGCAATACTTGAAGAGGATGACATGGATTATGCAGAAGTGATGCAAATATTACGCAGCACGCGAGGACCTATGCTGTGAGCCTTATTCTCAACCGGGCAAGGATACAAGGGAAAAATAATCGATGATTTCCACGAGCTTGCATGCAAATGTCATACGATCACGAGGCCTGTGTTTTCGTGATGTGGTGATATGATTTGCCAGGGGTTGCATGATATGTACTACTTGGAACTACCTCACGCAATGCCCAGAAAGGCGGGGAAAGTTATGACAATTGGCTTTTCCACCCAATACGTCTCCATGCTTCTTTCCTCAGCGCGACGGCTGTCTGGCGCGTTCTCTCCATTGCCGACTGGTTTTCAATAGCCCTGCGCAGGAGAAAATGAAGACACTCTTCCAATGATCCCCATGCCAAACATTTAAAGACCCCTGGCAGTGCAGCGTTCCCCTGATCTCTTTGGGAGACCTCACTCGAGCGGTTGTGTGCCAGCAGTTCACAACTTACTTCGTCTGCCATGCCCTGCAGCTGACCCAGGTCGACAGGAATCGTCGGCAGCCTGTTCTGCATCCGGGATCGCGACAGCGAATGGGCTTTCCGTACGCTCGCCGCGTTATGCGTCGCAACGAACAAGCAAACATCGGGGAACATGTGCGGGGCAGACATGTCGCCTACAGGGAAACGCCGCGTAAGCAGGCTTTGCACAATGTGGTTATAGTTGGAATCTGTTTCAGCTTTCGTGTCGTGGATCCTGGATCGATAGTCATGAGCAATGTAGGCGCCTCGGACTAGCTTGATCCCCAGAGTCCAGCCTTCCGCATTCGCGAGCCTAAGGTGCCGACAGACGTTCTCTGTTGACCCTTTTAGATATGCCTGAATGGTGTTGAAGACGACCACCCTGCCCTGTCGATTAAACTCCCTCATCAGGTCGATGGTCCAAATGTCGATGGCTGTTTGGAAAATTTGTTGCTCTGCGTCAATCCACAGACGTGATCCTTGTTCTGCAGTGGCCGTACAGATTTCGGTGATCGCTGCGTGGACTCGTTGGGGTGGGATCAGATCGCCCCGCGTCAGAGCTTCAACCGCGGCCGGGCCGGCTCCTGTAAACCTGGCTTGTCAGGTTACGATATGTGTGGGTTCAGAAGACTCACTTGACACTCAGATAATCATCCTTTCCAATCATTCTCAGTGTGCGAAAGTTGCCTTCCTTCCACTCATCCACGGCACGGTCCAGCACTTCTTGTTTGGTACTGTCATCTGCAGTCTGGTCTTTGACAATATCCATCCGCGCGACAGACTCCCGAGCATACCCCAAGATTACTCCTTTGAACCCCAGGTCTTTCGTCCTCTGAACACATTGACGAACCTCTTTCTCACTCTCGCCAGCGCAAAAGTGGTTGTAGATCGTGGTGCGCAGGAGATACCGCATGGCCGGGTTCCTAGACGGGTGAAGCAGTGAAGATTGGGATTCGATCATATACTTCATCAAACCCAGGCAAGGCCTCAGCAACGGCGATGATATCACCGAAGTAAAGAAGACCGAATAGATCAGGCTCTTCGTGGGAAGGACAGCCAGCGGTGACTCGGCAGTTGGGGCGCGTAGCGGGAGGCCATGGTGCGTAGGTGAGCTCGATGAGAGCCTGAGCCCTGTAAAGGAGAACCGGGGGCGATTCCTCAATAGAGTCTTAGAGTGCATCTCGCCGATAGTGAGCTCTCGACCAGCAGGGCCGATGCGACGCTATTTATCTCCAAATGAGGGGTTCATGCTCGCTAAGCCACGTACATATACGACTCAATCCTGCAACTACTACCTCACACTATACACGAAATGCGCCTTGCAGTTGCCTTCTATTAACATCAATAAATGAACCGGCCCGGTGACCGCAACACACCAGCTATCGATCTATCTATTTCCATGCGCTCCAGACGCCTCACCCGTGGATCATCACCTCAGCAAATGTCGCCCTCACAGTTTTTCTCTCTAATTCCATCAGACCCTTGACCGTACAGCCTTTCGGGGTAGAATTGCTCTCTCTCAAGTGTGTCGGGTGTCTCTTCTTCAAAAGCTCCACCATCCCCTCCAACATCCGAAAACGGCCCTCGTCAACCCCTCTGCTACGCATCCATCCAGGATCCCTTCCAGGGGCACCGTAATTAGCGCCATCGATGCACTGGTCAGCATTGTTGCCGTTTTGAAACCGTCATCCGATAAATACTTGAATTGTCCAACCTGTCCAAAGATCCATCCCAATAGGTTCTCCAAAGCCCGAGGCATTTCAGACATGTTTTCAATGACAGTCATAGACTTGTTCACTTTGGAAGCAATATTTGGCATTGCTCGGACAATGATTGGCAATGGCAGGTGTGCTTTGCCTCCTCGGGTGATGTGATCTCTGATGTCCTTGTTCGATTTGCCTGCCACAACGCTTATCACGACTTTCTTGGTGAGGGCTTGCTGCACCCCGGACTCTTTCAGAATCTTCTCCGTCTCAACGTGTGGACATGCAAGTATAATGATACTAGCCTGCTTCATGGCTTTGGCATTCTCCCTCTTTTGGATGGTAACTCGGTGTTTGTCCGCTGCGTATTGCTTCGCAAGTCGTTTGTGAGATGCGCTACTCTTCGTCGTAGCTACGAAACGAGCAATCTTCACTTCTCGTGTTCCATATGTTTTTCTTGTCGCATTTAGGAGGCCGGTCAGAATGGCGGATCCTATGGCCCCTTCTTTCTGTCAGCGTAGCGCGGGAATGATCGAGCCGACACCTACCACATCCGATGATCGCGATGACCTCTGGACCTCGTTTAGTCTCTCGATTCTGCGATATTTTGATTCCTTTTAATCATCAGCTGTTGATACCGTGGATAGTCGGGAAGTTGGAAAGTGGGGGGAATTGCTGGGGAGAAGAGTCCGGAGGAAAGAGAAAAGGTCAAACATAACCTGTCCATGGTTCATTGACCGTCAAAAAGCAATCGGTGGGTGGCCCTTTCATATCCTAAGATGAAGGCTGTCCAAATATTCAAAGAACTTCTTCAACGCTCTCTATGTCGCCTCTACCTAGGTAGTCCAAACCTCTCCCATGCCTGGCCTCGTTGTGAAGGTTGCAGCAGTCATATCGCAGCACCATGAGAGTACGTTGTGGACTTCCTACGCCCCAGCACAGGGCCAAAAATTCCAGCAGCGGGATCATTCTGTAATATGTGCTCTACAGATATCGCCTTGTTTTCTGAGAGCCTGTATCATGACACGGCCAGCCTAGTTAAGCTTAGCTGCTGCCTTCCGTAATCGGCTTAGCGGCGGCCGCTTGGTGGGCCCGGTCGGCGCTTTGAATCCTGTCCTGAAGCTGCCCAGTCCGATCGCCTCAGCTTGACCGTGTATGACAGCAACTTCGACCTTCCACCGAGAAACTTCTACTCGGAGAATTGTCCGAGTACATTTCACTTGCACTTCCACCTTTCTACAGCCGACAATGGCAGCGGCCGACAGCCCTCAAACCCGGGCGGCCAACGTCTGCACCAACTGTAAGGCTCGCAAAAAACGCTGCGATAAGTCGCTGCCAAGCTGTCGCTACTGTGCCGAGTATGTTTCCTCCTCTACTTCAATCCGATGAGCTGTCACGGATGTTTACTTGTGAAGACACGATGTGCCTTGTGTGTATCGGCTTCCCAATCCGAGTCTCCGTCATCAATCCCTGGTGGTGACATCAGACCTGGATGCCTGGATGGGCTACCGGGCGCAGGACACTATTCGCACGAGTATCAGGAATCTTCCAACAGTCAACCCTGTCGGGGGTTCGACCCTGCTGCTGTTTGATAGCCTGATGTCCCTTCCGCTCTCGGAGCAGGTCCGCTGCGGCGCTCTGGCCGAGCTGCCCCCGACGGCCGAGGCGACACTGTGCATCCAAGCCCATCGGCTGCTAGTCGTGTCAATAGGGATGTACCTCGACGGTATCAGCGTACGCTACTTTCAGGGAATCCACTCCTTCATTCCAATTGTGTCCCGCCGGCGATTCCATGATCACCTCATTACCTCGGGTGTCAACTCGAAAGCCGACTTTGCCCTGCTGTTGCTTTGCATGGGGCTGCTCACATACACAGCCAACTCACCCAACAATGTAGAGCCGAAAGGAAGGTTATCCGTTGATGACATGACCTTCTACGTGACCACAAAGTCTCTTCTAGCCCAAGCACAAGCCCTCTGTGCACCCACCGTTCATCTCATCCAGGCAGGTGTGCTGCTGGCGGTCTATGAATACGCTCATGGTCATCTGGAGCAAGCCTTCGTATCCATCGGTTCCTGTGCCCGCATGGCCTATTCGGCCCGGCTGCAATACCCTTCGTCCCATTCGGCCACCGGCACCCCCTTGCCGCAAACTGATTGGGTTTCTGGAGAAGAGGGGATCATCACATGGTGGGGAATACTCATTTGTGAGCGGTACGCATGCATGCATATCCTGAATGTTGCCGATAATAAAAAATCCAACTAACACTTCAGCGGGGTCTTTTAGAACGATCTTGTGTGAATTGGCTATCCTAGACCAACCGCTGGGGTTAGTAATGCCCCCCAGAGATATCCGACTGCCCATTGAGCTTAGTGCATTGGATCAGGGCAATTGGACCCCGCCGCCTTCATCCAGTGTCACAATTGAATGTCTAAGCTCCCCTACGGTTGGGGCCTTCGGACGGACCGCCCAAGCCGCGTGGCTCCTAGATGGCGTGCTTCAAGGTCTTTCCATGAGGGATCCGAATCGGAAACGGGCGCATCTACACGAAACCGACCGGACTTTGCAGTCATTCCTAGCCATCATGATGCAACAGTATGGAGGTAATCCCGGCGTCTATTGTGTCGCTGTCGCCCTGAGCATACGGTTCGTACTTTTCGTCTACCGGCTTCTATCTGCTAATCCAGAGTAGGGGATTGTTTCTTCTGCATTGGCATCTGCTTGATCAACCCCTCAGAGACTGTCCGGAAGACCGATCAGCCCCAGACTCCTATGCGGCCCTGGACACCATTACCAAAATAGTTATCGACATCGCCGGTACCCACGAGCACGTTCCCTTCAGCCAAATCGATGGCCTACCTCCGAGTTGTCTTTACATTATGCGGGCAGCGCTGAAACATATCCATCGTAGTCCTTCCATCCTTCCGGATGAAGAGCTGCAATGCGCCACCCTCCGATTGCGGAACTCGTTACAGCATTTTGAACTCCGTTGGGGCGCATCGACAGATGTATCTAGTAGCGCACCGGCCTTTTAATAATCTTTCTCTCTCATAGGAATAACTGGGGCTTACTCAGAGTAGTTTCGGGATCTATCCACGGCCAGAATCCCGAGGTCTTGCTGCAAACTCGCCGAATGCAGGATATACCGTACAGAGGGGTCTGAGGTTAGCTGGCTATCTTCTACTAGCAGTGCACGGAGTATCATTAAGCCTTCATGTTTCGACGTTGTCAACCAAACGGCCAACACTTAGAAGGGTGCCTGCCTAGTTATGGCTATTGCATCCTTCATTCACATTGAGCTTCCTTCATCCCACGATGTTTAGATATCGGACGGCTGCACTACAATCCGATTCCTTGGTCCGTTGAGAGGATTCATTCGGTCCTCAACTTTAAGATGAGGCTATTTTCAGGAACCGTTGACGGCTTAAGACGACCACCGCGACGGAACGCTAACAGGAACTAACTATGAATTCGAGTTCCTACTAAATCTTGGTGATAATGAGTGTGACGTTGAAATGTTCAGACACTAGATCGCAACCAGTTCTCTCGCGCAATCCCCCAACGCTTCCGTTCTGGTTATTATCCCCGGAAATCCGTCAACCAAAGGCTACATGGCAAACTCGGCCAATTCAGTAGGTACCAGCCATGACAGATAACCGACCACCATCAGTAACAAGAATCAACCCATTGGAATAACTGCCCGCCCGACTAGAAAGATAAAGAATCGCACCAGCCATCTCCTCACCCCCACCAAACCGCCGAGCCGGGATAAAGCGCTGGTCATCAAAAGCCTCAGTCTCAGGCTGGCGGCTCTGAATCAACACCGATGCCAGCTCCGATGGGTAAACTAAAGGCCCATACGTAAGTAAACACACCACAAGAAAATCATCTTATCAAATCAGGGTAACTTACTACCAGGCGCGATAGCATTAACGCGAATACCGAACCTCGCCAGCTGGGTACTAGCATGCTTGGCCACCTGCATAATAGCCACCTTACTCGTCAAATACGGCGGCGAGGAACTCCAGTGTCGGCTAAAGGCCGAGACACTCGTCGTGAAGATAACCTGGCTCTGAATCGAGGGCACATCGCTGCCTTCGGTCAGGGGCTTGCCGAACCCACCGCGAAGAGCATTCTGCGTGCCTGCATCAAGCAGCTCCAGGAAGGCCGTCATGGTGAAGAACGCAGCGGTTACGTTCAGGTTCAGCGCCTCGGTCATACCACCCATGGATAAATCAGTGAACAGGGTCTTACGCAGTTCTGGGATTGAGGCAGCCGGGTTGAATCGCACAGGAGGGCCGATACTGCCGGAGTTGGCGACCACGAGGTTAACGTAGCCTACTTCGGCTTTGATGCGGTCAACGGCTGCTTGGAGTTCTTCTTTGGATGTTACATCGCACTGAATGGGGATGATGCTGGGATGTTCGGCTGCGGTTGTCTCGAGGACATCGAGCCGGCGGCCTAGAATGTAGACCTTGCGGGCGCCGTTGAAGGCCAGCGCACGGGTCATGGTCTGCCCGATTCCTGGAGCGAGTCATAAGCTCCGGTCATTATGATATAGGCATATGCTGTACTCACCACTGCCGCCGCCTGTGATTACGGCCACAATGCCGTCTACCCGGAAGATGGTGCTTGAGTCTACTGCTGCGGCCATGGTTGGTGTGAGGAGTTGAGATGAGGAGTCTTAATGAACACCAAATCATTGAAGGGAGACGCATTTATATGGTCTCTTGGGGCATATTGCTCAATGATTGCCTTCATGGCAACATTCGTTATTGTCTCCACATCGACGGCCGACGGCGGCCGACGTCCCGCCCAGGAAAGCCCTAGTGCACGTTTGTATCATGCAATGAGGATTTCGAAAGTAGATTTCACATGGCCATCTCGTCCTTCTTTTTAACACGGTTCTAACACGGTCCCAATCATCTCTCATGGTCTATGGGACTCAGGGATAAGGGATAAGGACAATGCCCTTTATCCGGAGATATGGCTACAAAGCCGCACAAGGAACCATGAAAAGAATATCAAAAATGGCTTTATACTGGCCTTCATTATCGCTTTGAAGATGCTGCGTATAAATATCTCCTGAAACACCCCGAAGAATACCTGACACTCAGCGTACTCAAAGTTGTTTAACCGATTACCGCGGTACAGATAACTCATCATGAGCCCCAGAAACGGACCCCCGATATTACAGTGGAATCTCTCTCACATCGTCATGCCCCTCTCATCAAAACACACCCACACATTCATAATTCTCCCAGACGGCGCCATCGAGCTAGGCGAGTTCGCGCGCGAATACCTACACCACACAGAACAAAGCAAAAACTACCCGACGGCCAAATTCGTATTTCCCTCTACAAGGCGCTCAAACGGGACAGACCGCCCCATCATAATATGGGATCGCTGGGTCGGCGCTCCAGGAACCAACTATGAGTGGTGTGTTCAGAAAGACCAGAATCCCGAGGGCCTGCAAGAATCCTGCATCCGCATCGAGGACATCATCGAAGAAGAGAGGGAGATCCTGAAGAAGACCAAGCTCGAGACTAAGAATTTTGGGTATGACCGGATTGTTCTGGGCGGGTATGGGGATGGCGCCGCGGTGGGTCTTTACGCCTTGCTTGGAGGGAGTGTAACGGAGAAGTTGGCTGGCTTTGTCGGTCTGGATCCTGCCCTCCCACGCCCGCTCAATTTCAATGGCACTGATTTAAGGCAGATGCACGTGGATTTGAATCTTTTCAAAGAGGCCCTTGGGAATGATCTTTGGGAACCGGCTAAGAAGCCTAAGCCTCCCAAATTTGAAATTGACGAGTGCTATACGTTTCTCGTCACCACTCCGGTTTTCCTGGGATACGGATACACGGAGGGCGGAAATTTACAGTGGATCCTGACGATGGGGCTTGGCATGGATGTTTACACGTATAAGGCTCCTGACTGTTATTATGGTAAGTTGCCTCGTGCCTTTCAAACAATGTCTGATTTGAAGAGCCTGATGTCTCAATTTTTGAATCAAAAAGTTGGGGTTCACCTTGAGGGCTAGCTATAGTTTACGTGCAATTCCAATACTACTTATGATTGGAACCCACTACAAAGTTCATATATGTACTGTAGAGCTTCAAGAAAGGTGCTGCAGGTTTATGGCCTCGAATAGAGAAATTATATGCCGCGCGCGAAGTATGACTCTTCAGGGAGTGTCGGTGACTATGATGCCAGTACGGGTCTTTCTGTGCTTGGAATACAAACAGTAGCTGGGGTTCGGGATTAGAAAGTGTGCTTTATGGTAGGCCTAACTGCTTGTAGAGAGCTCAGCAGTTGATACAATCTCCCACATTATCGCCGTCATAACTCATAAGAATAAAATCGAAATCATGCGAGAACCCCCATAGGATCCCATCGAGGCAAGACCTGAGGCTTCTGATTCAGGATCTCCCTCACCTCCCTAGAAACGTAGTTGGAGTCCACCACGGCCTGGAAGGTATACTCGTCCATCCATCGATCGGTCATGACAAACCATCCATGATCGCCTGCGGCCTCTCCCCAGGAATTCTCAACGCGCCATCTGACCGGCTTGTCGTTTTCGAGATGGACGGCTGTGATCACCATCGCATGGGTCATGGACGATTCTCCGCTTGCCAGTCTCTCAGCCTTAGTCATGCCAAGAGAGACATTGAAGCCGAGCGAGAGGTCGACGAGGTCGGTGTCAAGCACACCACGATCGCGATCGTAGAACTTGCCAACATCACATCCGAAGAATACCGGAGATCCCGCTTGGAGCATGGCGATGACGGCCTCCTTCAGTGTCTGCATCTCCACGTTCACATACGAAAGATGCCGGCCTTCCAACACATTCCCTAGCTTGTCTACCGTCAGTAGACGGCTGTAGTCGTTCCGCGGATCGTTGACGAGACTCAACATCCGACTTGGGGAGACCTTGCTCCGTGCGCTCAACGAACTAGACCGGCGTGCAAACTCAAGCGGCGTCTGTCGGACCTCCCTGGCCTTCTTATCTGCGTCGTGGAACTGCCAGACGAACTTCTCTTCCGGATTCGGCGGCGGTCCCAGCATCATCGTAACCAAAGAGTGAATCTCGCGCAGGAATCTTTCCTTGACAGCGCCCAGCTGCGCTCTCTCCGCGGGCTGCGCACTCGTCGCCAGTCGTCGAAGAACCAACCCTTGTTCGCGCAGCTTGACAGTCAACAACCAGCCCATCTTCCCACTATTCTGCGCATGGAAGTTGTCCGGGTACAACACATGCGGAACAAGTCCGTACTTGTCCACAAGGTTGGCAACCATGTCCCACTGCCCACCATCGGTAACCGGGTCCTGCAGAAGTTTCTGCACCAAGCGACCGGACAGATCCTCGTCTGCTGTCTTGATAATCGTCTCCAGGAAGTAATTCGCCTTCTCGATCTTATCCCAGTAAAACAGGTACGCCTGGCTGAGCTCGAACTCACGCAGGTTGTATTCCTTCATAAGTGGGAGGCGGAGAATATTCGTCGAAGCGAAGAGCCAGCATCGCCCGGACGATCCCTGGTTTGTGATCGGGGCTCCTTCGAAGGGGACTTTGACGTTGAAGACTTGGAGGTCGGACTTGAGGGCGGTTTGGTTCGCGAGGATCTGGGTGTAGGAAGCCGTGGCTAGACTAGAGGTGATGAGGCGATTCTATCTCGTCAGCTTGCTCTGCATTTTGAAGAGATGAGCCTACCTTTGGATCGCCCAGTAAAGTCTCGGTCCAGTCTTGCACGCGATGCACGGAGATCGTGGGAGAGGATGGTTGGGCGACGATCTCGTACGGCGGAGCTGACCAGTCAACGGCCATCGCAGGGCAGGAGATGAAAGAACATACGGGTTTCCACATGCTCGTGCTCAACGTCCATCTTTCCCACTGAAGAGAAGCCCGGCGGGGATCTCTTTTCGGAGGGCACTGGCTTGGAGTAGTTGAAACCCATGTTGTCTGAAGGTGGTGGTTGATGACAGGACGCGAGAAGCGGGGAAAGAGGAAAGAGGAAAGAACGTTCTTCACTCAAGGATTATCTCTGGCTCGCAAGGTCCTCAGCTGCATGTAACCATGTGATAAGTTGATCTTCCAGTATCTTGAAAGTCGATGCTCCTCTGAAAGTGTAACCTCCTTATTTCCACCGTCTGCAGTCAGACTCCTTGTCTGACTCAAATGTCGGACACGGGAGGAACGATGTTGTGATAGGCGCGAGCCCTAACTCAGCCCGTCACTGACACTCTCAACGCCTCGCCTGCTCGCAAATTACCGCGCCATTGACAGTCGCATCCATACTCAGCAAAGTCAAAGGCTAAAATGCTGCGCCAAGAGAGAGATCAAAGAAAAGAAGCTTACGGGCGTAGCCCGTAAGCTCAGTTGTCTGCTGCCATTGGATGGAAGACCTTGTCTGAGACAATGAAAACAGCAATGTTTAGGTACTGTTTGCTTTTGCCATTTTACTCAGGGGCTGTATGATGTTGTCTTTCCTTATGAACAACCGTTTTCCCTCCAAACAATCCTCTCTGCAAGTTTTTGTCCGGTTCTGCCAAAATGCTTGCTCTTTTCTCATTGCTTCTTTGGACGTTGGCGTCCGTCTCGGCACAGATTCATTCGATAGATAGTTATTCGCCAGAAACTCATCCGGTAGAGACTCATCCGGCAGAGGATAGTACAACACGGGACCCGGGTAAGAACGCACATCCCTCTTGACTACTCATTCTAATCAATACTAGGCTTCATCCTAGGAAGACCGGTTCCGACCACTGAAATCCCAGTAAACAATTTCCTCGTCCAATGGTCCTACAATACCAAATCGTACACTGGGCCCTTCACAATCGAACTAGCCCACGCCTCCTCTGTCTCGTCTGGGACCTCCACTACCACTACCACTACCACCACTGTCAAGTTCGAAGATGGCATTACGATGTTGCCCGAGAGCTTCCTGCCGTCCATGGGTCGAGACGACACCTCGTTTTTCAGTTTTTTCATGGGCACCACCGACTACTTCGGAACACGGTGGGGGTATTTTCGTGACGAGTTGACGTTGAAGGGCCCTGTGGTGAGCGACCACATGACCTATCCCGACGGTATTGAATTGTTGCCTACTGAGCCCAGATATGAGACTACCGCGATTAGTACTGGCGAGACTACATTTATAACTAACCCAACCACGACGGTTGCGTCAGTCATGACTACGGAAGCCGAGACCACCGACTCAGACACGACCATCCCGACTCCAACTGGCCCAGTGGAGACAGACGACTATGGAATCGATTATGGGGATGTAGATTCGCACGACTATGAGAATACAGGGCTATCGACCGGTGCGAAAGCCGGTATTGGCGCGGGCGTCAGTGCCGGCGTGCTGCTTCTCGCCGCAGCCGGGGGGTTCCTCTTATACCGTCGGAAGAATGCCAACGGCCCGGGCAAGGAGATACTAGAGATATCTCAGGGTGCCAACTACTAGGATATCGGCTCCTGGGTAGGGTGGGCGGATGGGCGGATCCTATGTCTTTTGTTTTGTGATGTTGGGAAAGGGAACGATCTGTTGGATGGATGATGTTGCAAGGATGATACTGGACTGGACCTGTTGTGCGAGGCTTTGTTTAGGTGCGCGGTACTTTTCCGCTCGTTGCAGATACATTCATATGATAATCTCAGAGCACTGGTGATCTCCGTAGTCTTCTTTGATCCTCGGGTCACCGGTAGGCCACACTCCCAGCTGAGTCCTGATGGAGGGACGGACGCTCGTCAGCACCAAGTAAAAGTAGTGTGCTTGATACGTATGGTATAGCGGAATACCTAAGAAAGCTTTTCAACACTCATCCACTACCCTCCCGGTGTTCTCTAAACGGACCTGATTTTGTGACGTCATAATCCTGAGGTTCGTTGTACTTTTTTCCTGGCTAACGGTTATTGCTCGACGTACATTTCTGAAGCTTGATGGTATTGTGGACATACCGGTCAAAGTATTGTCTATCGTATCTGTTGTTTACAGCAGACAGGAAAAGTACTAACAATGCCTTATGAGTACGCTTGTCGTGAATCTTTGAAATACATCATGATATATATTCCCACCCAGGTCTATCCCTAGACCACCTCAGACTCATCCCATAGGCTCAGGATAACAAAGCCATCTAGTCAACGCCAGTTTGAAGTAGGAAATAAGTCCCAAGATGTTTCATCTCTCGGCGGTCAAAGTCTAAATTTGTTCTGCTGACGATACTCTGGCGAAATCTCCAGCTGGACACGAGGCTGACAATATAGGAAACCCGGGCCCTACTTCAAGGCCCTTTTCACAAGCATTTTCTTCAACTCATCATCCTTTTATTTTCACAATTGTTCAAGTCTCCTATTACCCTACGGAGACCGTCTTCTCTCCTTCAGAAACACAGTTAAACAGCAGCTAAGATGTCCTTACCAACGGCATATACCCCCAGCGATGCATCTTCATCCGCTCGACAAAATCCAACCAGCGCGCTGCTACGTATACCCGGAGTGTCCAAAATAACTCCGAGTGAGCCCATCTTACCTATACAGTGTGCATCACTAACAGTATCCCAGATTTCCACGATGTCGAATGCGGCCTTGATCCCCTGGGAGATACGACAACCGTTCCGTTGACAAAGAGCTTCCATAGAATATTCACACGCTATATCATCGAACACCTTCTCGCCGATCCCGAGCTTATCTCGCTACACGGAAGATTACAGCGCCTGGTCCACCGGGAAGATTTCATCCGCGGACATTCCCTCCTCCTAAGATCCTATTTCCTCGATTTCCTCTACGGGAACCAAGACCGGCGCCAGAAGCAATTCGCCAGTCTCCTCATGCTCGACATCGACACTATCTCACATGAGATCTACAATCTGCGCGTCGGGCTGAGCGAGAAAAAGTGCGAACGAGAGCTGACGTTGGATTTCGATTCGGGGTTAGTTTTGGACCCCATTCCAAACACAACTGCCCGGGCACTGCGTACTACGGTCCGCGCTCTCACTGGTGGTCGGTCTTACTGTCAGTATAAGGATCGGTTGCGGGCTTGGGTGTTTTACGGGAATCAAGTACAGCCGGGTGAGGTTCTACGCCATTCGGAGGTCGACTTGTCCGGGAATCTGACTGGGAATAAGGGCTTTGAGACCGGGTTGATGTTTCTCTGGCAAATGAAGCCCTTGCTTGTGGCTTGGGCTTGCTTTTATTTGTGTTGGTTACGCATTGCTTGAGGATTGTCTGACTACTTTTGCTTTAGGTATGGGTTACGGAGAGAGGCTCACAGGAAATATCATACTATCTGCATATGTACTTGAACGATCTCAACCATACTAGAGATCTTCCAGAACCACACTATAGATCTTTCAAAAAGCATTACATCGACGTCAACTAACTATCCATACATTCAACATCAGGTATTCCATACAACCCGTTAGGCCCCCCCAGCCCTCCTCTCCTTCAAATACTCATAATGCGGCATAGCCTCACACACAGTCTTCCAGATCAACTCCGCTGCGTCTAATCCAAACTCCCTCTCCCAAACCGGAAACAATACATTAACAAGCTCCTCAAAACTATTCAAAAAAACACCAGCATCCGCAAGGCCCATCTCGCCCATAAGCCTATAAGCCGCGGCGGCATACATCAGCAAGGACCGTCTCAGATCTGTACACGATATCCGCTACGTCGATGATAATCTGGATTGGGGTTCTAGCTCCGGATCGGGACTCCAGGTACCACAGGTGCATCTTCCGCATAGCGCACATGTCTGCATTGAGCTTGAAGACAGGGACTAGCATCTCTTCGCTGAGTTGGCCTTTCTGCTGCATGGCCTTGAAATGGCGGTAGAGAACCGGGACTGTTTGGAGAGGGTGGTGGATAACGAAGATCGCGCGCCAGGTGTGCAGGTACTCTCTTGGGAAAACGGTATGGTTTGTCGGGGGTATGTACATCTCGTCGATTCCATCTTCGCCGTAGGCTTCGATGAATGAATCCGTTGGAGAGTGGAGGACGCCGTGGGCATATTTTAAGGAAATGTTGACGGTGAATACCCACGCCATTTCTCGTTTGGCGAGGATCTCCTCGTCGTCGGTGAACGGATCTCCATCATCGTCGCTCTCCTCTCCAGTCCACACTGGCGAAACAGGATTAAGGAACCAGGAAACATTTGCTCTAGCAACGAGGATCTTGTCCTCTTTTGCTGCGACGGCTGAGTACTTTTCCATGTTATCCAAGCTGGCCTGGTTGGTGTTGAAAATAGCGAATTTGTCCTCGGTTGTCCAGGTCTTCAGTGGGCTGTGTATTAGGCCTCTATCCACGGCGCTTAGGAAGCCGGCGCTGTTAAGGGGGAGGGCCTGATTGAGGAAGACGTTGGGCTGGTGTGGGATGTTGAGGATCCGGGACAGGATCTTGACTGCTGTGCCTGGGTTGCTGATGAGTATGATGCGCTTGGGGGAGAAGGGGTCTTCTTCCAAGTTGGTATCTATGGTTGGCAGGTCACGATGGGAGGAAAGAGTGCTTGAGGACATCTTGAGCACTTTAACCCGAACTTGGAGTCGAAGAAAGGTAACTTGGGAGATGAATCGATGAGGCAGGACAAAGTACAGAGGAGGTCAAGAAGAAGATTTGGTGGGGTTTTATCTTCAATCTGGCAATTCAGGCAATCTGGCGACATGCCATGAGGGTTAAGATTAGTGAATGCTCAGCGTTGTTTCACGTAGGTGTGATGGACGTAACGGCCTTTGTAATAATGTCCCTGTCTCTGCTCTCTATGCAGTTCTAAGCTAGTTATGATTACTATGTCTTATAGAGCAGGAAGCCTAGAGATAGTATTGAATTCAAAAAACCACCTTTCTGCTATAGGACTCTATAAGCACCTCTTAGCATCTATGGCAAAAAGGATTTTTTCAATGGTTCTTTCGGATTTCCTAAGGCATCCAGGTTACATGAGGTGTAATGAGTGCATATTTTTTTAGCTCTTCCGGATTCCCCGATGGGGTGTGGATTCCAAGTTTAGACTGCTCATACAGATATCCAAAGTGATTCCCTTCAGAGATGGAATTTTGATGCCAGAAGGCCATTATCTGACCAGAATATGCTGAACCCGAGCGAGGTCCTCCAGCTGGACCCCACAACACTCATGCAAATATTCTTTTACGCCTCCAAACTTTTCCTCGATCATCTGGAGAGTCAAGAGCATACTCTTCTTGCTGCAGTCTTATTAGCCAGTTTTGTAGACTCTATTGAGGAAAACGTACTCTGTCTTAATCACAGTCTTCGCTCTCATCATTGCCTCCTCGTCAGTGAGCGGAGGCGTTATAGCCTTTTTGATTGCTTTGGCGATCTCAGGTAGAACTTCTTTCAAAGATGCTTCACTGAGACTGTAATCCGTGGCTATCGTGTCGTTCGAGACTCCGACTAAGGAGAGAAGAAGAGCGAAAATGATTGCTGTGCGGTCTTTTCCCATAGAGCAGTGTATAAGGAAGACACCATCGGGATTATCGCGGATAAGATGGACCACGTCTCGGATAACTTCAGGGCCTTCAATAAGGAGTTTCAAATATCCTTGTGCAATGGCCTGAAGGACCGATTAGTTTTACGCAGATCTCAATCCAGGGACCATGTACTCACAATCTCTCCCTCCGCAAGATACCGCGCATACTTCTCCGAAAGCTGCTGCACCGAGAACCCATGCTTCATGAGCGGAAGGTTATGAACGATACACCCCCCCAGACCTGGGCCGCCAGGTTCATCCGAGAAAAGAACCTTCGCTTCACCGGCGCTCGCGAGGTTGATTATCGTCGAGATTCCCAGATCACGCATCTGCTCTATCCCACGGGGCGTTATGTCTTTCAGATGGCCAGACCGGTAGATCACATCGCGCGTGTAAGAATTCGGGCCAAGACTACTCGCATATCCTCCGAATCCGCGTATGTTGTAGACGCCTTCCATTTGGACCGGGTTGCCGACGGAGTCGCTGGGGCGGTTAGGCGTCGAGGTTCCCTCCATTTCTATTAATGTAAATTTCGACTGTTTCGCCTCATCAAACGCGAATATGATAAAGCTGGGGTTCAGCCCGTATTTATACCGATGTCGGAGTTTGAGTTTCCCCGTTGATACTCCGAGCCAGTTATATCGATGTGTATCCCTGTCGTATGCGGGGGGGAGACGGCGTTACTCTATGATGTCGCGGTTCGAATTCTGCAGTACTATACGACGATCAGGATATCAAACCGACTACTCACAGTCAGCAAATAGTCTTCATCCAGGATACAGCAACAGCACAATTACATATAAGTTTCGGGGCTCAGGTCCAGGGTTCGTAGAGGCAGAGATATTGGTATCTAGGGACCTAAGAAATCTCAACAATGCAGACCTTGTATGAGATATACCATTGTGAATCTATGATTATATACCATTATTGACTTGTAAGATCCGAAAGAAGTGATGCTCAGTTTTAGAGTTCCCACCCTTCTGGTAGCATAATAAGGAGCAAATATTGAAGCACGTAACGAAGGAAGAGAAACTGCTTTACTACGTGCAGCAGTGTGTGGCAATGTTCAATGTGTTAAATCTATCCTTGAATCAGGCGCAGACCCCAATACTGCGAACAACGGAGAGTCGGCTTTACACTGTGCTGTACATGAAGGCAGCCTCGAAATGGCTAAACTCCTTATTGATTCAGGTGCAGACGCCAATGCTACTAAATACTGTGGATTGTATGCTATACATCTGGTAGTTAAATCTGGCAGTCTTGAAGTGGTGGAGCTCCTTATAAATTCGGGTGCAGATTATAATGCTACTATCCATCATGAAGAAACAGCATTACATCTCGCTGCATCTCAAGGTTATACAAACATAGCCAAACTTCTCTTAGACTCGGGGGCAGGACTTCACGCTCGCAATCTTGTGGGAGATTCTCCTTTGATGTGTGCAGCTCGCACTGGCCACCTGGAAACAGTCAAAATGCTGCTTCAATCAGGCGCAGATATTTCAGCAAAAAATTACTTTGGAAACACCTCCTTACATGTGGCGTCTTGCGGTGGTCATGTTAATATTGTGCAGGAGCTCCTCGAAGCCGGGGCGGAAGTTGATGCTGAAGCAGCTAACGGGGGCACACCTTTACACACCGCATTTTACTCCGAACACGAAGATGTCATTACCACTCTTCTTGAACACAAAGCGTCACTCGATCTTGTTGACGCCTTTGGATTGATGCCACTCCAGTACAGCACTGCAGAATATCAAGAGACCTTTCAACGCCAGGGCTACGCATTTTCCAGTCTTGCAGCAAGTGAGCGAGAACACCATATCAGAAAGTCCGTTCAGACTTTTGTTGACCAGATCAACCCTTCGGAAAAGAAGAGACCGTACCTTCTCGATGTTTTAGGACGCTGTCTTCTGCTGTTGAAAGATTCCCAGTCTGCTTCTGTTGTATTCGATCAAACTGTCTCGTACAAGTCGTGGACATTGACAAAAGAGCCCACACATGAGATGGTCTGTGTCGAGTGTCGTGATCGTCAAATTGTTGGCAAGCGATTTGTCTGCATTGAATGTGTTCATATAAATATGAATTTGTGCGCTTTCTGCATGTCCCTTTATCAAGGCAGTCGCGCTGGTAGGAAATGCAAGGAGCACGAGTTTCATGAGATTCCTAGTGCTGATTGGTCAGTTGAAGAGCAAACTGATGTATATACAGAGGAGTTCGTGGGGTGGTTCAAGGATCTCTCGCTTCGATATGCAGTTGCCGATCTTTGAGAGGTGTCTGTCTCTTTGGTTAGTACATTGGCTTGTCTACTGCATGGCTAATCCATTCTTTGTCTTTTTGTCTTTTTCTTTCTTGTTAAAAAACCATGTCATCATGCGTGTCTTGCATCATATCAGCTATTCTCTTTTGAAAAATAGATTGGCTATTGCCAGTGTGTCTACACCCAGTAATCTTCATCTTCTGGATTCCCATATACGGGGCACGTAGATGCCCATCTGTGTGATTGAATGAAGGCGTAGTCCTGCGACTACTTTCGTCCAGGGGGAGCTGGCTTTCAAAGTATATTTGCAATCTTTCATTGCTACGTACGATGTCTCCGGCTATGCCCATGTTAGATACGAGATCTTGGAAGAGGCTTGTGAAACGCATGTCAACTCAATAAATTATGCAGTGGCAAACAAGGTCTAGAACTGCTATGCAGAGAGAAACATCAAGAATAGATGCGTGCGTGTATACTCACAGCTTCGCTTTCGAAGACCCAATACCCAACCCGCTAATGTCAATCTCCGGCTTCACCCCCCTAACCAAGTCCGCAAGAACCTTGCCTGTCCCAAGGGATAGTGAAATCCCCCAAGGTCCATGACCCGCAGCAACAAATACACCCCCATTGTTACCCGTCTTGAGACCCCCAAGGAAAGAATCCTCAACGCGAGAAACAAACGGTACACCCCGTTCTGCAACAGGGCGAAGACAGAGTCCCTCACGGAGAATCTCGAGATCATCAATATTGGACACTTCATCCGTAGATTCTGTGCTTCCATCCTCGAGCTTTCCCATCAACCGCACAGTAACAGACTTCAATTTATCCATTTCGCTCTTATTGAAATATTTCTTCAGATCCTCGACTCGGTCTGGAACGGGAATATCCCGGCTGTTCAATCCGGCGATGTAGATTTCACTGCCCTCACGGGAGAAAATCTCGGGGCTGAATCCGCAGGCGGGCGGGTGTGTTGTGAATACGGCGTGGCTTGTCCCGTTGATGCTCTTCTCATGTTCTGCGGTATACCGTGGTGAACGGACGACAAGGCTATATCCTGCTAATGGGTGGATTGGGAGAGATATCGAGGATCTTGGGAAGAGGGATCCAAAGACACGAGGCGTCCATGCACCAGCTGCGATGATAAGGTTTGTGCATGGGAGTGTAGTGTCGGCTTTCGTGTCGACGTTGATAATCTTCACGGCTGTGATGGTTCCCTTTGAGTCTGTAACCAGGGAGGTAGCTTTGCTTGGCTGGTGCAGTGTCACTCCTCTCGAAATAGCTTTCTCCAAGAGAAAGTTGGATAGACGTGTCGGATCACTACCATCATTAGCACACTTTCCTGACCGTAGTCATGCAGGTGAGAACATACACCTGAGCAACATCATCCCCCTCACTGATCCTCTCAATAGCCGTCCCCTTCTGAACAGTCAACCACTCCGGTCCCCTCGTAACAACCGGCCTACTTGTCGCCGTCTCCGCGCGACTAGTCCCAGACCGTAACCAGTCATCACCCCTCGCACCCCCAGAACTCGCATCCGTAGACCCAAGACTCAACGCAGTGCCTTTCATAAATCCCCACGTCTTATCGCCTCCGAATTCCTTCGATAACGCCTCATGCATCTCGAAAGAGAGCTTCGCGAGCGGGAGGAGAGATGGCTCGAACCAGTCCTTTGCGAGGAACCCGGCTGCATAGCCGGAGGCTGAGGAGAAGAGTGTGGAGGATGATTCAAGGATGTGGATTTGTTCTTTGGAGGCATCTTGTTGTTGGGAAAGGTGATAGGCGATTGAGGCGCCGATTATACCGCCGCCGAGGATTATGGTGGTGGGCATTTTCTTCTTTCGTACTTTGCTCGTTTGAGGGATGCTGGTCTGTCTGTTCAACTGTTAGAAGTGTCGTGTGTCCAGGAAAGTTTTATATCTTATACTACTTACTACCAAGGACCCAGCACGCCCTCCGCATGATCAGAGCGTCAATTGCTCGGATTCTTTGACTCTTTTCGGCATCGTCTCAACCGGCCCGGGTGCGATCCAGACGTTAAGGACAACCCGATATTGCGGGAAACTGGACTTTTCCGCCGGAACTTTCTACCCCGCCGGATATTTGGGGATCTATATCGACTTCCAATGAAGCTTTGAACTTTGTGGGATATGCGGCGGAGTAAGATTGTACGCTCTAGATTTTAGGAGAAGGAATTCTGTTCTTACAAGCATGAAATTATAATAGTTTCAAGCAAGCGTGGTGTAATTCTTTGTCGAGAGAGGGGCACAATTTGAGCCCCTCCATATGTACTCTGGTAGGGGACGGGTACATAGATACTATTGGGTATGGTAGAATCAATTGCTCTACTTCAAGAAAGGAATGCAAATCTGAAGCATAAAATTCTTGTTACTGTGTATAAGCTTACAGGGGTGTCGGTTGGTTCCTAGGAGCTGCCCCACGACCCCTCCCTCCATCCTCGGCTTCACTTACATCATTCTAGTCTCTCCAGCGCAATACAGCTTCTCTTCCTCAGCCTCGCAGACCACTTCCCTCTCCATCACCTCTCGTCCAAACCTACAATGGCCGCCAAAACAATCATCGTCACCGGCGCCTCTCGAGGTACCCCCAATTCCACCAACTCATCACTCCCCGCGTCACAGCTAACAAACGATCCCAGGAATCGGCCTCGCAATCTCGAAATACCTCCTCGCCTCCCCCGAATCACACAACGTCGTCGTCATAGCCCGCAGCATCGAACCCCTCCAAGCCCTTAAGAAAGAATACCCAAAACAAGTCGCAGTCCTGAACGGCGACCTTGCAGATTTTTCCCTCGGCCAGAAAGCTGTCGACCTTGCATTGAGCGCCTTTGGAGGGTTAGACGGGTTAGTTTTAAACCACGGGATCCTCGGACAGGTGGGTAAGATCGCGACTGCCGATATCGAGGAGTGGAAGAAGGGTTATGATGTGAACTTTTTCTCGCTGGTGGGTTTCATCACGGCGGCGCTGCCGGCTTTGAGGGAACGGAAGGGACGGATTGTTTTTACGTCTTCGGGGGCCAGTGTGTCGGCCTACCGAGGATGGGGCCTGTATGGGTCTACGAAGGCTGCGATGAACCATCTTGCGCTTAGTCTTGGGGAGGAAGAGCCGGATGTTACGAGTGTTTCTATCCGGCCTGGGATGGTTGATACGGAGATGCAGAGGGAGTTGAGGGAAGACCATGCTACGACGCTGGAGCCGCAGGTGCATTCCAAATTTACGACGGTGCACAAGGACGGGAAGTTATTGAAGCCGGAGCAGCCGGGACATGTTATGGCCAAGCTGGTGCTCGAGGCACCGGTGGAGTTGAGTGGGAAATTTCTTTCGTAAGTTTCTTTCATTGTGCTATCTTCTTCGCTAACAGTTATAGATGGAACGATGAGCAGCTCGAGGCTTATCAGGCGTAGGACTACTATATTACTTTATAGAGGTCAGCATAGACTCGACCACGATGTATAGAGCAAAAACGGAAGATGTGGAATTGATCAGTCGAAAGATGAAAAGCAATACATTTGATAAGCATTAGATGCAGAGCACCTTCATGTTTAGCATGGAATGTAGTTTGTTCATCACAAAATTGAGGTAAAGAAAAAAAAATGACAATGTCGTACCTCCATCTGCCACGGGTGGACGAGATCGAGCAAGCTCGAAAGAGATTGAACCTAGATCTTCAAACAATCAGCAATGGCCAAAACAACGATTGAGTGACAAATGTTGAGAAACAAATTTTTTCAGTGGTCCGTTTGGCTAGGACAGTGTAATCACCAGAGTTGGTCTGATAGGGGCGACAACGAAGTTCATCATGGTAAGGGAGGAAGAAGCAAGGTTCAGGCTAAACATACCAAGTGTTAGTGAGACTCATCAGTCCTCGAATTGTTGCAATCGAGTCAAAACTCGGAGCTTTGTGAGATGAAGAAAAACAGAGCAGAAAAAAAATATTGTTGCCGTATTTAAAGTCCACCAAGCGGTATAATTCTGCCGCATGGTTGTTCCGTTCCGCGTCGAGTCGCATTGGATTTATTCGCGACGATGATGATCGGACAAAGAGAGCTATCCACCAAACGGGAGGCCATTTCGTCATATATGCACAATCTATACTGAGGCTCTCTTTTCACTTTTACCTTCGTTGACAGCATACACATATCCCATCATGTCAGATCGCGAATTCAGTGGTAAGTGTCGCGAATACTTGGGCGCATACAGGCTAACGCTGTGCATAGCGAACGACGACCTGTCGCTTCCTAAAGGTGTGTACGCAATGCTGCTCGTCTTATTTATGACAGATCCTTAGTCGCCGGGACATTGTCTGCGATCTTCTATCTTCTATTCCGCGCCCGATGCTAACCTACACAGCTACGGTCCAGAAAATCATCACCGAGATCTTACCCCCCTCCTCCGGCCAGACCTTCTCGAAAGACGCCCGAGACCTCCTCATGGAATGCTGCGTTGAGTTCATAACACTTATCTCATCCGAAGCCAACGATATCAGCGAGAAGGAAGCGAAGAAGACGATCGCCTGTGAGCATGTGGAGCGGGCTCTACGTGACCTTGGTTTCAGCGACTATATCCCGGACGTTCTCGCCGTGGCAGATGAGCATAAGGAGCAGTTGAAGGTACGAAGATTGTGTCTCGACGCGGGGTTCCGCTGTAACGAGGGCATGAAGCTGACGTGCCATAGTCACGGGAGAAGAAACAGAGCAAGATGGAACAGAGTGGTTTGTCTGAGGAGGAACTTCTTCGGCAGCAGCAGGAGCTGTTCCGGTCCGCGACGGAGAAGTATCACGCTGCTCCGGATGGTAGTGAATAAAAGTAGTCGGTTTCTTCATTTACGGGGATAATTTGTGGACTCGTGCTGGTCATAGAGCGACTGGAGTTTATATAATAAGGGGATTTATGGAGTTGAGGTCTGCTTTAACGATGCTATGAAGAGAATATGATTCCAAACGCTTGTGCTGTCATCGACTTTTCAAGGAAATTGTAGGCTTAAAGATCGAATTCTGCTGTGTGTAAAATCTCATGTACCTACCGATGCTGGATATATATTTCTGCCGAACGTTTTCACTGTCCCCCTGAAATGAGTCAATAACGTCCATCACACGAACATATTTCGCGCACGACGCTACGATCCGAGTACCTGATTATTACCACCCGAGCACCATAATATAACGATGAAAATATCGTGCGTACAGATTTCCTGCTTCCAAGTTGTAGAATTTGATCGTGACCGACTCCGCGCTAACCCGATCGAGAATCGGCCCAACCTCAGCGCGCAAGTCGCTGACTCGCTGCAAACACCGCGGGAAAGAAGGAGCTCCGTCCATCACAGCAATTATACCCTCCGAGTTGTATCGTCAGAATGCCACCATTCAAGGATGAGCATATACTAGTATGTGCACCATTTCAAGCGTCGCAACTTCTACAGAGAACCGCTAACCGCTGACCTCGCTAGATAATTGCGCCAGGATCGCAAGTGACCCTGGCGCAACTGGGTCTCCCAGAATCATTTACGCCAGCCCGGTATCGCTTTCCTACGCGAATGTTCCCGGCAGAGAAAAAGGGCGAATATGAACCGTATAAAATCCGTGAGCGACGGCAAGAATTGAAAGTCGGCAATGGATTCAACGCGCCGAAGAAAGACGTTGAGATGAAGGAGGCTGCACAAGGGACAGAGAACGCGGACGCACCGAAAACCGAAAACGCAGAAGAGACGAAGTCAGAGACTGCAAATGTTGAAGGAGAAGCGAAGGAGGGAGAGGGCCAGAAGATTGAGGAGATTTTCTACGAAGAAGACGTGGCGTCTGACGAAGGGGCCATTTATCCTATGGAGAACGGCCGCATTGTCGACTGGCCGTGCTTCTTTGCTCTTCTATCGCATGTTCATAATACCCTTAGCCCGCCATTTCATACGCCGATTATGCTTATTGCCGAGCCAGTTTGGTCATTGCGCGATAGGGAAGCGATCACGCAGTTCGTGTTTGAGAAGTTCAAGACGCCTGCATTTTGTCTGATGGATTCCGCTCTCGCTGTTTGCTACGGGTACGGTGTTGCGACCGCGACTATTGTTGACGTTGGGAAGGATAAGGTGGATGTCACGGCTGTCACGGACTTCCAGGTCAACGAGCATGGCCGGGGTACCGCACTAGAGGGCTGTGGTGGTGACTTCATGACTGATCGGCTTCTGGAGTTACTGAGACCGATGGGCTTCACTAGGGAGATGTGCGAACAACTCAAGCGGAGCAACATTACAGAACTCCTTCCACAAGGGACGCCTCTACCCGGCACCGCCCCTACTGCACGACAGGACACAAACCAGTCACCAGACTCAGACGCAGCGGATGTAACCAGCGAAGGCCCGAGAAATCAGAACCTAGAAAATGACGAGGATGAAGGCGTAATCGACGTGGCGGCCATTGTTAGCGGCAACACCAGTGCCAGTGATTACCTGGCGAAGCGGGAGCAGGAGAAGGCAGAAAAGTCGGCCTCAAAAAAGGCCGCTGAACACGCAAAGGCTGCACGTCTTCCCAACTCCAAGAAGGAGAAGGCTACATTCCAGTACCAGGAGTTTGTGAGGATAGAGCCGGAGACGGATACCCCCAGCGGTCCGGGACGGTTCGTTCGCCAGACAAGAGATATCGAAGTCGGTGTTGAGCGATTCCTTGCTGCGTCGCCGAAGCAGAAATTAGACGATCGACTATCTAGCGGCATTCTTGAAGATATCGCTACTCAAATCCATCACACTATCCTTGCGGTTCCTGATGCAACTAAACGCAGTGACCTGTGGGATTCGTTGATCATTGTCGGCAATGGTAGCAAGGTCAAAGGTTTGTCGCCTATTTTCTACTATTTATGATATACTAACCGTCTCAGGCTTCACGCAAGCGCTCCTTGGCACTATTACCCAGAAGTTTGTCCTCTCGCCCTCCGGCACCATCTTCACCTCGGAAATCCCCTCCAGCTACTCTACACCTATTCCCACTGGGGGCAGAACCACCCCGGTACCGCAGGGCATGCCTGGCCCAATGCACTACCCAGGTGGCCACGGCGTCAACCCCCTCCTCGTCGCCGCAACCCACTCTAACAACCCCGCCGCCCCCAACTTGCCCCCAGGAACCCCTCAAATGGACCCATCCCTCTCCTACCACCGCTCCACCGGCCACTCGCAAACCCCCACAACCGTGAAGACCGTAAAACTACCAGATTACTTCCCCGAATGGAAGGAACAGTCCGCCACCAACCCCGCGCAAAACGGATCCGGGCCTCCAGGCCCAGCTTCAAGCGGTGGATACCGCGGCATGGAAGAGGCCGTCTTCCTTGGAGCACAAGTGGCGTCCAAGGTCATCTTTGTTGTTGACCAGGGTCTCAGCAAGGGTTTCATGAGCCGTGTGGAGTACAACGAGAACGGGCCGTCGGCGATTCACGAGTACGTTATGTGATATCCTCATACTTGGATCGCCGAAGTCAACTCGCGGCTTGTCACTATTCATGATATTTGACCTTAGATTCGGTTATCTTTTTATTACATCTTTTAGTTTTTTTGGTTGTGTATTCTATGGGCGTCCTTACGTTACATGTCGAAAAGCAATCTGCCTTAAGGTGCTGGTACTAGGTAAGATAGGAGGAGTTCAGTTTGGTCTAACAGTAGATATTGAATGCACGCGTTCAAGTCAATGAATCTAGTTCATCTAGTAGACCTCGCACCTCCCTCGGATCTTCAAGAATGGCCGGAGAGAATCTCACGTGATCCCTTAGATAAGCGGTGTTGCTATCGTCGATTTCCGCCACCCATTTCGACATTCTCTCTTTCAACTCTCAGTTCTACCTCACCTCGACTTAATTCCTGTTTCTGTGAAGGACATTTTCTTATTATACCCGCCAAAATGCCACGCGCCGAAGCAGGGAGTACGAAGGCGCTTGGAAACAAGATGAAAGCCGTACGTCTCATCCACCTCGAAACCCGCGATGCGAAATGCTAACATCACTTAGAAAGGCCTAGGTCGACTCCGATGGTACTGCCAAGCATGCGAGCGCCAAATGCGCGATGAGAACGGGTTTAAGTGGTGAGTTCTCTCTCTTTCATAGCTCAAATTACAAGGCAGGATCGATGTTAATGATGGGTGTAATACAGTCACGTTCAAAGCGAAAGCCACGTCCGACAAGTCCTGCTTATCGGCGAAGACCCGAAGAAATATATCGAAGATTTCAGCAGACAGTTTATCCATAACTTTATGCAACTACTGCGGACAACACACGGCGAGAAGAAGGTCAATGTTAATCAGTTTTATCAGCAGGTTATTGCGGATAAGGAGGTGAGTCACATACCATACGAGCTGTTCCGGTGCAACGGGAGCTAATGGGCGATTGTAGCACATTCACATGAACGCGACGAAATGGAAGAGTTTGTCACAGTTTGCGGCGCAGCTTGGACGTGAAGGGCTGGTTCATGTTGAGGAGACAGAGAAGGGCCTTTTCGTGTCGTATATCGATCGCACACCGGAGGCTATGAGGCGGAAAGAGGCAGTTATGAAGAAGGAACGACAGGATCGGGGTGATGAGGAGCGGGAGCAGAAACAGATCTTAGAACAGGTTGAGCGGGCGCGGGCGAATGTGGAGGATCAACAAGACGATATCGACCCCGAGGCGAGGAATTTACAAAGGAAGGAGGGCGAGAAAGTCAAGTTGAACATTGGGCTTGCGGTGAAACCTGCCCAGCCTGCCCAACCTGCTCAGCCTGCTCAGCCGGTCACCGAGCAGTCGGAGACCCCGTCTTCAGAAGAGAAAGAGAAGGACGCCTCTACGACACCCGAAACCGCCGCGGACTCATCCACCCCGGAACAAGCTGCTAAACCTGCACCGAAAGTGTCGATGTCATTCGGTGCCGCCAATGGCAAGCCCAAGAATGTGTTCGCATCCGCAAAGAAAAACCCGTTGGCCGGGAAAAAGGGGTCCGTCATGGTTGCGCCGAAGAAGATGTCAGAACAAGAGAGGATCATGAAACAAGAGATGGAAGCGATGCAGCGGAAGCGCCTCGGAGGCAGCGGAATGCCAAACCCCAAGCGTCCTAGGGTGTCATGAAGATGTCAAGATTCGATTTACTCCAGTCTCCCCTCGGGCCCGGCGCCCTACCAGGTACCAGCGCGACGGCTACCAAGCTTAGCCTGCTGATCGCGCTTGGATTCGATGAAATACCCCGGTGTTGCGGCGATGATGATTATAGCGGTTAGCGACCTCGTTTCGACGTTATACTACTCACAGTATAGCTGAAGAGAGGCTACAGTTCGTCAGGACATATGCTGCCATCTCCTGACGCTACACCGAACGCATCACTCTATACTCGAAAGCAACCATAGGATTAGTCTCACTTCAATACACTACGGCTCCGGCAGCCAGCTGCCAGGATTACATCGACCCACAATCATCCGTTGCCCCCTTAAAATGTCTTACAGGCTGCCATTTCACTCTGTACAATATATTCTGGAGTAGACCATTCGATGTTTTGTGTTGATTATGCTATAGACAGTGGCTAAGTGAGCCTCGCCCCTGAAAGCCCGCAAGATGGCGTTCGGTTTATGAAGGGGGTCCCTGAAACACAGCTCCACCACCAAACTCCTTGACCGACATTGGACCCAACAGTTCGTTTATCCCAAACTTCCTTGTTTGAGGATCCGGGACTAATCCGAATCTTGCAGAGGGATGCGCCTGCATTCTGGGCGCAATAACGCCCTACGGAAAATGAATAAATTGATGCTATTCCCACACTCGTTCCACCCTGATCGCGCCGTCCAAGTCACTCCTTATTGTTTTCAGATCACGTTCATATCGCGGGTCGATATATTCATTCATTATGCGTTTTTCTCTTCTTGGTGTTGGCTTGCTTTCTGCGTCGCAGAGTGTCACTGCCGCATTAGATGCGTCGCGCCTTGAGAAATTTGTTGATACTCTTGAGCTTACTAGCTCGTTCAACCCTATCAAGGAAGCGTACTGGACTGGTTATCCTCACCACCGACGTACCCCGTTCGCTGTTTCTCCGAATGGCAACTCGGCGTACATCGCTTATCTCGACTCGAGTGAGACGGGTGTCCACGTTCAGCAGGTGAACACCGAGACTTTCAAAGCTGTGGGCAGTACTGTTACCGTATCGGGTGGAAAAGAGGGTAGGCTATTCCCTTGTTTGTTTTATACCTCAGTACTGATAGTGAACAGCCGGCGGCCTTGTCGCCCACAACGATGGCTTCGCCCTTCTCACCAACGAAGCCCTCCCCTCAGGGACAGCTGACGCCCCGGCCGACAGCACCCCCGTCCCTGTACTTTACCGGTACACCAACGGGGAGCAAACATGGAAGACCTTCCTTGGTGGCCCCGGTGTCCACGCGTCTGACGGCCTGAGCGCCTCTCCCGATCTCAACGGCGACCTCGTCTACTCTGCTGACTCCGAGATGTACGGTGCCTACTTTGTCATCACCGATTACTCCGGCTCGGCCTCTGGTCACTACGGCGACAGTGTCCAGTACGTCGACAAATCAGGCGAACTCCAAACTATCACAGATGCGTCAAGCTCCTGGGGATGCAGCCACAACACTGGAATTGCCTTCGAAGCAGCAGCCGAGGCCCCCTTCGCCAGTATCTGCGCTGAAGACCAGGGCGCTATCTGGCTAAACACCAAGACACGAGGAATGACAACTGACGGCGTCAAAATCTCTAACGAGAACACCACCAACGGCGCCTCAGGTGAACCCATGGGCGGGATGTCGGGAAGTTACAGCTCCCTCGCCCGATTCACGGATACAACACGGTACATCTTCGCCTGGCCGAGTCGCGGTGCCGTCGACGTCTCCGAGAACGAATGGATGGGCAGTGGCTACACGCATGTTCTACCCCGAACTGAAAACCGTAACGTCGCTGTCGCTCTCTTCTCAGACAAGTATACGAAGCTCGGCAACCAAGCAACGTCCGAAGTCGGTGCTACCGACGGCGACAGCCAAATCAACTGGGTTACGTCCGGAACAGAGGATCACACCAACGTCCACGCCGCAGCCTTCGGACCTGTTAACTCGCTCGTCAGCTGGGAGGAAATATCCGACCCGATCTGCGACGAGTTCATCGCTATGGGTTGCAGGGGTAACTTCACCGGAACGTACTTCCAGCAGGTTACATACAAGGGAACGAAGCTCGGTGCGGCCGTCAAAAGCGACGATGTCTATGTTGCCGGTGACATGGTGAACATGGGTACGAGACGGATCTGTTGGCCGTATGTTGATATGGAGTGGGATTTGTCGGAGGCTGTCAATGCTTACGGTGACGCGACGACAACCACGAAGATGAGCTTTGCTTGCTTGAAGTTGCATATTGCGGAGTTGGATGATTAGTTTTGAGATGTCGTTGAAGACTTATCTGTCTGGACTCTGGATAGATCAGCTAGATAACTGGAGCTTAGCTGCCAGCATTTAAGTATCTCTATAATATATCAAGCGGAAGATGTAAGCTGCCCCGAGACTATACTCAGGTGACGACGGGCTTGATCATTACAATTTAGTTCATAGAGAAATGTAATCCTCCGTTCTCAAGCATTGATGGATCCGCGGGCAAGGCGCCACAAAAGATCGACATTTACCCCGAAGACGACGATCGTCGAAATGAACCCTAAGACAACTACATCTTAATTAATTACACGAAGTAGACGGATTTGCACCTGGCCTTGCCGTTACTATCCTCCTTACTCTGTCTACTGTCCGGTTTGTCCCGAGGGATAGGCGTAGCCCGAAAAGTCTTACGCAACAACGAAGTACATAGATACATATCTACTTAGCGCACTGTTGAACATCCTTAACCTGATAACTTTCGATAACTTTCCTTAATCAGATTAGAAGCATAAAGAATGCTGGTCAGGGATCACCAAACTTAAATAAGTCCAGTAAGTAGGTCACTCGAGTGATGATGTAAAGACTGAGAGTCATGGAAGTATGATGTAGATGTCATTATCTGCCAATCCCAGTCTCTGTTATCCACCTCCAGTTTAAAGTGCTCTTTGAGCCACCAACTTCCGGTCCTTTCCAATCCATTTTACCTCTCCTCAACGTGCTACGTAGTCATCAAAATGGCTCCCAGGGTTGCTATTCTCTTTGTACGTACCACCCCATCATGGATGAATAACCCTCTGATCTCTGTAATGTGTTTAGTATTCGCTCTACGGCCACATTGAGAAGCTGGCCCACGCCGAGCTCAAGGGTATCCAGGCTGCCGGTGGCAGCGCTGACCTTTACCAGTATGTTTTCAACACCTGGATACGGAAATTGACTCTTCCCTGGACTTATCGTTATCAGGATTCAGGAGACATTATCGGATGAGGTCCTTGCTAAAATGCATGCGCCTCCTAAATCTTCCATCCCTGTTCTAGAAAAGCCTGAGCAGCTCCTTGGATATAATGCTGTACTTTTAGGCATTCCAACCCGCTATGGTAACTTCCCTGCCCAGTGGAAGGCATTTTGGGACCGCACTGGTAGTATCTGGGCATCTGGTGGCTTCTTTGGCAAGTATGCTGGTCTTTTTGTCTCGACCGGCACCCTTGGTGGTGGTCAGGAGTCTACCGCTATTGCTGCTATGAGTACACTCACGCACCATGGCTTTATTTATGTGCCTTTCGGCTATAAAACCGCGTTTCCTCTTCTTGCTAATCTTGAGGAAATCCATGGTGGCAGTGCCTGGGGTGCGGGTACTTTTGCGGTACGAGGTCCTGTCTAATCTATCTATGAAGCCGGCACTGACTTTTCTTTTCTTAGGGTTCCGATGGCTCTCGCCAGCCAACCGGTCTCGAGCTCCAGATTGCTGAGACTCAGGGCAGGTCCTTCTGGGACCATGTGTCTCGTGTCAATTTTGATTGACGGTGTAGACCCAGAGCTCAGTCTATGGTGCGTCTGCGCAACAACGGAAGACAGTAACAGCAGCTAAATAAGAAAAGAACAGCCAGAGACCATGCGGTCTTCCCAGAAAGTGTAATGTACTTGAATCGCGTAACCTGTTATATTTGTTTGGTAGTATAAGGTGGCGTGATGACCGATTAATTGGGCGACTGTCTTGCTAGAGTCATGAAGCCGTTATAACCTTTTACTATAAGAGATCTATTGTAACAAGAATAACATAGGTTATGAGCCGGGCTACTACGTTGTAGAACTAATCCTCCTATCTAATTCAATAGAGTGACACTTGTACGCGACTAGTCGGTATAGGCCGTGTAGCCTACCTACTCCTCTCTGTCAAATTACGGATGCCTTTATCCGCTCGGCCAGAAAGAGACCCTCAGACCGGGAGATTTAGATCTTAATCGAGGCGTCGAAATACCTCCGAAGACCCTAGGGAAGAAGCATGACCGAGCACAGTACCTGGACAATTGAAGAAACCGAAGAACCAAGTTAAAGAGAACCAGTGCAGCCAATCGAGACAACTGGAATTGCATCAGATAGAATCCAACGAGCTAGTGGTATTAGATGACCTAATCAGGTAAAGATGAGAATGTCGATGGCGCTCATATAGATGGAAGCTTCTAGGTCTGCCTCAGGCCACAAATTAGTCAGCGGTCGCCACCAGAATCTTCAATCTCAAGTTCGAGCTGGGGTTCTCCGTCGGGGCAAACAATTCTATCGCGTCTTCGGCTTTTCTGATCTCAATTGTCTTCGACCTTACTTAATCTGGCCTACCTCTCGAATTTCACCTTCAACCCACAAACTCGCCTCCTGCATACTCGCGACCGATCACCCCTTCACAATGGCCAACTATCTCGCCTCCATCTTCGGAACCGAACAAGACAAGGTCAACTGCTCGTTCTACTACAAGATCGGAGCTTGCAGACACGGCGATCGCTGCTCGCGCAAACACGTCAAGCCCTCGTATTCGCAGACAGTCCTCATGCCGAACATGTACCAGAACCCATTCTACGACCCAAAGAACAAGATGAACCCTAGCCAGCTGCAAAACCACTACGATGCGTTCTACGAAGACGTATGGTGCGAGATGTGCAATTACGGCGAGCTAGAAGAGCTGGTAGTATGCGACAACAACAATGACCGTAAGTGTTTGTCGTGCGTGAGCGGGTTGTCAGCAAGCTAACATTTCCCCACCTAGATCTCATCGGAAACGTTTACGCCCGATTCAAATACGAAGAAGATGCCCAAACCGCCTGCGATGCCTTGAATTCCCGATGGTACGCCGCGCGACCGATATACTGCGAGCTATCACCTGTCACGGATTTCCGAGAAGCGTGCTGTCGTTTAAACAGCGGGGAGGGCTGTGTCCGTGGGGGATTCTGCAATTTCATCCATCGGAAAGACCCGAGCAACGAGCTTGATCGCGAGCTTCGCCTTAGCACGAAGAAGTGGTTGAAGGACCGTGGCCGGGATGCGCGCAGCGCCACCCGCAGTCCCAGCCCGGAGCCTACACGGCGGAGATTCTAGCCATTTCTTGTTTGGTGTTCAATCGGGCGTTGGGAGAATGATCTCTGTACTTTTATGCTGTTCTTATGATATCAGGCTGATAGTCGAATGAATGCATTTACTGACTAGATATGTTACTCAGTTCCGGTTGCTCTCACACATTTCAAGCACCTACTCCGTAGCGAACACTGTTTTATATGCCCAAGCAACATACAATATGTAATCGATACTATCACTCAACGTCAATGGACCATCTGTCCTCGAGCTGGGGTGCAATTGGTTTCCCGTTTCGGAGATAATGGAAAAGTCTTGGCACCCAATATTGGCGCGTCAGTCGCGTCGCCGGACAAAGAAACATCGTAGAAAAGCATCACCCCCCGCATTGTCCCTCAACAACCACATTTCGGCGTCAACGATCACACTTGCCTTATCGCAGAGATTATACAGCATACCAAAAATGGCACCAGACAGGCAAAGACACGGCTACGATGACAGCAACAGAGCCTTCCTCCAGGCTCTGATGGCCCGGTCGACGGTGACTTTCGGAGAATCAAAGCCAATCCTGGCTGCTATCCTCACAGTCCGTGGTATGTCTCCTTGAACCTCAAATGCGACGACTTGCTAATAGGAAATAGAAGGAAAACAAGTATCTGAAGACGACATAACAGAAGAAGATCTGAACGAGTTCATCAGCGCCGCAAACACCGCGATTTCACCCTTCGATCTCGAAATACGAAGCACCCTCACTCAAACTCCACTCGACTCGCAGACTGAACCTTCCATCCCCGAGCGTATCTACGCCCTTGTAAACACAACCAGCGATGACCTCACCCAACTCGCGACCACATACACAGCCGACGAGATCTCCTTCGTCAAGCGCATCCTCGACGTGATGTTCGAGAGCAACAACAATAGAATCACAGAGGGGATGGCTATAAGCTCGATTGAAGCGATCCAGCAGGCGAGAGTACCCGGTGAAGCGAACCGTCGGGAGTCCGGTGCTGCGACGCAGGGCGGGACAGCGCAGTCGTTGACTATGACGCAGGCAGAAGTTGTCATGAAGCAGCTTGTTGAGGATGGCTGGATGGAGAAGAGTCGAAAGGGCTATTACACGCTGGGTCCCCGGGGGTTGATGGAGCTCCGCGGGTGGCTTATGGCGACCTACAATGAGGAGGGACAGAGGAATAATAAGATCAAGTTCTGTGCTGCGTGTAGGGATATCATCACAGTGGTAAGTCTCCCGACCTGATCTGCGAGCTCTTCTGACTAGATAGGGCCAACGATGTGCAACCCGCGAGTGTACCGGCCGACTACACGATCATTGCATGCGCAACTTCTTCCGGGTCCAAAAAGCGGAACAATGTCCGGTGTGTCGGGCGCCTTGGCCTGGAGATAAGTATGTTGGAGAGCGGGCAATTGCACCAGCACAGAATAAACGAGTCAGTGCCCCGCGTCGAAGTGCCGTCGGACCAAGCACGCAGGAATCAAACACACAGAAATCCCTCAGCACGCAAGAATCCATAATGGATGGTTTGGAGGATAGCGAGTGAGTCAAGCAAGTGATGTTGACAGTATCTACCGATGGTGCCAAGTGTAGGGAACTACCTCACTCTACAGACAGATCTCGTCAGCAGACGGACACAGCTCGTTGTGGACAACGAGGACTATCTCGCTACGCGGCTTTGCCCGAGACACAATTAGTCGCGTGTGGACAAGAAGCCGCCATTCACGCGTCGCCTGAGGCGACTTATGCTATACCATTCAGTGTCCGTTGCCGATCCGGTGACAGATAGCAACATGAGGATAATGAGACGAGATAATGCATCAACGATATGATTTTGGAATTGCGAGTCTGAGAAATGCGATGATGTACTATACTATACTATACTATCAAGACAAATGGCTATTGATCCGCCGGAATCGGCAATTCACCATCAAACACAACCTTCCTCCCCTGCTTCTCCATTGCCTCAATCGCATTCTTCTTCCTCAGTGCTTTTGCCTCCTTGTCCGACAATAACACAAAGTCATACGTCAACAGCCTTGTCCCAAGTTTAACTCCATACTTCTTCGCCATCGCCTCATCCTCCACCGTTGAGAGATCAACAACAAGCGACTCCTTGACACCGAACACAGGGTCAGACGTCTCGTACGGATCTCCGCGGGGATACAACGCACTGCCGCTGTTAGCCATCCCAAACGCAACCAAATCAGAAGAAGAAACTCACGTAATAAGCAAATCATACCCCTCCCCATCAAGCATAAAATGCACATGCCCCGGGCGATTCGGATGCCTCCCCAAAGCCGTCAACATCTTCCCCACAGGCCCATCCATCGGGATCGGATACGGGACAGGGACAATCGCGTTAAACCAGAAGAGTCCGTCGTCGTCACTCCTCAGCACACCGCGCCCATCAGGGCCATCCCGGTTCGGGTTCTGAACATCATAGAAACCCTTCGAGTCACCCTCCCACACATCAACTTTCACCCCGCCAACCGGATTCCCAGCGGAGTCTTTGACCGAGCAGAGAACGAACAACCGCTCCGCGTCGGGGTCAGAGTGGAGGACAGCTCCAGGCTCCATATCAACCGCATCGTGCGTATGAAATGGACCGAGAACAGTGCCTTCAGTAGCAGGCGGTTGACGCGGGTGATTAATGGCATCAACAAGACTAGACACACCGAGTGTATCCGAGAGGAGAATCATCTCGTGTCGTAAATCATCGCTGATCTGGCCGATCTGCGTGAGGAATTTGACGCCGTCGCCCCATTCCTCGCTGGACAGACGCGTCTCGAGACAGAATTCGTGCAGGTGGGTTACTATGCGGTGCAGGAGGTAGCGGAGGCGCGGGGACGGGCATTGCGAGTTGACGAGGTGGACGTTTTCAGTGAGGTTTTCGGTTGTCAGGTCTTTCATTGGGGGGAGGGTTGTTGGGGGGGTTGATGGAGGCATTTTGTTTATCTGCGGAGTATCATGTAGCCCTTGTGTAATGGGAGGCGGGGGTATGTCAATTTATGTAAATTGTAGCTGTTCTGCCCCACACAGTATGATGACCCCACGCGTAGATCCCTGCAGTGTCTGGATGAACTTGTGGGGAGCTTTGTATTCATTTCTGTTTCTTCTGATAGGATGAGTATCATGAGAGGAGAGACAGAGGGAGATGGCTCCCAGCCGGGACAGCTTCACCCTGACACTACAGACAATCTATCTATTTAATCTCTATAACAACCTTCGAGAAATGCTTCTGAGAACCAACAAGCTCATACGCCTCCCTAACCTCCTCGAAACCAAACACCCTCTCGTCAACAACCGGCTTAATCCCCTTCTCATCAATAAACCGATTCATCTCGCGAAACTGCGCCCGTGTCCCCAGCAAGAATCCCCGCGTCGTACACAGATACATCAGCCCGTCCATGATAGACGGGACATTCTCCTTTTCACCGACGCCCAATAATCCAGCGAGCGCGATGACACCGTCCGTCCGGACAGCTTTGAGGGACTGTGCAACTGTTGAAGGACCACCGACGTCGACGACGATATCGGCGCCGCGGTTAGCGGGGGTGAGTGACTTCGCGACTTCTCCCCAGTTTGCAGTGCTCCTGTAATCGATAACGTGTTGAGCACCGAGAGCCGTTAGTGTCTGGGCCTTTAAGTCGGAGCTTGTTGTTGCGATGACTGTTGCGCCGGACGCGAGAGCGAACTGTCTCGGGATCAGCCCGTGTTATTTATACGTAGGGAGGATGGAAATACCTGCAGAGCTGCTATGCTCACGCCGCCCGTTCCTTGCACGAGCACCACATCTTCCTCACCTAGCTGTCGGCCCCTGAGGCCAAAAAGTGCATTCCATGCTGTCAGCCCAGAGCAAGTCAATGTGGCCGCTTGATTGAAAGACAGGGAGTCCGGAATTTTCACGACAGACGTCTGATGGAAGACACCATACTTTCTGAGCGTGCCATCCACTTTCTGCCCAAGGCCGGTATTGATCTCTGCGAAAGTGGTAGGTGCATTGTCGGGAGAGTTGACGGTGAGATGTGTGACAACTCGATCGCCCTTCTTGAAATCTGTTACCGACGGGCCCGTTGCGAGAATTGTACCTGCGCCGTCGGAACAGGGTACAACAGGGGGTGTGAAAGGGAGCTTGAATGTTCCCTTGGTCATGATTAGCAAGCTGATCTCCTACGACAAGAAACTGATACCTTTGCAATGACCAGGTCGCGATAATTCAAAGACGCAGCGCGGATCTGGACTAAAACGTCATCTGGACCCAGTGGCGGGAGCTCATGAGACTCGGATAATTCCAGGCTGTCTGTGCCGGACTGACCGGTCAGGATCCAAGCGGGTGTAGCTGTAACCGACATGATGAGGCGTTGTCTTCCAGTATTTCAGAAGCGCGGGACGATTGATTTATAAGAGCTTAACTCCTAAGCCCGACGTCAGGCTCGGATGTGGAGCAGAACTTGAATCATTGCGATCGTCGCCATGGCGCATCTATAGCGGTAGCCAATACTCCCGATTCCCGAAGATTCCGATGGTCTGATCAGAGATTCAGACCAGGTCCCAGTCCTCGAGTCAGGCTTGATTGGAGCGGCTTCATCTTACGCTTTAGATCGAACTTTGGCCAGACGTCAGAAAACAGTATCGGGTTTCACCACACACTGCATGATAAATATTCCAAGAGTCCTTTGAGACCCTGGAGAGCATTCCTAGTCGAGCAGGCGCAGAAAATCCTCGGCGCAAGTCACCCTGCGGTATCGCTGGTGGAATCGCCGATGATGTTTACATTGAAACCTTATACCGCCACCTTGGCTGTAGTAGGGACACCTATACCATAACGCTCCTCATTCTCATTGTAGGCGACCTTGCGTGCGAAAAATAAAGCCATAGAGGCGTAAGCGCTTTATTCAGGTAAAGGTAACGGAGGTGAAGCTCTACTAAAAACACGAAAGAGTAACCCTGCCCATCGGGAAACCGGAACTCATCTCGAGCGGAACGAAAGAGACCCTGGAATAGCCGTCATTGACTCATTTAGAGCCGGCTTTCTAACAGGCCCGGATTCTTTTGGTTGTTTATCGGGAATGGTAGGGAGTGAATCGGGAAGGGTAGGGACCGCAGAAACCGTAAGTACGGGGATACTCTTGGCAGTGGAAGAGCATTTCTGAGGAGTGACTCATACTCATGAGCTCAAAGCATTACCTCATAACAAAGAAGAAGAACATTCTAAGGGAAAGAGATGATGGAGGGTGGTTGACTCTGAAATTGAACCTGAGTCTCCCCGTGTATATCGGAATGTCATCGTCGGGTGCGGAATATAGGCTTTGACACCCCAGTTCTATTCGCCGACCCAATCTCATGTAAAGGAACAAGACTAGGAAGTCTGCAAGGAACGATCTAGAAGGAAATAAGCCTAAGATCCGCGGCGGAAGATCTACGCAGCCGTTAGCTACAGGAACCGGTCCGCTGGCAGTCTACCCCTTTGAGCTAGGTATTCCGAACCATAATCCTGAATGCAACGATGAGGGGTAAAGGTTAGGCCAGGGAAGGCGTACAATGATCTGCGTCTCGTAGGGCTGAGAATGGTATAAGTGGTTGTTTCCTACAGGCTGCTTTTTCCGCTCAGGTTTGCGGATCATCTGCACTGAAAAGAGATGGAACCATGGCATAGTTTACGGGGCCAATACAAAGCGTAGTTCAGGTGGAGAATATGATTCGCTCTGCGTGTCGTAGGGCTGAAGTGGTATATGTGGTTGTTTTCTATAGGCTATTTTCTCAGCTCGAGTTCGCCATAATCCGGAGCTACGAAGGCGAGGGAACAATTGCATAGTCTATGGGGGCAGTGCAAACCTTCGAGATGGTGCACTTTGCGTCATGGTATAGCTGTATAAGGCTGAAGGTGGTGTTGATAGTAGGTCACTTTGTATAGACTGCTTTGTAGGGCTAATACGTGAAGCACTGCTTTATCCACGCTATTACTAGAAAGTGAAGAGCTGCTCACTAACTTACTCTCGGTAATCGGCAAGTTTAGATGCACCTGTCTATGTTCTGATAATACAGAGTCCCCCTCGGGGGCAATACTCCAGCGCTTCTATTGGTAGTTCCCTCTATAAACTTTACATATGCCATCATCGACACTGTAAAATCCGTGTCTTGCCAGTAAATAGCCTCAAACAATGACGAATAGGACGAGAACAGCGCCCCCAGGCGGAAAAGAATGGCTACTTAGTCCCCTCCCTGTGTTCACTGTTCCCCCGTTTCCCTTTCCCTTCTTGATCACCCATCAACCCGGTCCCCCCCCCCCCACCACAAAGTTCATTCGTACTTCGATCTCGAGCCTTTAAAGTGCCATTTCGACCGTGAACAATCCACACATTTACTGTGTATTACGCTCTCAAGTCGAGAGACGTTATAACCTCCGGTGATCTCGTTTTCAGAGACACTCACCTCAATAACCTCCTCTGGTGATCTCACTTTCAGAGACACCCACCACCACCACACCACCACCACCACCAACAACAACCACCACCTCCATCAACACCCACAACAACACCGACACTACACCAACCACCTCCACAACAATGGGTGTATACAACAAGCTCGTAAAATCCAACAACGCCGCGACAATGCTGCAGCGCATCACCCTGGAGTACGACAGCGACACCGACAGCGACGATAGCGACTACACACTATCAAGCTTCAACAGTCTTGACGAGGCCGATGAATGGATGAGTGACGACAGCGTCAGCGACAGCGACAGCGATAGCGATAGCGACAGCGAGTACGGTGGCAACGGCCCTACCGCTGATACCGCAGCGGGAATGGAAGAGATCCAGGCCCTTTACACCTTCTTCTCACAAGGAGAGACGCTCTTGGCGTCTAATCCACAAGAAGAGTGGGCGAGCCCCCAGGCTGAGAGAATAGGCTGGATCCAAGGTCTACTGACGGGGGGCATCAGCCCATACGGTGATGACGAAGAAATGCAAGAAATGGAAGAAGCGGAGGAACAAAGGGAGCAGGAGCAGGAAGAAGGCAATGCAAATGAGGGTAGCTCGGTACAGTCCGAGCTGCCTTCGCTGAAGAGGAAGCGTGATGACGATGATGAAGACGAGGGGCAGGGCCCCCCGAAGAGGAGACCTACTTGGTTTGAAACCGTTATGGGATAAGGAGCCCATCTGGGGATGAGAAGAGGAGGAATGAGGGGGGGCTGCCCCCTTTGCACTTGAGTTTGGTTCACTTCCACATTTTGAAGAAGACTTTGAGCAGATTGCAAAGATTTGACTTGGGACAGTTTACCTTGGTCATTTTATGTATCGACTTGGGACAGTTTACCCTTGTTATCTTTTGTTAGTTAGATTTTTGTTTTAACCAGACTGACTTGATTGTCTTTATGTTGGTTTTTCTCAGTTGGGATGGCATGTATGTATTTCATGGCATGAACCTTCCTCCTTTTCCCAAATGGGTTTTGGAGGTTTAACGGGAATGTCCATAAGAATTCAACAAATCAAAACAAATTCTCAAGTGTTTCTTCTCCTTAGCTATGTGGATGATTAGAATATTCTGGTCTTGGAGATTATGGACAGACGCTCGTGAGGTAATCGGTACAGCGTTGAGTCCGCTCTGCACGTATTGATACCTTCCTGGTGCTCAGGGCTGTGTAATAGGGTAATGTTCCTCTACGTAGAATCTTATAATACACACAAAAGACAATAATTCCGCAACAAGTCCAGTATACGAAAAGTCCCAAGCTAATCAACTACTCAACTTCATCGGCCGCATCAAAGATAGCAACACCAACGCTCCTCTCCCAAACACTCCCCTCAGAATCCTCAATAGAGACCGTGATATAATCAACCCCAGCATCCCCAGAAGACGTATAAACCGCAGTAGTCCCCTCAACCTCCACACTCCCCAATCCACCCCCAGAAACCTCAAACGAAGGCTCAACAAACCCGAGAGCCAACCCCGCCAAATCAACCTCGACAGTTCCACCAGGTACAACAAAGACATGCGGCTCAGCCATAAAATGCAAGTATCCCTCAATAACAGTATACCCTGTTCCAGAAGACCCATCCCACCAATCTGCAATGCCGTCGTTGTCAGCGTCCCAGGTTGCGCTTCGAGTCACTGTCGGAAAGTCTTCGAGACCGCCGACGTCGGACTCGTTGTCGATGAGGCCTGGATTTCCTGAGACGGAGCCGGAATACGTGGTGCTTCCGTTGAGAGTTTCTTGGATTATTCTGGTATCGTGGTCGTCGCGGACGGGTTGGGAGACGCCGCTGTCGGAGAGGACGCGCTTGTATGCTTCTGTGGAGGTTTGTTCCTCGATGTAGGAGGGGAAGAATCTAATACTGTAAGTCCCACTCAGGACTTGACTATTTGAGAGAGGACTCACGGCTCATCGAAGAACTTCTGATAGTCTGGACCAGGGTCCAAACTGACATCGGCGTAGCAGGCTATTTCGGAGGTCTGTCCTGATCCGTCGTCGACGTATTGGACTGAGTCTTGGTCGAAGACGCCGGGCATGGAGTTTCCAGCGCAGTAGTACTGCTGCGAGCCGGGCATGTCGTCTTCATACTATCCAGGTCTTAGCCGATGAATAAACGTTGCGAAAGGGGCTTACAGTAGCTTGCAGAGCGTACGTCAGCTCACTCGCCGGACCCTGCTTGTAGAGATTTCCCACGAAGTTGACCTCCATCGCGCCGCCGTCTGTAACTCTCCCTCCTGTATCCTGTTAGCACAGGAACTTCAAATCGCGAGGAAACGCACCGAAATTATAAACAACATTATTCCTTATATCCAACCTCCCCGCAAAGTTCGCATTATCATCAACCCCCCCACCCATACTCCAACTCCTTCCCTCAGCATGCGCAATAAGATTATGATGCAACGAGGCAACATCCCCCCCAACAGTCGCCGCATAGCCATGTGCCGTGCCCTCGGGATAATTCTGATGACCAGCCACATTCAACGGCTCCGAGATCATATTTCGCTGGAAGGTTATATTCTTTGCTGTCCGCGAGGAGAACGCCTCATCAATTGCCCAGCCCATGGAGCATCGGTCGAATATGCAGAAATTCGAACCGGACATGCCCATTCCGTCGATTGTTGCGCCGGATGAACTCCCTGGCCGGACGCGGATGTGCTGGAAGATTACATCTGAGGCTCCGGATAGACCGACGGGATAGCCATTTATGATTATGCCCTTTCCTGGAGCAGTTTGACCAGCGAGGGTGACATAGTTCGCGTTCACCGAGAGGCGCGAGGTCGTGGTTATAACGCCCCCAACGTCAAAGACCACAATCCGAGGACCAGTTTCGATGGTGAGGGCGTGACGCAGACTACCTGGTTCCTCGTTATCCTCAAGGGTGGTGACTTTGATGACTTTCCCGCCACGGCCACCGCGAGCGAAGCGGCTGGATACTTGTTAGATTCTGTTCGACCACGGGAAGAATGACGAACCCGTATCCTTCGGCGCCGGGAAATGCGAGCCGAGCAAGTTTGAACATGAACGTGCGGCCGGTGTAGCTCGTTTCGCCGGAAACTACATCGACTCGCCAGTAGAATGTGTCGAGTGTGTTCAGGCCTACCAGATTAGCATATGAATATCTATGAAAAGAGCGACGTACTGGATAGATTGGCCTCAGGCTCGGATAGTCCTTCGTGGAGCACTGTCAGGTTCGCTGAATCTGTACCCAGATAGACATTATACGTCGCGGACTCGATGTCCGCAGGTGCTCTCCATGAAGCGACGACAGAGTCGCCATCCGGCTGAAGGCGCTCATCACGGTTCGCTGGAGAAGGGAAGGAGATTTGGTTTCCAATAGCAGGAGTGTCGATCTCGAAGCCGTTGAGGAAGGCGAGACCGTCGCCGCCACTAGGCGTATAGACTATCTCGACGGCTTCTTCGGGGGATGGCACGGAAAAGGTGATGTACGATGTCGCTGCCTCCCAGATGTTGTCGATCCGAACAGATGGCTCGACCTTTATTTGTCAGTCTCTACTCTAGAAATGTAGATGAATACACACCGAAGCGAGCTCTTCTCCGTTAACAGACACCGAAATGGTCGCTGCGGAATCTTCAGGGTTTGACCAGAGATTATGCCAAGTGAGAAGCGTGTGCTCTCCCTTCTCTAAGCCCAGTATACTCAAGGTGATAGGGCCGGGATCATCACTAGAAGTAGTAATCCCCTGATTCACAACCCGTTCACCTAGGTGCGAGACAAATCGAGTATACTGGTACTTGTAGTAACTGCCCTCCAAGTACGAACCCTCAGGAGCAGAAATAGTAAAATTGAAACCCTCAACCCCCGTAGAGGTGCTCTGCGCCTCACTCTCAACAACAAATATGTCGTAGTCAGGATCGGCGAGTTGGCGGATATTCGAGGGTCCTAGACGGACTCTGAGCTGAGCGTCCGCGGCTGTAAAAAGGGAGGCGACCAGCGCCGTGATTTTTAAAAAATTTCCCATCTTGAGACCAAGATCTGCTTTTCCTGAAAGTGTCAGGACGACAGATTTATATCTGGAGACCTGTACCTGCCAAGACGTCGGGATATAGGTGAAACAACCCGGTCTATCTCCGCCAGAAAGTCCACTAATAAGGGAGGTAATCCGGGCATGGCGCAGGGATCGTCAGGAACAACTTTGAGTAGATTTGAGTACTCCGTAGACTTGGAAAGACGAAAGGCCAAGCATGGCTAAAAAAGCGAGACTTCAAACTTGGCAGTGTCTTGAATAGAAACGGGGCTCGGTTCCCTGGCATTGATTTCTATACATAAAACATGCAGTCCTATTCCCTTAAGTTGCAACAGGTGTAGTAATTTCCAGGACTGGAAATAAATACGACCAGTTTCACTGACTCGCAGGGGCAACCTCTGATCTTGGCTGTTCGATCCTGACTGTTGATAGCTATGTTGTGGGCTATGAGCACGGCTATTCGGGAGATAAACTTGATACGGCGCTGTTTATTTGGCATCCAGTTATGGTCTTATATTGTATTCTCGAATTCTACGCAGGCGAGTAACACATTCAGATAGAGGGCGAACAAGGCCTTTACTACTCGGACAACTGGAGGCCTCAGGCATGAATGTGGCCCCTAGTACTAATTGGGTCGTTCAGGGCCTCAGGCAGAAACAAGGCTCTATTTCTACTAGTAACTCATCATTCAACTGCTGCCATGATTATGGCCGCTATCGCCATGCATACAACTCATCGAACTCATTCTGTTCCTGAAAAAATGGTCGGCTCTGGTGCAGGGCCAGAACCTGTACGATGAATTTAGGACCGTTTGATAGGGGTGGACGGAAGCTTGTCACTGGGAGTTTGGTGTCGACTGGACCGGTCCGAAGCAGATCTGCAATCTACCCTATTGCATGGGTCTTGTGGTTATCGTATGGAGTCTATTGGACATGTTGCAGTTGGACAAGGGAGTTAGATCTATCTAGCCCTATGCAGTGGGGTTCAGATAGCACTGCCGCGCGTCCTGCTTGTCGCAGAAGCACCTTCTGCTTTGGACATAGGAAAATATCCTGACTGGACTGGGTACTATCGAAGATGAACAGCAACAGCAATCGATTTGCTAATTCTGCTTGAGGAAGCGATGGCGACGCCAATCACGCCATTATCGCGTTGATGATAGAGACTCCACCAGGAAGATAAAAGCACGACATGACACCAGGATCGACCTCCAAAACAAGCTTCTCAAGCTTTTTGTCCCTCTCGGAATCTTGGCAGAATGGCTTCTACTCAGAGAAAGGATGCTGAGTTGAGTGTATCAGCACAAGATGCACCTGCTACTGAAAGCTATGACGAAGCGAAGACGGGCGGTCCTCACACTGGGGTCGGAGAGTTGAATTTCGACGAGTACACCCAGGGTGGACTTGGTCGGCATTTGGGAGTTTTCTCTACTATATTGCTTATGTTTGTCCCTCCGTCCGTCCTCTTTCCTGTACTAACAGATGTAGTGTTGGCCGCATCATCGGAACCGGTATCTTCTCCACCCCGTCGTCCATCACCAGCAGTGCAGGCAGCGTTGGCGCAGCATTGCTCCTATGGGTACTAGGCTTGCTCCTTGCTGGATCTGGCCTCTGTGTCTGGCTTGAGCTTGGGTGTATGGTACCACGAAGCGGAGGGGAAAAGGTATACCTAGAGGCTGCGTATCGCCGACCGAAACTATTGATCACCGTCATCTTCGCCGTTCAGGCCGTCGCGCTGGGATTTACCGGTACGCCTAATCGTCTTATACGTCAGCTAAAGCTAACGACTAGAAGCCTCGGGATGTATCGTCTTCGCATCGAACATGGCCCTTGCGGCCGGAAAAACCGCATCGGACTGGGAAGAGCGTGGGATCGCAATTGCGGTTATCAGCTGCATTACCCTCATACACGTCTTCCTACCCCAATGGGGGATTCGTGGTATGAACGCCATCGGTGTATTGAAGATCGTTCTTCTCCTGTTCATTGTCATCACCGGTTGGGTTATTCTCAGTGGACGGGTCAGCAGCGTACAGGATCCGTACGCCAGTTTTCACAACGCCTTTAAAGGCTCGGCGACGTCGAGTAACCTGTACGCCACTGCTTTGTTCAAGGTGTTGAATTCATTTGCTGGGTAAGTTCCCTCCTTGATAGTGCTTCAATGCTAACTGCTCAGATGGTCGAACGCTGCGTACGTGTTGAACGAGATCCGGAACCCGGTTCGGACTCTGAAGATTGCTGCTCCAGCCGGTCTGGGTATCTGTGGTGTCTTGTACCTGCTTGCAAATGTAGCGTACTATGCTGCAGCAACTCCGGAAGAGATCTCAAACAGCGGCACGACCGTGGCCGCGTTCTTCATGGGCAAGGTCTTCGGATCAGCCGCGCAACAGGCTCTTAGGTTTGTTTCTCGCCGTTATATCGACCAAACTAACAGTCACAGTGTACTGATCGCGATATCTGCATTTGGAAACGTGATGACCGTAACCTTCGCCCAGTCCCGTGTCAACCAAGAGCTCGCCAAAGAAGGCGTAATTCCCTTTCCAAAATTCTGGGCCTCAAGTTGGCCATTCGGATCACCCTCCGCGGGTCTTCTACTACACTTCATCCCATCGTTCATCGTCATTGTCGCGATCCCCTTCGGTGACGCATACGACTTCATCATCGATGTTGAAGGCTACCCAGGAAGCATAATCAACCTTCTGGTCGTCGCTGGCCTATTCTACCTCCGCTGGTCAGAACCAACCCTCCCTCGTCCATTCAAAGTCTGGTGGCCGGTCGCGATCTTTTTCATGGCCGGTCAAGCGTTCCAAGTTGTTGCGCCGTTTATCAGACCTCCTGGAGGCAAGGGGGATACCAGTCTGCCGTACTGGCTGTATCCTATTGTTGGGATTGTTGTGTTGAGCTTGGGGATTGTTTACTGGGCTGTCTGGCAGAAGATTCTACCGGCAATTGGGGGGTATAGACTTGAGCCCGAGCATGAGGTTCTGCAAGATGGAACGACTGTTGCTGTTTATAAGCGGAAGAATCTGTAGGGACATCTTTGGAGAATTTACGACGGACCGTTCGGCAATACTTTGCTATAAAATGTCCAATATAGAAGGAACGATGGTGTCATCTTGCGCCATTTCACCCCGCACGTTCCTTCATAAGGCCTCTCCAACTTCAGCTTCGACCAAAACCATCCTTTTCTTTCTCGGTATCCTATAGGATTAATCAAAATGCCTTCACTCGTACAGAATCAAACCCTCTCCTCCCTAGCCGACTTAAAACTCCCTCGCGACATCCACATCTCCCCAGACGGCACGAAAACCCTCTACACACTCGAATCGTTCTCACGGAAGAACAAACCAGCTACATCGTCACTATGGATCGCTGATATCGGCATTGACCATTCCGCACGGCAGATTACATCCGGATTATTCAAGGATGAGAAAGCGAAGTGGTCGCCTGATGGCCGGTCCATTGCATTTTTATCGGATCGGCGCTCAGGGCGAGGGGAGGTTTATCTCTTGGAGATTGGGGGGTTTGGAGAGGCGTATCCGGTTCTGCAGTCTGGCGACGAAAGTGCAAGTGGAAGTCGGGTTAGTGGAATAAATGGGTTCGAGTGGAGTGGTGATGGGAGATTCATCGCGTTCCTCAGTGAAGACGGAAATGGCGAGATCACCACTGATGAGTTCGATCTCGACGAACCCCTGGTATTCGGCGGCGGGGACGAAAATACGAATCAACGCCTCCGAGTCATCGACGTTAAGAACAGAACACTACAAACCCTCACGCCAGCGGAGCAAGATATCGCCCTCTTCTCTTGGAGCTCCGATCCAACCTCCCACGAAATCGCATACACAATCTCAACCCCAGACGCCGAAACAGACAGCCAATTCACGAGCAGCACCATAGCCATCATCTCAACTACCTCGACCACCTCGCGAACAATCCTAACAACGAAAACCCCCATTACAGCCCTAACCTGGACGCAACCCGACAAACTGCACTTCATAGCGCGCCCCTCCCCTCCCTACACAACCCCCAGCGTCTACGAAGCACGCATAAAATCTAAGCAATACGGGAGTTACTTCGGCTGGACCGGTGACGCCGTCTCCCTAACCCGGACGCGGGACTCCGTGGTCGCGCGGATCCAGCACGAGAGCCATGAATCGGCGCATGCGTTGGCTGTTGAGAGTGTCTCGTGGCCGTTTCCGGCTTTTTTTACATCTGAGTATGAGATTAGCTCGTTTGATGCGGTTCGAGATGACGGCGGGGATGGGTTCACACTTGTTGTTGCACGGAGTAGTCCTACACTGGCCAACGAGGTGTGGTCTGTGAGGGGGCCTAGTTTCGTGAAACTGTCGTCGCATAATGCCGCCTTTGACGGATTTCGGTCTAGGAAGATTAGTTCGAGCATTGAAGACGGGTGGGAGTGCGATGGGTGGTTGTACTCGCCGAAACCGAGTGTTTATTCGCTGGGTAGGGGGTTACCTCCTACTGTTGTTCTCGTGCAGGGTCAAGGATATGGAAACTCGAAACTTCCGTCCTTCTCAACAGGTCCCCATCTCGACGTCGCCTATCTAACAAGCGCCGGGTTCGCAGTCCTCTGCCCCATCTTCCGACAAGCAGACACGGGCCTCGGAGAACGATACAGCGCCGTGATAGCAATCCTCAAAAAAGCCGTATCGGAGAAACTCGTTGATGAATCTCGGGTTACGATAAGCGGATGGTCTGGTGGAGGGTTTCTCGCATCTCTAGCTGTCATCCGGAATGAATTCAGTTTCCGGGCTGTTGTTTGTGGCGGCGGGGTTGTTGATTGGGAGTTTGTTCGTGCGAACCAGGATGAGTTTTGGCCTGAGTCTGATATTCCGTCGTTTTCGGATGATGCAGATACGGATGGGGATGCGGATTCGGGGTACGAAGAGGATAGGGGGAGAACTGGGAGAGGGATAGAGAAAGGAAAGGAGAAGAAGAAGACGCCGCTTCTTATCCTCCATGGACAAGATGACGAGCATGTCCCTGTGTCTGGACCACTGGGGTTCTGGCGGCAGCGACAGAGATGGAATGGGCCTGTGCAGATGGTGCTGTATCCGAAGGAGAACCATGTTATTCGAGATCGGAAGCATTTGGTTGATCTGTGGACGAGGGTTTTGGGGTTTTATGAGCGGTATTTGGTGTGATTCGATAGTTTGACACGATTAAATGCTACATAGACCTCATGAAATTGTGTCAAGATCATGATCTCGCTTCACTCCAGTACTATTTAGTTGACTGATAAGAATTATATCTTTCCGTATATTTGCACACCGCGACCTACTCATACAGCCCTGCGCCTACCGGGGAACGGGACTAGAAATGGGGGCCGCGGGTCTTGGCTAATCCCCGAACTCGAATACAACCCTAACTAACGAATCGAAAAGAATTAAGCACATTCATATGCGAACCCCGAGCACGGTCGAGAAACGTGTGCTACGCCGGTGACGGCGCAGGATCAAGCCACCAGCAGGTCTGATTAGTCCAGAACTTTGACAACTCTCAAGAAGGCTGAATTGCATCGTAGCTGCGCGTTGGCTAGTCAGGTTGTTCCCCAAATATAGATTGAAGTGCAGCCTTTCGCGCGCCAAGCTTTGCGGGCTGTTGAGTTCTCACCATCTAGGTAAGCTTTCAACTTCTCGCGGGGCTTAAAAATGCAGTGTCTCGGTGTAAGATAGCTTACCATTGGAGGATAAAATAGACCAGGGTTACCGGTAATCTCTCGCTACTCGTGAGCCTTTAAATGAAGTATATGTAAGGCAGAATTAAGAAGTGCAAGCTTGGCAGCTCCGCCTCAGCCACAAGAATTTCCCGATTGGGACTAGATGAAGCTATTGTGCTGCACGAGTATCTATTTCTGTCCGGGCTGTGTTGAACTGCTATGGAGAGGCTATACCTCACAGGAACGTATATATACTACTTTGATTCTGGTTCAGTTAGCAACCTCACTCCAACAAACATCTCTCTCTACCTCGAAAACACAAACTCTACTTCATACCAAACCCTCAAGACCATAACCCAACCTATTTCAAATCAAACTCAACCACCAAAATGAGACTCCTCACAACCCTCGCAACAATAACCCTCACCCTCCTAACACTCACAACCGCAACCCCAATAACAACCCCTCACCCAAACACCCCCTCAACGCTCTTCACAAAACGCGACCGAATAACGCACTGCGGCACATCCACATACGAAAACCAATCAAGCGGCGGGTCGCCATTAATCGAAGACTGCCTGCAACTAGCAGGGAACATCGCTTCAGGCGGCGACTGGGCAACGTGGTTCTGGACGCGCACGATTGCGTCGTATGGGACGTGTGGGTTTAGCGTGTGGACGGGCAACTACCAGCCGGATAAAATCGGGAATCAGGATGTGATTGGTATTATTCAGGAGTCGATTAGGCAGTTTAATTGGCAGGGGTTGGTTGGGGCGAAGGGGGAGATGGTTTGTACCGAGGAGACTTATCCGATGACTTGGGCTATTTATCATACTTAGTCTGGGATTCGGTGACTATTAGGGTCGATTCATGGAGTATGTGCTTATGTTTATATTGTATGGGTTATGCGTTATGAGAAGAAAGAAGATGTTCAAATTGTGAGATCTGTCAAAATGCTGTTTCCGTACCGTCCATCTAATAAGACTTTTCGAAGCGAGATATATGTAGCTTTTGTGGATAGAGCTATCAGAGACTATAGCCTTTTCTCCCCTTAGCAGCAGATTGATTCGTAGCTCCGATGTTTCACATAGAGGGCTGGTCTCAAAAGGTATGCTCCAGCAAAATAGGCAAGAACGATGGTTGCTCCTTCCCTGTTTTATCTCTATCAACTCAAGGAAAGCACGACTGTTGTAGTTGCCTTTTATACCTGGACAACCTTCCAACTATCTCTACCATGTACCTTGTCTACAGCTTCACGGTTGAGTGAGATGAAGCTCTAGAGAGAAATAAGGAGAGAAGTTGAGGAAACACAGGGCATCTAGCTAACATTCTCTCCGCAGAGAAGCGTCCGCCTTCCACTCCCCCATCGCACGCCTTCCATTTACGACCCGCCATTTGCCACCTTGGTCATCGCCCAAAGCTTATTGAGAGAAAAGCTCCATGAGCTACTGGCCCCGCACCTGGAAGCTTGGAGTTGACGGTCTCTGTTCGAGAGATGGCGATGGATTTGCAACTAGGTATCGGCCGCGTGCTCGCAGACGTTGATCGGGGACGACATGGTGGTCCATCCGTTGGTAAGCTTCTTGATGAATCCCTTGACCTTGCCCGATAGACAGTGACGCAGACACCAGTTAGCTTTTCCTCTGACGCATACGTATCCTTCGGTCCGACATCTCCCGATATTCTATACAGAGTTCATCCATGACGATATCTATAGCACTGTGAGTCTGGCACGGTGAGTCACAGCTCCTTCTTTCTATCTTTATCCACGGGCTTCCTGATTGTGATCTGATCTTACAATCCTCACAAACCCACTTCACCAACCACTTTACAAACCGCTTCATTAACCACTTCACAAACCACACAAACCACTTCAGCAACTACTTCAGCAACTACTTCAGCAACTACTTCAGAAACCCGCTCCAAACCACTTTATGCACCCCACGCGCAACAACATACCTCCCGTTATCAACAACAACATGCCTCCCATTACCAAATATCGTGGGATTATGGACCTACCAGAGGAAATCATTGACCAGGTATGTCTACATCCTATCTAAGGACTCTCAACGTACAAGCTAACTCATTAGATTGTATTCGAGGCTAGTAACAGTAAGAGGAAGAGAGGGACGAACTCTGAGGTCCTCAAGAACCTGCGCCAAGTCGACCGAGCTTTCTACGCGAGTGCCTCTCCCCTTTACTATCGGTCTATCCAAGTGGGATTGGAGTTCAATTTAGATCGTCAGACCTGGGTTCCTGCTTCACTAAATGCTCTTTCTATGAGCCAACATCGAAACTGCGTGGAGAATCTTGTGATTCATCAAGCAGGGCCTTTGTTTCATCCTTTGGATATGGAGGCTCTGGTTCTGAGGAAGATGGATGCCCTCGGTTCGAAAGGGACAAATCCCGTCGCTCTAAAGGACGTGCAGGCCCTTGTTTTGAAGGCTATGGCAGCCCTTGCTCTGGAAAAGATCCCCGCGGTTCTAGCACGCTTCCCTCGCCTGAAGCAGTTTGAGATCTCCCTTAACATTGAGGGATGTGAAATGCCAGGTCTTGCCGCAGCGATTCGACAGAGCCTGCAACAAAATCCACCAGCCCGGTTGGAAGGACTTAGAATAGGGCTCCAGCCTCTGGCTTTCCCGTATTCTCCGGATACTGAATCCGAATTCAAGGCAGTAATGCCCGGGCTTCGGTATTTCAAGTACGACGGCAGTACCAGCCGCATGAAAGAGTCAGACCCCGGGGTATTTCAGGCTTTGCAGCATGCGGAAAAGCTCGAGATACTCACTTTGCATAATTGCGGAAGTGTGACAACCGAGTCATCCAAAACGCCTCTCCACCCATCGGCCCCATTGCGATATCTTTATATTGATGACATGGCACTCCCAGTTGAATACCTTTGCGGTCTGCTCTCATCCCGGCCGACGTTGGAGGTCGTCAGACTAAACTCGGTCCGCCTTACGGAAGGCTCATGGCAAGAAGTGCTAGATCAACTCATGACCTGCCCTTCTGTCTTTCAAATCGACATAAGAAGTTGTGCTTATGCTGGCACCTGCTGTACGATACCGAAGGTCCAAATCTGTTCCATCGGCAAGTATCTGGAGGTAGACAAAGTTGCATTTAGGTGGTACGCCGAACGGAGAAAAGAAAAGAAAGCAAAGTTGGAAAAATCGCAGAATTTGGGCCCATTGAATGATGCAATGAATGTGAGCCGACGTGGTTTCCACATTGGGGGTCACCTGGAGTTGAGGATGTGAGATTTAGTGATTATTGAATGTCTTGAAATTAGTCCTATGAGCTATACAAAGGAATATCCACTGAAGTAAGCCGATACATATAGATACAGACCCAGAGCTGAGCGTATCGAGACCTCAAGGTCCATGGAGTAAACGACTCGCTTTTGTTCATTCCATCCACTATGGATCTATTACCACCTCGTAGCACTCGCCGGCCCACCAACAGAATGAGAATCCTCATTACTATCAGAAACTCGAACCTCAACCGTATGGGAAACATGCATCGCTTTATCCGCCCCCCCTCTCCCTCAGACTCGTCTGCGACTCTGACTTGTTCAGTTCCCTCGAATCCCCACTCTCGTCAATCCTAGACCACGTCGTATCAGGATTCAGAGGACGGAGCCCTACCCGCGCGGAATTCCCCGAGCGATGCTGCTGTCCCGAGTCCTCAGCGTAATATGGCTTACTAGGTTTCGACCCGAATCCGAGCGAGCTCTTTATGCGGCGTGGGAGTCCAGATTCCATGATTAACTTCGAGAGACAGGGGACACTGAGGATGAAGAACCCGCAGATCATCTCGCCGCAGGCCCAGAAGAGGAGCGGGCCGATGAGATACATTGTATCTGTTGTGTTTGCGAATGCGACTGTGTGTGCGAGGCGGAAGCAGGCGGCGACGGAGGCGCTGTTTTACCAACATTGTTAGTTCCTTGATACTTGATACTGTAGTCATGGTGGTCAAGGAGAACGTACAGTATTCCCACACCAAAAATAATCGAAACGCCTAATTTCTTCTGCCAACTCATCTGCAGGCGCCAGATGATCCTTTGCGGAAGGAAAAACATGAAGATATCCGAGGCGACTTGGACAGTCGAAGACGTGAGCATCACATCAGGGAGTGAGTAGCATTTCGCCGGAATGTAGAATTTCCAGATCGCTTCGTGCGGTCTGCATTGCAAGTTCAGTAGCAAGATGCAGAGAAAACCCCAGACGCTCTGCAGGGTTATAACGGCCATACATCCCCACCAGAAGGCATTCTTTGTGCGGTTTATGGGAACGAAGATCCGGCACCAGTCTAGCAGGATTGCGGATTTGAGGAGGGGTAGGACGGTTGAGTAGCAGCAGCCGTACACGAGAATTAGCTATTGTGGTTTTTGTTAGTGACCCATGAGAGACTCATGTTTTGAGGGAGGAAACACACGTAAAGAGGCCTGATTAGATCTTCGTTGTGCAGGTCCCAGGTGTGAATGTAGTACCCGGGGGTCCAGATCAATGAGTAACCCGCATAAGCTGTCCCCCAGTAGGCGCCCTAGAATGGAGGATTAGATTGAAGGCAGAATACAGGGGCTCGTTGGGCAAAGTACATATGCGCAAACCATCAAGACTATCAAGCAGGAGGTTAGCGGTAGTTCCTTCCTGTAATCATGTTCAAGCCCAAAACTCACCCTCCTCAATGCGAACCTTCTTGTCCACCCATAATCGAGCAAACAATCGCAGAAGCAAACAAAGCGTGGTTATTACGGTACACAGAGTCGTCACTACCCAGGCCATAGTATTGCTCCTCTCTGGATTGTCAAAGTTTGCTGTGACACCATCGGGGGCGGGCAAAGCTGGCTGGGCGAGAAGTTCGGCCAGTGCTTCCGGTGACATTGACATATTGAAGAGAAGTGTGTCACTGACAGGAAGGCATCAAAGGCGCGTCGGAAGTATGGGTGCGGCGTTCAGAAAATATAACATTATGGATGTTAAGCCTTTTCAATAACCCAGCTCCAATACCTACTCCGAATCTGCCCACTGAAATTTCGGATCGTCGGTCTTACAGCTCTTGGAATATGGACTACAGCTCTTGGATTATGGACTACCTGCACCAGGGGTTGGGGGCCAGCTTGTAAACCCAGTCATGCGGTGTCGGCCTTATCCTCCTTCCAAGCTGATAGGCCTACGGAAGCTTCCGGATGGGGCATGTCAGAAAACGGCCTGGAAACCACCCCGCTGTGGCGCGTTTGTTTTGTGGTTATTGGTTAATCAAATGATAGGGCAAGCCGGACTGAGTCGCTGTCGTCAAACAGCCCGCTGTGGAGTCTGCGTTCACGGCGCGTTGGGAATTCCCCTGACTTACGTGCGACACGCAGCCGGCAGTTGGCGGGAATGCAAGGCCTGTCTGGAATCGCGTTGGTGGTGCATAACTAGTCGGGGATTTCCTGCGTCCCCGTCGAAATCGTGCCATTTGAACTCCCGAATCTGAACACCAACGACATCATGACTACCAGTAAGTCTGCCGCATCAAGCCATGCATGACATCGCCTCTAGGTGCTGACCCCACGATCGCATAGACAGCACACGCCCTTCGCCTCAGGCTGAATACCCCCCTCGTGCGGACTTGCGAAAGATGATGGATCAGCAACCTGTCCCGATGCTGACCCCCGGATTGATTGATCCGTCATCTATGGCTGCGGACGAACCGACAACTCAAGCTCGCGCTGTTCTGAGCAAGCTTAATACTGCATTGGCCACGGACAATGCGCACACCCTCGAGGACTGCTTCTACGCGGACCAAGCATACTGGAAGGATCAATTGGCGTTGACATGGCACTTGCGCACATTCAGCGGCCGCGGTACGATTACAGCTAGTCTCCTTGAGACATTCAAATTGAGGAATGTGTCGGGCCAAATTGAGGTTGATGGAGGCGCTGTCTTTCTTCCGGCTACACCTGTTCTTGTACGCATTCTTTGGCTGAAATCCATGACAGCCTTGTACTGACGACTGGCTCCTGTTCAGCAATTTATCGACTGCCCTATCGTATTTAGAACGGGATCGCCGTCCGGTCTTTGTCGCGGCAAGATGCTATTGTTGCCGGTTGTTGCGGATACAAATGAAATCACCTGGAAGATTTGGATATTGAGCACGAGGCTGGAGAGCTTGGACGTACAACCAGAAGATGAAGGGCTATTGCGAGCTCCTGGACGGCCGCTGGATGGCTCTCTGGACTTTAAAACAGACGTCTTTATTATTGGCGCTGGCAATGCGTAAGATCCACATTATTCCTCGTCCTGTCAACGGTCTATTGACAAGGTGTACATCTAGCGCCGCTGCCCTCTCGGCGCGCCTCAAAGCCTTGGGCGTTGACAGCGTAATGGCCGACCGTAATGCTCGTCCTGGCGACAACTGGGCCCTCCGATATGACTGCATGAAGTTCCATATCCCCACTTCATTCTGCGAGCTTCCTTATATGTGTCAGTTGTCCTATCTTAACCATGCTTGGAGCATCGTCTGACAAGGGACCAAAACAGGCTACGACAAAGAACTTCAATCTCCTCATCTCCTCACACGACAAGACTTGGCCGATCAAGTTCGTCGATACATGGAGTCTTTCAACCTCAATATTATCCACTCAGCTCAAGTCCAGTGGACGGAGTTTGACGAGGTGACCAAGAATTGGAGCATCAGCTTCCAGACACCGGCTGGCCAGCGGAAGGCTGTCGCAAAACATCTCGTCATGGCCACGGGTATTGGGTCTCAGAAGCCTTATTTGCCACAGATAGCCGAGCCTGAATTGTACAAGGGGGTCAGTCTTCACTCGGCGCAGTACAAGAATGCCGAGCTATTGAAAGAACAGGGAGCGAAGGTAAGCCAATCCTATCGAATGCCACCGAGTCAAATTCGAGAGCCCTGCTAACTAAACAAGTCCGTAACCATAATCGGGTCCGCAAACACAGCCTTCGACGTCCTCGTGGACTGCCACAATGCCGGCCTCACCGCAACAATAGTCGCCAGATCTCCCCCGTACATGGTCCCACTCGAGTACGTCTGCCACGGTGCCAGTCTCGGCGCATACGACGGAGGCGTCGATGCCGCCGATAAGCTCTTCCTTTCACTCCCCTCCGTCGTAGACGGACAATTAGCCCGTGGGCTATTCGCAATGTTCGCGTCGAATGAACCAGAGCGATACACTGCTCTTCGGGAAGCTGGCTTCCCCGTTCTTGATAGTCGCGATCCGGATTGCGCATTGATGCATAATCTCCTTGAACGTGCAGGCGGCCATTACGTTGATGTTGGGGGTGCGAAATTGATTGAAGAGGGGGCGGTTGGATTTAAGGCTGGGGTGGAACCTGTTGGATATACGCAGATGGGTCTTCGGTTCTCAGATGGGAGTTCTCTTGAGACAGATGCTGTTGTCTGGTGTACTGGATTCGATGATGTCAATGTGGTCTCAACTGCCGCAGAGATCCTCGGTGGGAAGTCTTCGGATGCAAATGGCTCTTTGACTGACGGTGAGAAAAAGACCCACATCCTCAACCCACATGACATTGCGTCTCGCCTAGACGGAACCTGGGGTGTTGATGAGGAAGGAGAGGTCCGTGGAATGTGGAAGCGACAGCTAAAGGCAGAAAATATTTGGATCATGGGCGGGTATACGCAGCAGCACCGCTGGCACTCACGCACACTTGCCCTCCAGATTAAAGCTGCTTTGGAAGGTATTCTCCCGCCGGCATACAGGCATACGCATCCACCGAGGCCGAGCTTCCTCGAGCGTAACTGTATAATCATTTGAAGTCTTTGCTATTAGGGTCCTCATAAAGGATGCCATACCGTGCAAAGAGACGCGGTGCCTTACTATATATAATCTTGGTTATGGCATTTAGTAATTGAAATATCCAATTTTCAACTCTAACAGTTAAGGTCTCTAGCAAACGAGCGTCTCAAGCATTCGCTGATGACCAAGAGACTGAGTCGGCGTGTCTAGACCCTGGATTCTCGCACTGAAAGCTTAATTAATTTAAGCTTTCCCAGGCCCCACACTTGGTGCGTCATCCGACCTCGCTATTTTTTCTTTACCCACCGAGTTTTCGGGAACGGACGGGGACACGTAGATAGATACAGCCGACGTGATCGGGCCCCAAGTCCCGGATTAACCCCCCGCTACCGAGTACTCTGTTCTCTAGTGATATTTTGCCCCTCACTTCATATCTGCACTGCGTACGACTTACGAGTTCACAATAGGTTATTTCGGTATGACGAATGTCAGGAATATGTCACAAGGTGACGTTGTTTGACCCATGTTGTTCTAGAACCGTGGGCCTCTTTGACGAGCCCTTCTAGTCTTTGACTGAAACGCGATATCTCTTCTGGAAACAAGATATTCATATTACTACTTGCTATCGTACTGTATCTCGTAGTCCGCTGTCTAGGATACAGACGCACGCTTTGGCACATCTTATATAGATTCGCCAACTGATCGACTTGAAGCTAATTTCTTGTCCATCTTTGGTAGGGTTGCACTAGCTGCTATGACCCTACTGTTCAGAACTAGACAAGAATATCATCAGCGGTTTCCAGTCCCCTGGCGTGTCGGAATTGGCCGGGTGATTTTGACTTTTGAGGAGTCATACAGGTAGATTTATCCGAACGATACAGAGTGAAAGCCTATGACATACGCAGTGTAAACTCTGTTCAGGTAAGAGTCATAGAGGGTTTATAGTTGTCGATAAGCTGCCTGTTTCTTCTTTTCCCCTCTTCATCCACCGTTTCTTTAGCAAAGCCTCCAGCTCGTGCAACAAGTCTTCGAACAGCTACAGATAACAACGACTTACAACATCAACCAACAACTTACAACATCAATCAACAACTACAACATCAATCAACAACTTACAACCTCAATCAATAATTTATCAACGTGGACAAATTTCAGCTCACTTCGTTCAACCAACGGAGCTCTATGCCCTACGATCCTATTCTCTCTGCAGACGCAACCACGTCCCTCATGGCTCAGACAGTTAGAAGGGCCCGGATGACCGATCTTCCCCAGAAGATAATCTACCAGGTGAGACATAAACGCAAATAACTACGACAGAGACCAGATACTAACTACGCCGCTTTACAGATCCTGCAGAATGTTTATGACCAACTTGACGAAGACGACCAACAACACGCCATGAAGAACCTTCGCCTTGTCAACAAGTCTTTTTTCGCAATTGCGACTTGCCTATTCTTCAAAAACATCTCTCTACCATTCTGTTCGAAAATGTCTATGGGCTACAACAAGAGATTGATGACCGATTCTCTCCTAACACTATCAAAGAGCTTTGGCAGGTTCTTTGTGCAGCGAATCTCACTAAACAAATGGGAGAGATACAACATTTGGCAGTCCACCGATAAGGTCCTGCAAGACTACGAGCAGCTCGCTAATATTCTGAGCTGCTTCCCAGCCCTGCGAATCCTGACGCTGAATTTAAATTCAAAATTCCACGTCAAGCACAGCGTGGGGATAGAAGGTGGTCAGATCAGCGCGAAAATGGCAGCTGTTCTCCCCTTTTCGATTTCTCTCAACAGACAGAAACCCCATGATATTGGGAATACAAGGGAGCATATACGGGATTTCTACCTTGATGGTAACACGACCAGTGCCAGCACCGGGAACAGGGCCTTTCAAGCTATTGGACCCCGTGCGAAGCTCAACACATCATCACTAAGTCGTATACATACCCCCAATCTTTTACACCCCGACGCTCCTCTAAGAAAAATAAGAATCTTCTGGGCCAAGTGCTCGGTATCCTCTCTGCGCCGACTCCGGACTTGGAAGGCCACGCTAGAGGTTGTCAACCTCGAGTACGTCGATCTCACTAAGGGCACATGGGCGGAATTGTGGAAGGAATTGCAAAGCTTCCCGCGCCTTGTCAAGCTCGGTGTCGTGAGAAGTGGTTATAAACACGACACCCCTTCAAACCAGCAGGAAAAAGACGCACGGATGATCGGGCTTGCTCGACAAAATATATTGAGAAACAGGCAGACTCTTGGGCGTCCTGGTAAAGAGCTTGATTTGTTTGAGGACTCCTCTGCTGGTAATCTGGTGATGGGCTGGTGAGCTTTAGTTGTGTCCATTTTACGTCCAGTCAATGATGTATTGACCATGGACATGTATGGGAAACTTCCTTGACTTATATTTATTATCATTATGTCATGAAGGATTCATGTATTATAGTCGCCTTGTTGCGTAACGCATTTACCAATTCAATTCAAGTTCATATACCTAATATAGCCCGACAGTTGATCTAGCTATGCAGGTGCCTCTTTGAGTAGCAGCTACACTTGAGGTCCTAAACGCCTTTAAACACAGAAAAGTTAATGAAAGTAGACCTCCCGGGGCCTGCAGTACGTCTCCCCCCCTAGTTCTTTCTCTTCTCCTTCTAATCGATTCCAAATAGGTTCATTGCTTGCCTCGGGCCGACTCGGTGGCCTCCAGCGTGGTTTTCGTTTTTCTAATAATCAACTTCACCACCTAGTTCCTTTGCCCTAGGCTCGTGTAGTCGATTCGCTGCTAACCTGCCTCCGTGGGGGCTAGTTAGCCTGGTTATTCTCGATTCCTTCAAAGAAACAAGTACAACGTTAATAGGAGGGTATCTAGTAAGCTGCCCCTTTATCAATTAGTTTATTTACCCTCTCCACCTCTTTGTTGCCTATTTCCCTTATGCGAACTTGGTATTTCTGTATTTTTAGGTTATTTCTATTCGATTCTTATTCTGCTTACACGGGCGGCCCCGAGTCTGGTGGTCCCCTGTATAGGCAGAGACAGTGGTTTTGGAGCAGGTGGTTCCTATGTTACTAAAATAATAATAATTCAGGCACTAGTAGATTATAGTAATCCTTGTATAGGCCTCTAGATAGTTCGTGTAGCGGTGGGTGTTCAGTATGCGTTTTCAGGTAGTTGCAGAGTTTTCCATGGCTGCCAGGACTGGCCAAATGTTCAACAACGGCACTATGTTATGGATTATTGACATAAAACCAACATCAATCGATAGAGGGTGCCATTACGGGAAACGTGTGAGGATCTAGGCTCGATCAAGCATGGCTTGCGTGCGTAATTTCAAAAATTCGATTCTCGCGGAAGTTGTTGTTTAACGAATTTACCATCTATAACGAATAAATAAAACTATTCTAGTCGAAGATAGACTGAATAATTTGTAAGATGTGGCCTACGGACATGTAAGGCAGGTTTGTTGCCTTATATTATATTTAACCAGGTCCTATTTCAACATACTGGCTCGGAAAGAGTCAAAGGACGCGGTTGGAAGCAACAACATGTTTACTTGATACGTTCCTTCCTCAGCCCATACCTCTCAACATCCGTGGCATCCTGTTTGCTCTTAATGATTTTATTTGAATTATGTGGATTCCATAAATCCTTCTTCAGTCCGTAAGTCAGGACATATTTAGATACCCACGTATGCAAGGCTATAAGCACTTAAGCATGTGTTTATATAGATATCTAGCGAGGTAACCACAGTGTTAAGCACTTAATTAAGCAGACAGTCATGTAGGGAGAGTCCTAGTCCCATAAGCGTAGAAGGGAAGACCATCCAGGATTTTAGGTGTTCCTGCCAAATGGTAGGTATTAGCTACAGGCGGAACTCATCTCCGGCCCCTAGGTTGACTCACAGGCAGACTTTTTCCTCGAACTGTCATCTCGGAACACGGCTCGCCGTTGAAGCCTGGCGTATGATGACGACGTAATGCCACCTGAATAGACTTTTTTCTCGAAAGACTTTTTGCCAGTGGCCCCTTGTCAGTTGGCCCTCTCCAAGTTTCTCCTACCTTCGCACGAAATTCCAAATTCCTTTCCCCTGTTCCTTCGATTATTACTTTGACTATGGATGCAACGCCCCCTATCCCGACCCTGGCTGAGGCCGATGACCGTCACTTAGTCCTAAAGCAAATTGCAGAAGCAGCAGGTGTCTCCAAAGTAGACTCGGCGGAGTTCGCGTTTCTTCAGCTGGCAGATATCAAGAAGCTTGAAGGGCTCTTAGAGCTGGCCAAGAAAGATCCTACAACGGCCTCTTCTATATTACGGGATCGAAGGGTCAAGCAGACCATCGAAGCATGTAAGTTGTTACAACTTTGCAGAGTCATGACCAGTCTAATTACTTGCAAGGGCTCGACAGAACTCAGGATCACATGTCGCCGAAGTTTGGTGCCTGCCTGGAGCGGGATGAAAATGAGTGCTGCATTACCCATTCGCTTGAGCCGGTCGCGGCGGCTTATATAGCCCCTGCTCATTTGGTCAAAGCCAGGAAAATGTCCAAGTTTCGCTGGGATGTACTGCGCTACTTTTTCCGGAATAAGAAAGTTGACAGGTGGATTTCGGCGGCTCGACATGGCAGAAATACGAGCAATCTCATCTGTCTCGATTCCAACTCCCGCGATCTCTTCAACTTGGCCCGATTTGCTCTACGGCCCGTGACGACGACGCGTACTACTCTTCAAGCAGAGCTCCACTGGATGCCAGCTCCATTGCAGGATAAGATGTATATTACATCCAAGCCTAGCTTAGGGTATAACTCCGAAAATTCTGCCGAAGGCGGCGTTCTGCGGGATAGTAACTCTGGGGACTTGGTTCAAACGGGTCATCTGGTTCAGTTCTCAATTCATGATAACGTTGCATGCGCTCTCCCATCATGGGATATCTTGGAGTTGCAGTGGGTCATGAACAGGGCTGCTGCGATGAGTGGTATTTCCCCCTTGACCGCGTCTGCCAATTCAGCGGACGAGGCAAACGAGAGCTCGAGGGAACAGTCATTGTCAAGTCAACTGGGGCTTTTGTTTAGTGGGTTAGTGGTAGGAAGTGTGCTGTGCTGGTCAATGGGTACTATCGAGTAAGGGTTAGTGTATCCGGTACGGAATACGGATCCTCCAAGCGAGACCCTATATGCTTCACCTAAGTCAACAAGTTCGCACCCTCAGATAGCTTTGCTGTTATTTCCTCTTTCTGAACCTCCTTCCTCTGCCCAACCGTGGGTTTTGCTACACTTATTGCTTTATTCTAAAGGCTGTTCTCCCTTGATGTATACCTAGTACATCTCGATTTATCGCTGCAATTCTATGTTTTATTTCCCCACGCCGATGTAAACCTGTACTCATCACAGATCATGCATCTGTAGTCCAACCAAAAACGAAAGATCGAGGGTGTGTGATTCGTCAGTAGGACACTATTCCGTGCAGCTAAAGCTCGATCTGGTAATCTACCGTGACTGACTAGGGCTTAGGGGGGGTATTCTAGATCTCATATCTAAAGTACGTGTTTAATAATCTACGTTCATCCGGGGAGGCTACCCACCCCTTTGTCTGACCACGCAGACCATCTGATAGAAAGAGTGTCTGGAATCTATTTCCAACTCTAGAATAGAAGTCGTACCCATGGTTTTTCGATATCAGTTGACGGCGAGATTTCTATTCATCGTGCGATTGTAATTTCTGTTATGGTTATCACTTCTGCTACAACGCTGTTCCAAGAAGGCCATGTAGTCGTACGGACCATGGACGATATCTGCCCCATAGTGCTCTGAAGCTCTGAATAGTAGGTTACCTTGACAGTGTTTGAGCCACAAAGTGGGACGGCATACAGAAAGAGCCCTTTTCCTAGGGCGGCGCCTGTGAGAAGATAATTAAGTAGCATATAGATTCCTGCAATAGCTCTATGACCTGTGTTGACCCTGTACACCATTCAAACTTATAAAATACTCCGCTAACAATGCTTATCCCACGTTCCGATCAGTCGAAAACTTCAAAATTATTGTGTAAGCTTTACCTCATGCTCCAAAGTCCATGCTCATGCGACACCGTCACCGTAGGTACGTAACAGCACTGGCTGGCGCATCGGACGGTGAACCTCGAGACTTGCAATATCTGCGAGAGCAATCAGCGAGGGGCCCGGGATGTCGTTAAACAGACTGTATCTTACGCATCACAGAGTAATATGAGATCAACCCAGCTTCGGCAAGGGACTCGGGATGTGATATCTTTGTCGTCGTTTGAAGAGAGTCCATATGCCGAGTATTGACGTTGGGATGGTAATAAGTAGAGTGAATAAAGCAAGTATATTTGCCATTGACTAAGACATTATAAAGTAGATCGAGAGTCGTCTAGTTAGAGAGCGCAGTGTTGGACAGGAAGATATTGATAAGTTTGCGTGCTGTACCGGTAAAGGCTGATATGTCGGTCTAATGTATCCTTCTTGAAGGCTGATCATATCGCAATAGAAAATGGAATGTTGAACAGCCAGGGCGATACAACAATTAATACCCTCTTGAAGGCTGATGATATCACAGCAATGAAGCTCTTCTCCAACGGATAGAAAGACAACAAATCCCTGCCAATTTTCCAACAGGCGTATTTTTACCTTACCACGCCGTACGATCGCGCCACATCCAATATTACCTGGAGCTGTATTCTTGGTTATCACGCTTACTGGTGGATTTGAGAGATTAGAGATGTTTGACCAATCAGTCCGTTTCGCAGCTCGTATCCCAAACAAATATCCATAATCTCTTACAGCACAGCCACGACCGGGTGCGACATCAGCCGGTCAAGAGATCACATTCTACCTCTAACAGAAAGGCGCCCTATGCTCTTCTTCATCTTCATCTCTACATATCGTAAACCTTCCCGACAATCCCACTAAGCAAGCCTCGTCAGCACGGTCTTCCTGGCTTCGCTTTTCCAACCTTGACGATTAAATATCACTGTCGAGGAAGGCGCCGTCGTAATCATGTGACGGCCATATTGGTTTGTTTTTCTCACTTCAGGAGACCTTCCGTCTCCATCATTCGTTGATCATCGATTCGATCAGATCATTGGACTTGAGAGTTCTGACCATTCGTTTTCATCTCTATTATACCAGACGACCAGAAGTTTCTTTACAGTACCCTCTCATTTGAAATTGGTGAGGTGACCGGATCGATCGGGAATTACGTTCCCCATAACGGCGAAAATGGTGACAAACGAGCGCCAATGGGAACTCACCCGGCATGAAGGTTGAGCTGAATTCAGTACGATTGATGTTTTCCTTACTGGCTTGAATACAAGACCGCTGCCATGTTCCTGTGAAGGCCTACGACAGAACATATCAAACTAGCTGGGTTTTACTGGAGCTCAGTGCCCTATGGCTAGTATCATGAGCGGACGCCGGGTCCCTAGGGAGGTTGTTTCCTCGTACATCCGAGGCCCCCGCCCGCGTCGTCTCAACGTCGGCGTCGCCCCGCACATTCTCCCCGCACCTTCGACTTACCAGAAGACATCAATTATTGACCCATGTTCAATTTAAGCTGTAACTCATCTCAGAAAAATGGCAAGCAGGGATAAATCTGCAGATATATCCTCCAAGCGTCGTTTGGATGCCACTACTGAAGATCGACCAAAACGACGCAAGACTGCCGTCGCCTGCAATGAATGTCGCGACCGGAAAAGAAAATGCGATGGCAAGAGGCCTATTTGTGGTGCGTGCTCTAAGATGAAAGGCGAGCAAAATTGCATCTGGGATCTGGACAAAGTGCATAAGTTCCGCGACGCCGAGTATGTGTACCTTTTCCTTGTAGCGTTTATAGGGGTGGCGCTTGGCTCTTTAGCGGCAATACTGACACTTCTTACCCATTACTCTAGGTATGTTATGTCGCTGGAGTTACGACTTCAACAATTAGAGAGTATGCTAGAGCCAACGACAACTTCTCGCGCTACAACGCCCATGGAGAACAAAAGGACGAGCCACAAACCACCAGTGGAGCCGCTTGCAATACCGGAGCCGTCTTCTCCTATGGTGAATCGGGCTTCTTCAGACCTACGACCTGGTAGCTCCCAAAGCCCGTGGCCTTCTCTCCCGCTGAACACCGTCAGTCGTTCGCCAATGTCTGCGCAGGCGTCCATACATGCTCATATCCCAGTGCAGGCCCCTTCCGCCACTCGCACTGGCTTGTCCCAGACTCATGGCGTTCCAGCCGCTAAAGTATTTGATGGTCTGGATGCGACATCCTTCTTCCATCATGACTCAAGAGAGGCCGAGGGATCCGATGCTCACGTTGACGGGATGGGTGCCATTGCATCCACCTCTGCATATGAAGCGTCGAAAACTGGCACTGACACATCAGGACGAGCATATTTTGGGCCCTCGAGTACCTTGAGCTTCATGAAAAACATCCAGGCCGTGCTACGGGCGACAAGTTCCTCCAAGGTGCTCCACACGACAAGAAATGAGTTTTTAAATGAACAATGTGAGCTCCCAATCACCACTAGGAAAGTATTGTTGACTGATCAACTCGACTTTTCAGCTTCCAACAAGGTAAAGGCAGGATCATTCAATCACCGCCATCACTACGCTATCCCTACGAGAGAGTTAGCGGACATCCTACTCTCTAGCTATTGGAAAAATGTTCATCCGATCTATCCATATCTATTGAAGTCCGCCTTTAATCTCCGCTATCAACAATTATGGTCTGCTCCAATCGGTGATCCAGTGCATGCAAGAGGAGGGAATGGCAATGCCATGGACTACTATTGTAATGAGCCGATATTTTTCTGCATTCTCAATCTTGTGTTCGCTCTTGGGGCGCAGTATAGTCTGACTGTGGATCCTGGAGAGCGAGGTGAGACTGGCAGGGTCTTTTTCGAACGTGCCAAAGAATTTATCAATCTGGATAGTCTGGAATATGGAGGCGTCGCCCTGGTACAAGCACTCCTTCTAGCAGCACAGTATCTGCAGAGCACCGACAAGTCCAGTATGTGTTGGAGCATTGTCGGTTTGGCAATCCGAACTTCGCAATCGATCGGACTTGACAAGCCAGTCATTTGCCATCTTTCCGACAGACGAATAAGCAGGATTGATGAAGAGATTAGGAAAAGGCTATGGGGAGGATGTATATTGCAAGATCGGTATGTAAGCGTTGTTGACGCTCTTTTTGTAGGCCATGGCCTATCCATCACATCTTTGTCTGACACCAAAAACTGGCAGAGTCACGTCCATGATGTTCGGCAGACAGTTAATGCTCCCCCCTGCTTCTATCCGCGATGCCGCCGTTCCAGATGGCATGGAGGAAGAAGAAGAGTTGATAGAACCTGCAGTCGCGCCGGGTGTGCGACCATCTACTAAGCCAAACTACTTGGTTTTCTTTGCTCATGCCGTGAAGCTCTGCCATCTGGTGGGAGAAGTTCTGGAATCAGTGTACGGCAGCAGTCCTTCCTCTACCGATAGTATAGCGTCTACTATATCTGCAGCCAGTCCTAAAATTGCCCCAGACTCGCCATTGACCAACAAGATCCGTGGGATATTACAGCTTGACGCTAAATTGACCGAATGGAGAAACAATCTCCCTTCGTTTCTTCAGTTTTCCGGCTATAAAACGGGTTGCGCCTTCACTCCCACCTCGCCTGTCCAGCAAAGCGACGCAATACCGCATGAGCTTCTCCAACTTCTCAAACGGCAGGCAAATGTCCTACAAGCCCGGTATGCGTTGCCTTTTTACCGACGTGTTGTTGACTCCTGCGCTTACTGTTACCATTAAAGCTTCCTTCACGTGACAATACTGCTGTCTCGACCCAGTCTGGCAGTACTTATGTCGAACACAGATGCTTCTACGAGCTCTTGCTCCCCTGCCGATACACTGCAAACCGCGCTGGACCAAACCGCCCTACAAAGAATATCCAGGCATTGTGTTCGGGCGGCGCAGGATCTCACATTTCTAGTCTACGACAGTTTGATGTCCGAGGATATGGCATTGCCCTCTTGGTGGTATAATGTGTTCTGTACGAGATACCATCCCAACGTCTTGGACTGCTGCTGAAACTCGACCAGACCTGTATACTACAGCCACTATATTTGTGGCACAAAGGCTTTGTCCTTTACTGATGTCGGTGGAGGCTGACGGCCGATGGCAACAATGCTGGGACAAGTGCCTCCACGGTCTTCGCAGATATGAAAATCAGAGCATCGTGGCAAGAAGATGCTGCAAGGTACTCGACTTGATCAGCACGCAACTCTTTCGAGCCAAGGAACAAAGTAAGGCGAACATTGCAGCGTATAACGGAGTACTACTGACCGACATGTAATGTAGCAAAAGGGTCCTTTGCTAGTCTGGACACATCCATGGACGGTTGTTACCCTTACCGACAAGCAGCCGGGCAGGAGGGCCCAGCATTCGATCCTAGAGGCGATTTCGCGTCCTTAGCCGGCACAGATACAACCCTGCAGTTTCATGGCATTGGTGGAACGAGCATTCATACGGCTCTGGATGCGCAGGACATGGAGTGGCTGGCAAACGTACCTTTTGACCCAAGTATCGACTTGGACCCTTTGACTACCGAGTGGTTCGACAGGTTCAACTTCAATGATGATTAGTTCCTCACAACGCAATGAAATCAAAGCCAAACACGTCATGTTTGCAGCAGTACAAAGCACATTCCATATCTATGCTAGTTCCTTTGCCTACACTGCTTCTTCCGCTTGACAATCCCGTGCTATTCTTTCCCGGCGATATTCCCGTCGATATGATAAGAGTGAAGTTGCCACAAGTCACCATATCTCAGTGTAATGGGGCTACCCTATTTATTCCTTCTCTGACCATAAAAGAGGCTTCTTGCTCATGGTCCAGAGCGGACACAGCTACAGCGAGCAGATCCCAGGACAGCAATAAAGATGGAAAACCCCAATTTTTATTTCAGGTGGAAGACAAAAGCATACTGGGCTCCTCACACTATCAGTCACTCAGGATTCTTCAAAAGCGAAAAATGCCTAGAGTCTGCAGCTACTCTCCTTTTGACCGAGAAGATGGCACACAAATGTCAGCGTCTGCCACTGGCTCCACTTACTGGCTCTGGAATCTGTCTGTGAGTTACGCCGCACGTTCATGATCTTTCAGAAAATCATCTTGTTGATTGTCAACCTCATTATTCCTACCATGAATATTTACTCTAGAGCAGTTCGAATCTCCTTGTATCAATAATGCGGAACGCGCCTGACAGGCGATAAATACATGTTTGCCTTTATCCCCAGGATTGTCATTGTTACGGTACAACGAGGGTATTACGACCACGTTAGTACAGTTCACGCAGAGCCTATCCATGACATCTCCAGAAACTGGACTATTCCAATTTGGAATATTCCTTGGCCAACCGTGGGAAGAGCTTGAGCGCGTTGTTCCTGACGATATTCTCCATATCCTCAATGCTAAACACGCCAGATTTACTCGGCGCATCCCAGCCCGCCTTGTCACAGCCGGTGGAGTCGCCCCGTTTCGTATAGGGGAAATCAGTCGCGTAGAGCAGATGGTCGGTAGGGATACCCAGCCCCTTTACAAGTGGGTACTGCAAAGAGCTTGAAATACTGGTATCGAAATAGATATTCTTGGTCTTGAGAATCTCACGCAGGCGTAATCCGTTATTATTCTTCGCAATGATCTCGTCGATATGTTGAGCGCCAATGCGATCAGCCAGAAACGGAAACGCACCGCCGTTGTGAGAGAACAGGAAGTTCAAGTTTGGATGGCGGACGAGGAGCCCGGAGCTAATGACCGTCGTGATGGCGCGGCAGGTATCGAAAGGAAACTCCTGTACGACTACCGAGCTGTCAGCAGGCCACCGGCTGACGATGCCTTCGCCACTTACATGGCCCAAATGGGATACCAGGGGGCATCACTGTGTCTGCAGGATGAACGAACACAACCGAACGTTGGCGAGAAAGTTCTGCCCACACCGGCTCAAACGCCGGGTCACCAAGGTATTTCGCCCCTGCCAAATTATTAGCAAAAGCCAAGTTTGGGGATGATTTACAGGCTATACCTACCCATTGCGGTAGTTACCCCCCAGCCGTCCGGGGGATAGGCAAGAGTCGATATTTTCTTGATAAAGTCGAGAGTCTCCTTGACATGAGGTAAAGGAAGGATGGCAAAAGAACCTTGAGCCAAGCATTGTCAGCTCTACCCAAGCCACCAGCCATGATCTATCTCATCTCCTTACCGAATCTCAATGGATTGTAGGATACGTATTCGAGCTGTGCTTTGAAAGAATCCTCGCACAGCTGCACAAATTCCTCTTTCGTGAAATTATTGTGCCACTCATGCTTGATTGACGGTGTCTTCACGAGCAGTCAGTTACGAGATGCTGACGGTAGCTTGTTGACTTACAATCACTGCGGTCTGAATGCCCATCTCATCCATGTATTGAATGTGCTCTTCGGGCTTCACAGGAAAGTCGATAAAGGCAATGCCATACTTGTTATCCTGGAATTCCGACCTCAATTCAGCCACCGAGGATGGGAAGCAATGATGGTGCACATCTATGCGGCCCAGGCCGTTGAAGCGTGCTGAAGGGAGAGCTGCTGAAGACATCGTTGGAGTAATGGATCGAGTTGTAGATTTGGACACCTACTTACTGTGAGTATACAAGAACGAGTCAAAAGAAATTAACTTCTTTCTTGCTTTTATATGCATGCTCTTTGGTGAATAAATACGCCTGATGGGTAGGGTAGGAAACATCCCGCAATTGTTCCTATACAGACGGGATGATCCCGGCAGCTGGCGGGATTGTTCCGAAAATACTCCCCGGACTTTGTGCAACTCTGGTTGTATGACGACATGAGGTGGGCCAGGTTACAAAAGGAATCAAGTCCTCACTCTTCCGAGATTCCGCTTGGTGAAACATTTATCTGCATAGTTATTGCGCAATGCCGCGACCCATGTACCGACCATGCCCAGATGGCACCAAGATGTGGGTCAGTCAGTCTCCCAAGTATTTCAGGCCTTTCACTTACCATTCCATTCCAGCTGCTAAATCTTGGTACTATTGAGATCGATGCTAACTACGTACTTGCTGGACATCCTAATGGTAAGATGGTATTCCTGGCCATATACAAGACACCACTAATCGATACACTAGCGGGGACCGCGAGCAACCCAAACCCTAAGCACGAGCGGATTGATCTAGTCTTGATGGCTGCCCTCATTGAACATCCCAAATCCGGTCTTATCCTCTTCGAGACTGGGTGCCATGATGACATGGAAGAGCAATGGGGCGCTGTAAGTATCCTCGCTTGTTGGCTTGGTTCGCCACGACTCGCGACTCACGAATCAACAGATGTACGATACATCCCCTCGCAAGAACTACACAGTGCGCAACACTCTCCCGGAACAAATCGCCGCGACAGGACATGGCATCAAAGATGTCAAGGCTGTTCTGATGGGGCACCTCCGTTAGTTCTCATGCCGGTCATTGATGCAGGGCTTATTTGCTAAAGCATCCCGTTGCAGATGCAGACCACTCAGGAGGTTTAATGCATTTCATTGACACCGACGTCCCCATTTACGTCCACGATGATGAGCTTATCACGGCTCTGTGGTCGCTTTTTACAAAGGTGGGCTAGCTAGCTAAGGCTTGGTCTCTAACACGATTACCTATGCTGACGCAATATCTCAAGGCTGACCGGGGTCCGTACCAGGCTTCGTACTTAACACCACGACTCAACTGGCAAACATTCAACGGCAAGGTGACTGAGATTTTTGAAGGAATCTCGATGCATCATTGTCCCGGGTTAGCCTCGCTTGCAGCTGTGTCAATCGCCTTTCGCTAACAGTTTTCGACAGCCACACGGCGGGACTATGCTGCATGCAAGTCGACCTCCGAAATAGTGGCACTTTCGTTTTTACAGGCGACCAATTCCACGTCAAGGAGAACTACACACTGCGCCAACCACAGGGTAAGTCCACGGTCTCAAAGTCAAGTTCCAAGTTCCGAGCACTGACGGAGACTGGTATCCAGGATTTCTCGGAAGGGACAGAACGACATGGTTTCAGTCGCTGACCTATATTGAACGATTGGAGAGGGTCCTCGACGCTAAGGTTGTTTATGGGCATGATACTGAATGCTTCTATGAGATGAAACAGCTGCCTGACTTTTATACGTAGGGCGTTATATATGTTCTCGGTTAACGGAGCCTAGTTCCTCTGCTCTTGAGGTGCTGTATCGACTTTATATTGGCTTCCATTGCTTGTATTATGCTATGTAGCTGCAGTCAGTCAACAATTCTATGCCATTCCCCTATTAGAAAATATGCGTTCTTACCTCTAATGCGCGTTTTTAGCTCGTAACACTCTGCTGTTGCGGATTCGTACCGGAGGGCGGAAGGTCTTCCCATTCCCCGAAGGTGGCTCAGCCTGGGAAATTAGCAGCGAAGTCCAAGATTGGAGGCAAATGTCATCCATTTTGACTGATCCAGCCGTGGATTCTACCGCTTAAATGTGTAATCTGCTTATCACCTTCTTCCCGGGCGATCTACCCCTTCTTGCTAGGTATCGCGGAAATACGGATATTGGCTAAATTATACCCATATCGTGTCTAAAATCCCAAAGCGCCCCCTGACTACCTCTTCAATGTAAGATTGAAGCAAAATAACGCGAGGGATGCATTTTTCTAAAGCAGCACTACCAGCTCCACCTCCATGTCCTGCAGTTTTTAAACGCTTTGACTTCAGATACTTGACGAAATGCTGTCCCAGGACAACACAGGCTTAATAATCTGTTTGGGTGTGAGCGCTTACATCTACTGGAAAGAAGCCTTGTTAGACTATGAAATCACTCACAGATCCCGATTTGAGATCGGCTATCGCTTTATCTAGGTCTCCGGCCGGGTACAAAGTAGTAAGCTCGTCGATGGGAAACTTATGTTCATAGTAGAGGCTGATTAGTTTCGGAATTACCTGTCAGACTTAGCTTTCATCCTAGTTTCAAGTAATTGATAGCGATAGCGTACCGTTTTAGGGTCGGAGAGGCCTTCAATAACTCCCACGATTTTCTTGCACGAGAGTAGGAAATCTAGAGCATCAACCTGCAGCTGTGCCGTTGGAGGTGGAACACCCACAAGTGCTAGTGTTCCTTCATGGCCAAGTGCCTTCAAGGACGAATTGAGCACAGGAGCGGACCCCGTCGTATCAATGATCTTATCGACACCATTTGGGAATATGCTTCTAATCCCGGCATTGATATCCGCAAACCCCTTCGAGTTCACTGTATGCGTTGCTCCAAGAGCCACTGCCTTTTCAAGCTTCACATCAAAGATATCAACGGCTACTATCGTCTCAACGCCAATAGCCTTGGCCGTCGCAAGAGCCGCAAGACCAACGGCTCCCATCCCCAGAACGGCGACTTTATCCGCCGGTCGCGGTTTCAGAACGTTGAGAACCGTACCCGCCCCGGTAAGATAGCCACAGGATAAAGGAGCTAGGAACCGGAGGTCCTCCGGCCGTGCGTCTATCTTGACGACAGAGTCCTCGGCTACAATGGCCAAGTTACTCATCGAGGACTGTCCGAAGAACTGCCCGTGCACTGGTATTCCATCCGGCAGGCTAATCGGGGTCTTCTTTACACTGTCTCCAGAACGGGCTGTGTTGATGAAGTTGACTTCTGTCATTTGAGGACATCCGCCCAGCCGGCCTTCTCCACAGGACCGGCATTGCCCACAGGAATGGAAGGACAATAGAACCGTGTCTCCCGGATACAGAGACTTATCTTTGACACCGGGACCAACCTCACGAACAACTCCGAGACCCTCGTGGCCGAGCACGGCAGGATATCCTCCGATAGGCATGCCGCCTTCTCTGACAACGATGTCCTGGGGATGTATCAATTGCTGCTTATATTGGTAGGATAAAAAAGCGGGAGCACTTACGGTATGGCACAACCCGGTATACTTTATTTCGACCAGTACTTCGTGATCTTGCACTCCATCGAGCGTCACATCCTGGAGGATAAAAGGCGAGCCTTTGGAGCTTACCACGTAAGCTTTTGCTTGTATATTCTTGTATTTAGGCATGTCGACCGGATCCTTGATGAAGAATCAGAAGAGAGCTAAAAGCTGTTTAGAATAGCCTGCAGAAGCGTAATAAGGATGTCAAATTTAAATAGAACGGCGAGCCATGTAAAATGCATGGCAAACAGCTGAAAAGGTGAATCGCCGGAAAGCATCCGGGCGAGCGAGTCGGGCTGAATCCGTACGCACTACAACATGCGCTTCTCCCCGCACCAAGTCCTTATCATGTCCAGTCAAGTTAGAAGAAAGTAACTGGATGGGAACAAAAGAAGCGACGGCGGCTGATTTCCAAGATTCACCCTCAAATGTCAAAAACTTCCAACGGGAAATAATCAGCCAGTGCCTGATAACCCCTAACATTCGGATGTAGATGATCCCCGGAATCAAACTGCGCAGCCAGCTGATCCGGCGCCTGTGGATCCCTCAAGGCCAGGTCAAAATCCAAGACCGCATCAAAGACTCCACTTGTCCGGAGCCACGTATTAATTCGTTGCCGCGTTTTTTCTCGCTCGACCTGTGCGTATTGCAGCGTATCATTTGATGTCTTCGGCCTTCCAAACGGTGTAATGGTCGCACCGAAGATGCGGATGCCCGCTGCTTTCACCCTGGTTGCGATTTGCATGTATGCCATCAGCAATTGATCCCCAATGACTCTTTGGGTCTCAGCGTCTTCTGCTGCGTGGCGGATATCATTGGTACCCTCAAATATCATAGCGTATCTAACGCCCGAGTGAGCGAGGACATCGCGATCGATGCGGCCGAGAGCGTTCGGGCCTACCCCATCGGCAAGAATGCGGTTCCCGGCGGCAGCTTGGTTAAGAACAGCGATCTGGGACGTGGGGCGGTGTTGTTGCATTTTGACAGAAAGACGATCAGGCCAGCTTTTTTGATGTCAGGGAATACTTCAGTTTCGATTATCAAGGGAAGTTACCGATTGTTCTTGTTAGTCGCGCTCCCGCTTCCATCAGTGATACTATCTCCAACAATGGCAAAACTACAAGCAGTCGAAGGCAGACGGGCCTCTACCGCGCTAATAAAATACCTAACAGATGTTAGTACTATCGTGGATTATTAGAATGGAGCGCTAACCATTGATTGACGCTTAAAGTAGACGGATCTGTAAAATTATCCTGACCAACCTGGTTGCCTAGTGACAACCAGGATGTCGTTCGACTACCTGGATGACCGTTGATGTCGCCCTGTAGACCGTCCGCCAGGTAAAGATCAACCAACAACGTTGATTGGGCGTTGACAGGCAAATCAATGGGATCAGAGACTGCCAACGCCTCGTTTGGAATGGATATCTCTTGTTTCCCGCTGAAGGTAATGCTCTTGCTTGAATTTGGTTGCAAGACGCGGGCTCCTAGTTCGTCTTCCATGGGGAGCCCAATAGAAGCACTGGCAATAGCCAAATTTTCGATACCAAACACGTTTGAGACTCGAAGGCGGATTGTACTTGCATCGAGGGTAAGTCGGAGTGTTTGGCGAATGGTGGAATTTGCGAATATTCCACTCGTAGTGTTCTATACTTGATTAGTGGTCTATTACTCGGCATCGAGAGGACGAGTTACAAATGGAGCAGGCAGCAAGCCGGAAGGCGGCACCGCCAGCGGCATTGTCGTCCAAATATCCACCCAATGATCATCATGACGGTTGTTTCTGGGGTTGAAAGATAGGACGCTGTTCATGTGACATAAGAGGAGGAAGAAAATTGTACGGAAAATAATTGTCGCCATACTGGTTCAGAATCACTGAGTAACTAGCTGTTCAGATTCTTAAATTCCCAGGCATAATCTATGGTGGAAAGTCTCGTTTAAATACTTTTTGCTGTTCTACGAGACTAGAGTTCTTCCGTTTGTCCGCATTTGCGTATACTAGTTCGGTAATATCCTACGCGTTCTATTGTATGTGATACATAGCGTAGACCTCCTATTCCCTAGTGGCCTCCGTTAATGAACTTCACCCTAATGGTATAATTGACCAATGAATCTGCAGCAGCATGGCGCTTGTCATTTGGTTGCTCTTATTAAACTATTCTATAATGCATTATGAGAAATCTGGCCTTGCGAGCACAGATAATCGGCGTTATTACCGGCCCTAGGCCCGGTGGACAGTAGGACTTGTCGATTTTTAACTCTGATTATGCTTAACATTGTATACTCTGTGGTCCCTGATTAAGATACAATCCAATATATTTGCCCTGTTTATAAGAGTAAGTAGAAAGATATTAGGCACATACACATACCATGTATGGTTCTGCAGAGCACGAAGTAACCCAAATTAGGATGATATTAATGGGCGAGGTGAGATAAGGGACGACTGTCCGGAGCAGAGCCGGCATTTGCGCCGGTACATTTGGTTGAACAACGACCATCCATAGAGTCCGGGGTAAGATTGCATTATGCAGGCCCGCAACCCCGGCTATGGAGGACCTGCCGAAGTGGCTGACAGCCAAAGGCGCATTCGACTACCTCGTGGCCTAGCTTCTGGAGGCCCTGAGGTTTGCATTTGTTAGTCAATATTCTCTCCCTTTTATACAGTTTTTCAACATGACGACACTCTGCACCAACTAGAATATACGGGCTACCTTTTACTGTATTCCCAACAACGAAAACAAAGTTAATTTAAAAAGAACTAGGTATTTAAGCGATTAGCAGACTTAATTCCAGTATGGGCCTAAATGTTACATTCAGAGCACCTTGGTGGAGCGCGTTTTGGTCGCTCTGAACGTCTTTGAGCGCTATCTAGGGGCTGTGGTGGAAACACGATGTGGGGGAAGTAGGGTTAGTGTGACTTGTGGGGAATATACTGGGGCAGCATAGATTCCCCGGTGTTGACCCCGGGGATTCGTCCGTCCTTACAGCCTTTGTGGTGATTGTACCTATATAATTTCCCCGCACACCAAGCGGGAATCTCTTGTTGTTGTCGTTCAGCTAAGGAGAGATCGAGAGCTCTTGGAGCTAAACGAAGCCTTAACGAGATGGCTCAACCTCCAACACTGCTCAATATTCTCTCTATCCTCATCCCCCTAACAACGGCATGGATCCACCCAGGCATTCTCGAAACAACAGCCGACCTCAAGCGCATGAAAATGCTCGTCGAATCCGGAAAGGAGCCATGGAAAACGGCATACGAACAATTCAGCGCGGAGGACTATAGTTCCGCGGACTATGCTCTGGCCGGACCACTCGAGTACGTGTGCAGGGATAAAGACTCGTCACTAACTAAGGGCATGTCGGAATTTGCGGATGACTCTGTCGCAGCCTTGCAGACTGCGCTGATGTACGCCATTACAGGGGGTACCGCGTATGCCAATAAATCTCTCGAGATATTGAAGGCCTGGGGAGAAACGTTAATAGTTGTCAATGGTACGTTCACAACGGAATCAGAATAGGAATTCCCCTCGGAAACTGTCTCTGACAACCAATTTTGGACATGCAGGATCAGACGCGCAACTAGCCGCCGCCCTATCTGGGTCGAACCTGGTCAACGCCGCCGAAATCATCAAATCTACCTATACCTGGGCCGCAGAGGACGTTATGGCGTTTAGCAACATGGTTACCGAGGTGCTCGTTCCGCCTGCCTCGCAGTACGTTCCCTCAGAAGAGGTCCCTCGACCGTTCATAGCGAACTGGGGCTCATCAGGCGAGAAATTCATGCTCGCTGCGGCTGTGTTTACGGAGGATACAGAGCTCTATGAGCTAGCCAAGACGCTCATCCTCTCGAGTCCATGCGCGAACTTGACAGGGAGTATTTCAGCGACGGGCCAGTCATCGGAATCTGGGTATATACTCTACGGTAACAATCATGCAAACTATTTCTAACAATCCCACAGCCGCGATCAAGGCCACACGCAACTCGGCCTCGGAAACTACGTCGAAGCCTTTACCACTCTCCTTAACCAAGAAGACTCGACAGACTGGTTCTCACTGTCCTCGAACCGTCTCGCTGCCGGACTAGAATACACAGCGCAAGTCCTGCTGCAGGGCGACACGCTTCCGCCCTACGACGAGAGCTTCGTACGGTGCAACGCGTCTCTTCTCGGTGGACCGTGGCCGGTGATTAGCTCGGACAAAATCCGGCCTATCCGGCCGATTTGGGAGCTTGGGTATGCGATTTATGCGGATGATGGGGGGTTAGATATGCCGTATACGAAAGAGCTAATTGCGCTGGTTACACCTGATGGGCAGAGTCCTGATACGGCGATTGCGGATGGGAGTGCGTGGCAGACGTTGAGGTTCCGACGGGAGCGGAGTGAGTTGAGTGCGGGGATTACGGCTTGATTGGGAAGGGAGGAGGTTGTCCCTATTTGCCGGTATGAGGATGTTGTTTGTATATATGGTTTCATTTACACCCCTAACTGGCACGAATATCTTCCCAGTGACATAATCTACCAAGGATTTTTTTTCTTTCTGCAACAGCATAAATGTTCCTAAGCTACATTACAAGCCAGATTTCCGTGACGCTCTTGGCATTAAATTAAGAAGGTAAGTACATGTCCATGAAGGAGTAACACGCAGCGAGATATCTTCCAGTATTCCAACTAAGCGCAAATCATCTCCACCATTGACCGGGCGTTGATACTTCTATGTGAGCACTGGAGAATGCTTTTTGTGAGTGACCCATAGCTGTGTTCAAAAGCGAATTTCGAACTGAATGCCTCTAGATGCATCAGGAACTCAAAACTAGTCTGCCAGAAAAAAACTAGTCTGCCAGAAGTAACCAGACCCTCTGCTAGAGTTATTAAAGAAGTCGCGCCCGGAGACAACGGAACTACCGAATAGGGCTCTGGTTAGGGAGTTTACACCTACCATGACCAAGGGAGATGGGCAACGGGTGGAGTAACCCAAGGACTTCAGCTCCCATTATATCTTCGCAGCAAACCAGCTTCAACAAACGACTCGGGAATCGGGATGATATGGATGTGGATACTGGATCGCTTCTCCACAAGTGGAACTCGGGTCCGGGAACTAGAGCTAAACGCTCGGTTCGGGCCGATTACGCGACGGATCCTGTACCTACCTCGTTGCATAATATTTCAGTATCCTGATTGAAGCTGAAAGCAGCGGGGTAGTTACGATGTAAGGATCGAGAACGGGTGTGTTGTCTGTAGTGTCGCACAATCGCACACATACCGATGATTAAGGTTAGGATGGTTATCAGAAGTGTGAGAACGCAAGCATGTTTGACATTGACCCGGCCATGTTAGGTAGATCAGTCAAGTGGAAGTTTGATGGCTGTTCAAAAAAAGTAGATAGTTATCAATACGTAAAAGCGGGCTTCTGGCTCTATAATCTACGTACCACGAAATTTGCTATAGCTTTTTTTGAATAAATAATGCTCCTATACTAGTGCATTTCCCGAATCCGCTCAACAGTGCAGTGGTATTCTATCCCCTAACGCCCTCCGTGTCTTGCAATGGGACAGGTATTGCAGTAGAACAACAATCACAATCATTGGTTCCGACGAATTTCTAGACTTCCAAATTCTGGACATTAAAATTAGCGATAGCATTCAAACCCACGTGGGTAGGATATACCTTACGCATGATGTAGTGATACGAAAGCAAACCCGCTTCCGCAAGGGACTCTGGTGATTGTGATGGTGATCGTGGTTGTGAATAAGGAAGCATGGATAGATGTGAAGAATCGGGGCTTCGGTTTCTCGCCGGCGAGGAAACCAGGATACTGGTCCGAGACAAGCCTGTGATAACTAAACATGTTAGAAGATGTACACAATAAATCTGAATGCGGAAAGATTGAAAGTATTCAGAAGTTCATACAAGACAGCGGCCAAGGCAATCGTAAATATTTTTGTCGGCGTTTGAAGAGAGTCCACATGCCAAGTATTGATGTTGGGATAGTTATAAGTAAGGTCAGGAACGCAAGTACGTTCGCCATTGACCAGGCCATCTTTAGGAAATTGGAAAAGGCTTGTTGTAGGTATGTAAAGCGAGGGTCTGGAAGAATGAGGTTGATCTGTGAGCCAAGCTTCGCTGTGAATTCCTATATGTGGACCTTTTTTTTGACAAAACAGGCGGGACCTATCAGATTCTGCCTACTCTTTGCACAGCCTCTTTATGTACCTGCTAGTGCCTCCAGAGTTTTCGGATTGGCCAGCCAAGCACCGAACCGAAATGTCCTCCAATCATTCCACCGAGGCAATTCTTGATGCGCCGAGCAACTATGCAGTGGTTATGGTTATATAACTTGATATTCATGATAGGAAAGGATAAATTGACCCTAACCCGGTAGACTTACTCCAGGTTAGCCTAATCTAGAATCTGCTGTACTATAAGATCTTGGCTTCTTCGTGATAAATAGAGAGAGTATGGCACGTGCTACGAAGTAACAAAACTACGGGATAATAACAGAGATATTAGGACGTGCCCTAGAAAACGGAGGTGAATCACGAGTGCGCCGCACCAGGCTCCAGCGCCCACATGATGCGCTGTCGGACTGCCCATTTGGCCGGAGATAGGACTCTCTTCACGAATACGAAGATCGATTTGGTAGCAAGCTTCAAGGCTCCCGGCGTCTATGCAAATCCGCAACGATCTTATACAGGAAAGAACGACCTAACAGTGGCACTTCCTACTACATTTCCCACATCTCACTAACAACGACCAGGGAATCAAGAAATGATCTCACACCCGGATAATGGTGAATTGATATCTTTATGAATACGCTGGTGGCGTGGGTGAGAGTCACTCATTGGCTGCATATTCACGAGAATCAGCCTCGTCGGGGTGAGGATAAATGCCCCTCTTCTTCTCCTTTGTCCAACTTTGATCTTGTTTCTCCCTAACCATCCGACCGTGGTCAACGCTTGCACCACAAGATGTCAACATCGCTCATCAAACTCGGCCGACTCAAACCTGAGATCCGGCTGGGTCAAGCAATCTCGGAGTTTCAGGCGGACCTCTCCACGCTACAAAAGGCAACATTTCGCTCCCATCAACTGAGTACAACACCACCTGGTATTCGAGATGTTATGCAGCTTACAGCTGAGGTCAATCGATCGAGTAATTCTCGAGGACGATGCTTCGGGCCGCGATTGACGAACGTTCTACAAGCCGTGCAGCAGTTTGCTGCATTGGGAGACATCGTATTGGGTGGGACACAGAATCTTCTCGCCTGTGGAGTATGGTCCCTGGTCAGAATGACGCTTTTGGTATGTCTACGTCCTCCTCTTGCTTCTCGGCGGGGCCTAATCGGGTTTCGTAGTCCATTGTGAAGTATTCGACTTACTTCGAACGATTATCATCGATGCTTATGGCGGTTGGTCGCACGGCACCTCGATATCAACTGATGGGCGCAATTTATCCGCAATCAGAGACTCTGAGATCATCTATGCTAGAATATTTCATCATCATTGTGCAACTATGTCACCACATCCTCCGATTAAGCCAGAAAACCCTGTTCGGTCAATGGGCATCTACTATGACAGATACTCTAACTAGCTATCAATCCGAGCTTGAAATATGGGCTACGTCAATCAAGGAAGAAGTGAACTTGCTTACAGTTCAGCATCTTGCACTTGAACTTGAGGAGAATTCATGGTTTAGATCGCATATGACTAGTCGCCTGTCAAACGCAAAGAGACTGAAAGCGAGAAAGCGCGCTCTTGATGCCTGTTCAGTATATAACTACGAACAGGACTGGAAGCAGGTACGAAAGCTTGGTAATACTACAGTTATATATGACTCAGTCATATATACGACATGGAGGGAAGATATAGCACAACACGGATCTCGTACATTGGTATGTACAGGGAAGCTAGGGTCAGGGAAATCTGTTATCCTCGCCAATATTGTTGATGACCTCAATCTAGCAACCAAAAAGGAAAATACCGTGGCATATTTCTTCTGTCGACACGACACGGCCGACAGTTTAACGGCCCAGACAGTGATAGGTTCACTAGCGCGACAGCTCCTGCACCAGCAAGAAGATTTCGATCGCGCAAGCCATATAATAGGCGATCGTGACTCTCTTGACGTCCATAAAATTATAGCATTGCTCAAGCATATGCTCCCACGCACCTACAGAGCGTGTATTATTCTTGACGGGCTCATGCACTGCAACAACAACGCCCGACAGAGTATTCTAGGTGCTCTACAGGAGCTCCAAGGTGTGATATCCTTATCTTTATGTCTATCACTCAGAGTTGACCCCTCTGAGTCTCTCAATGAGTTGGAGCAATTACTCAACGTGGATGTATTTCCTATCCCCGGGGACAATTCTGATATCGATGAGTTCATAAATGCAGAACTTCAGAGATGCGTTGAGTCTGGGATGCTAGCGGTTAATGATCCGCTTTTGATACTCGAGATACAGGAGAGTCTCTGTCGAGGTGCTCATGGCATGTTTCTCTGGGTAGCACTTCAAATAAAATCACTCTGTCTTTACCGGACAGATGCCGACATCCGAGAGGCAATTTCTCATCTTCCGAGGGATCTATCAGACATATACCGTCTGATTCTGGAAAGATCTAGGAAAGTAAGCGCAGACTACCAAATCAAGATCTTAGAACTGGCGATGACTACGTATCGCCCCTTGACGACCGAAGAAATGAGGGAAGCTCTTTGCGTAACTCCTGGGTGCGCGGACTGGGATCCTCGAAGGCTTCTGAACGATTTCAACGGGACTCTGGCCTGTTGTGGAGGCCTGCTCACCATTGATGAAGAGGATGATAGTGTTCGAATGATTCATCATAGTGTCATCGCATTTATTGGTAAATACCATGGGGCTGAACAATTTGACATGAATCGCGCAAAGCGAAAGACAGGGCACATCCTGGTTACGTATCTGAATTATGCGGTCTTTTCGCAGCAATTATCGTCCTTCAAGACACCACGAATTCGGGCGAATTCCTTAACCTCGTCCGTGGTCAGCACTGCTGCCAGGTCCCTTGGACTACAATCTCAGAGGCTCTCTTTGCAGCTCTTGAACACGAAGAAAGGTACAGATAGGGATATCGGCGGCTCCCTTGTGCAAGCTATGGGGCATGCCAAGAAGGCTTTCTTGACCCCTTTGGCGTTTCACCAATATGCAAGCTCCTGGTGGCAGGAACATGTTTGGGAAGTGGATCTGAATGATCCGGGCATTAAAGCCCTCCTTCAACGCATGTTACAAGTACAGCAGGACATAAACAAAGTGGACATAGGGGGTCGAACAACATTGTCGCATGTTTCTGAATTGGGATACAATGATATGGTTGACTGGCTTCTATTGCATGGTGCTCGCGATATCGTGTTGGATCATGTCGGGCGCACATCACTTCATTATGCCGCCAAAGTAGGAAACATATCTGTTGTGAAGACTTTGATGGGTTCACCATGGGTTCAACCAAATGCGGAAGACCAGCTCGGCCAAACACCTCTTCTTCTTTCAATTCTAGGAAAACGTCAGGATGTCATTGAATGGATCGTCCAGTGTCCGCAGGTGTCATTGGACTGGAAAGACCCCAACGGTCAATCATATTGTATGATTGCAGCTGCTCACAACTTCCCAGAAGCAATCTCGTTGATATTGGCAAGGAATAAAAGCTTGCGTCATGAGATTGACGATGAGGGCGACACACTTCTACACTATGCCGCAAGTCATGGATGCGCAGAGACTGTTGACTTTCTTCTGGCGCTGGACGACCTCAAGCAAGTACATGTCAATACCAAAAACAGTCAGGGGCGCACGCCACTTTGGCTAGCATCTGCAAATGGGCATACGGCCGTGGTCCGGAACCTTTGTGGTCACACAGATACACAGCATGACCTAGCAGACGACAACAAAGAGACCCCGTTCTGGATTGCAGCTGCGCATGGCCATGAAGAGGTTGTTCGATGTTTAGGCTCTTCAGCAAGGGTCAACCTCCATCACAAAAACAAATGGGGTTATTCGGCACTGTGGATGGCTGCAGGAAATGGCCATGTGGGTATCCTGGAGTACCTGGTGCATAGGCAAGTCGGTGTGAACGAGTGTAATCAAACAGGAGAGACCCCCCTTTGGGTGGCAGCATCCAGAGGTCACACAAATGCTGTCCAGGCGTTAGCTCACGTCAAGGACATTGATGTCAATTGCGAAGGTCCCAATTGTCGAACCCCACTCTGGATAGCCGCATACCTTGGTCATGAGGGAGTTACTACCGTCCTTGCGATGACACAGGGGATCGGTCTGAGCTTTCAGGGTCCACACGAAGTAAGCCCACTATGGGCAGCCGCGCTAAACGGACATCAGGCTATTTTGGGCAGTTTAGCGCTTATTCCAGGAGTTTCGGTGAACAACACGGATAAGAATGGTGCAACTATGCTATGGGTTGCTGCTGCTTCTGGAAACGAAACTGTCTCTGAAGTCTTAATGTCCAGCCACGGCATTGATTTGAATCTTCCGGACTTTAACTACGTAACGCCAGTATGGATAGCGGCGTGCAATGGTCATGAGCGTATTGTCAAGCTTTTCACAAAAACACGCGGGGTTCTATTGAACTGGAAAAATGGGAAGGGTATAACTCCACTCTACGCCGCTGCCTCCAAGGGACATGAGAGCGTCGTCCAACTCCTTGCGGCCACTGAAGGAGTAGATGTCAACAGCCGAGCTGAAGGAATGACAACCCCATTGTTGGTAGCTGTCTGGCATGGTTATACAGGCGTTGTCCGCCATCTGGTTTCTGATAACCGTGTGAAGATCAACAGCCAGAACGACCGAGATCAAAGTCCCTTATGGATAGCTGCTTTCAAAGGGCATACGCAGATAGTCGAATTGTTGCTGCAACACCCAGCGATAGACCTAAATCAAAGATCAATGTCAGGAACCACGCCACTTGCAACGGCTGCAGAGCAGGGCCATGAGGATGTGGTCAGAATGTTGGCGAATGCACCGGGTGTCGAGCTTCATTTGGCTGATTATAAGGAGGGAACCCCCTATATGAAAGCTTTGCATGCTGGAAACGACGCGGTTCTTGAAATACTGACATTGGCCGACCTTAGGCGTACATCAGGAACAGAACCTGGCATTATGTAACTATTATATATAAATCCACTTAGGGACCGTCATCAACCCTCTCACCATCCGCAGGTCTAGGCCTCCCCTTGATATAGCTCCTCGCCGTATACACCCCACTCAAACACATCCCCAACCCCCCAAGCCCAATAGCGAAGTACAGCGCCCCCCGATACCCCTTCAACCTCTCCTCCCTCGTCTCTCCACTGGTAATCTGACTCTCAATCGTCCCCGCAAACCCCAAACTCAACGAAATACTATAATTCACCACAGTCGTAACCAACGACGCCGCCAACCCCTGATGCTCCCTCTTAACCGCATTCGAAAGCATCAACGTCGCAGCCGGAAACGACATATCCATTCCCCACGGGATAACAACCAACGACACAAACGTGAGCGCCCAATACGTCTGGTCCACCGGCGCAATCGTGATCAACACTGTCCCCAGCGTAAACGCCGTCAGCGACATACACATTATCCACGCCGGCCGGATCCGACTCATCAGATACCCCGTTAGAAACGCTGCCACGAGCCCTGAGATCCCTGGCGGGATGAATTGCGCCGCTGCTAACAACGGCGTGAGTTCCCGACTATCAAGCAGGAACCTCCAGATATAGAATATCCACGCGCCGAAACACCCCCACCCCGTCGCAATACACCCAAGCACAAATGAGACATCCGTCGAAAGCGCCTCGAACGGTATAAGCGGGTACTCGGAGTACTTCACCTCGATGACGAAAAACGCGCCCAGAAACAGCGCCCCGAGGATCAACAGCACAATCACATACGGCTCACTCCACGTAACAGTCGGCGCCTGATTCCACGCAATATTCACAAGAACCAGCCCCGTGATCCCCGCCGCCGCGCCGGGGACATCAAGCGCAGCGTACAGATTCTCCGTCGGGCGATGATGGTGGATCGGCTCGATAACCATGTATCCGACCCCCGCGCACACAACCGAGACCATAGCCATGGACCAGTATGTCCAGGGCCACCAGGCGAGCTGGGAGAATAGCGCGGCGAAAATACCCCCGATAATCGAGCCGTTTGGTGCTGTTGCACCGAAGAGCGCGAAGACCATGTCCTTCTTCCTTCCTGGGGCGTATGTCGCGCCGAGAATGGCCAGGCCGTTTGGGAGGAGCATTGCCGGTCCGAGCCCCTGTAGCACGCGCGCGAAAATGAACAAGATGTAGTTACTGTAAACACTCAACCCAGCCACAAGCGACCAAACAGCAAGCCATAGAAAGCCGATGATAAACATGCGGTGATACCCAAAGAGATCGCCGCAGCGGCCGAACACAAGGATGAATGTACCGACTGTTAGCGAGTAGCCTGCGAGAAACCAGGAGAGCTGGCCTTCGTGTGTTGCGCCGTCGAGGCCGAACGACGCGCCGATTATGTCTAGCGGGACGAGACAGATTCCGACGTTTGCTTGGGTGATGAATTGCGACATGCATACTATGACTATGAATGTGATTTCGCGCGGGAGCGAGAATGTATCGGCGATGCTTTGGTTTGTGAGGGTCTGGTGGAGTGGGTTTGTTTCTTTGCTGGGGGGGTCGAGGTCGGGGTGTTGGTCATCCATTTTGCGGCTGCTGTTCTGTCTTGCTGATCCCGGTCTGGGGGTATCCTCGTTATCTAGACAGAGGAAGCTGGGAGGTTAAAGACTTCCAGAAACGGAGACAAAGAAATCGAAAGGCCGGAGCCGGAGACCGGAGAGTCAGACCGGCCGCGTTGCAAATGTCTCCACATGTCAAGGGCTGCTTAATTGATAAGATCATGACGTCTGGAACGGTCGATCTGCGCTGCTTACAGAGTCGGTATGGCGAGTTGAGGTTTTGCTTTTGCGCGGATTTTACTCCGCGTTCATTATAAATGTCTCCGTAGTCGTATAGACGTCATATTACATCAGGGTCTCGAGAATGAGATGCCGAGTTCGGATTTAGGATATCCCCGAGCGGCAAGTCAACGGCTGTCCGAACCCTAATTCCGCAAGTGGTAATTATTCCCGGTGATCGTATCTCAAGTGGTATTTATCCCCGATGATCACTATTTATAGCTTCAAATGCGGAGAAATCATGATCAAGTGTGGTTACGCCACAAGAACTCGATCAACCACTGATCTCATACAAAAAAAGAAAATACTCCTCAGATGACAGGCAAAACAGGGAAACTGCCACCCGCTTAAACAGTGTGTCCCCCCATTGTGCATCAACCGGCTCACTTCCTCAGCATCTCAGCCTCAGGAAGATCCATATCATGACCTAAACCCTCAATATAATTCCCTCCGCCGGCTCAAGCACAACGCCAACTGGCCAAATCGGGATAAAGAGCGGGGTAATGCACGGGTTCGCCTCGGTTATAGGTATACACGGGAAATCATCCTCAGATGACCTAGACTGCAGCGTGACACGGTGTGAAGCCCGGAGCATCCCCTGCTGGCCGATATGCTTTGCGACGTTGACGTCTGGGACTTCGGGTTCGGGCCTTGGCATCGGCGACCAGTTTAGTGAGGCGAGGGGTCTTTCGGAGGCGGTTTTGCGGATTTGGATTACAACGAAGTCCGTTCCTGAGGTGGACATGTAGAGTTTTGCGAATGGGCGGCCGCAGAGTTAGTATGTTTGTCGAAATAGAGGATGAGATCCTGGTATACTTGTTAGCGTGTTCTGTGACAGGAGGAGCGACGTACCGAGGAGTCCGCCAGGGAGTGTCCCTCGTGGGTGGTGGATCTGATATTTCTTGGCTGTGTAGGAACTAGTTATTTCCGAGAGACATCGACGTAGAACCTCTCAAACCGCTGCCTTCCTGGTGGCCATTCCGTCTCTGGACGCTCGATCACTGATTTGGCAGGGCTACCGTCGTACCCGAGTAGGCCCAGTCGGACGCTTGGGCTTTCTTACCAGTAATCATAAGGAAGAGACGTTTATGGATCATTGCCGCGAGTTTTCCGCTTTCCCAAATCCTAATCCTTCAATACCTACAATACCCACAATAAGGTCGAAGAACCGTGACATATGCGGGACTCCCTTGACAACTGACCGTGCATAAATATCCGTCATCCCTTCCTAAGGGGCATTCCCAATCTTCCCGTATGAACTCCAGGGGATAATCGCTGGCACTTCTCTCTCGCCTACGGGACGGAATGTATCTCCGAAGAAGTGACGCCGTCGCACATGGGGATAGAGACGTCATGTTCCCATGTGACGTCTTGGAGAAATGTTTGGAAGCCGGGGTCCTTGACATGGTCTTTTGGAGGATCGTGGATTATCCAGGATTGAAGCCGTTGTAGAGATAGACGAGGTGTTGTCTCGCGGGGTGTAGGCGATGTCAACTGGCTGTTTACTTTCTTCGAGTTCAGCCATGGTGGAAGGTGGGCAGGTGTGGATTGGGAACAGCAACCGCGAGCAGCTGTTGTTAAAAAGCCCTCGACCTCCTCCTGTCGGAATTACGGATGTGGACTTGAATATCATCAACTCGACCAAGTTAGCCTCGAAGGTTCAACGGTTTCACTTGGTTCACCCTGGCATACAATGTGGTAGACCTCCACTTTCCCACTTATATATCCATCATCAGACATCTAGCGTGGGAAAGTGTACAATCCCACTTTAGTTCTGGTTATAGCATCCGATGATCCGAGTCTTGACTCCGAGGCTTGTCTCAAATACAGGGGATGCTGCTCGGTAATAAGTAGAATATATCCGGATAGGATCTACTGACGACCAGACGGCACCTGATAAACGACTTCCCGGAGGCAGTCCATAATACCTAGGCTGTTGGAATATATACAGTTAGCCAAGCCATAATCAAACCAGGACAAACACACGCTCGAACCGATACCGATCATGCCGCTCCTCATCAATGTCATCAATCTCATCAGTCATACGCCCATAACCCAGTCAGACGTCAGACCGCGTCAACAAACAAGATTCACCTCATCCCCGGCCTCCAAACACGCATCGGCCATTTTATCAATCGCATCCCCGCGCTGCTCAACGCCAATCCAGCCGCGCTCAACAAGCCGCCTAAGGGCATCGCCCACCCAGTTCTGACAATTCCAATCCAGATCCTCCCGCCCATTGCGAATCGGCGTGCGCGTAACAGTCTCGCATATCGACGCCTCGCCGATATCGGTCGGGATTTCAGCGACGGGCACGACGCGTGCGAGATCGCCTTGTGTTGAGGGGTCGACGTTGATGTTGTGTGAGAAGCGGAAGAGGCCCGGGCAGCCGATTATGTGCATTATGCTGCGCGATGACGAGGCGAAGTGGAAGTAGAGGGCTGTGTGGCGGTACTCGGAGTAGTCGAGGGGTTCGCCTTTGTAGATGAGGATGAAGAGTTTTTGGGGCATTTTGGGTTTCGAGATGAGGTGGTTATTTAAATCGTAGGTATGAGGTTTTAGGCGTATTGGTGAGGGAGATTAGGAGTGAGGGAATGATGATTGAATATTCTTGACGCGGGGTGAAGTTCAGAAGTTCAAGTTCAGATCTTCAGTCGCCATTAGCCTTTCTGCCTGAGGCCATAGAGTTTTCTTATCGGGCCTATGATGTCATTTCTCTACAATATTTTATTCTCTTGTTTACATACCCTTTTTTGGGGTCTCTAGTTAGCTTCATTTAAAATACAGATACAGTATTCACTGAATGCAAAAGGCTGGCACACATCCCAGGGTACTATAGGAAGAGATTCAGGTAAAAGATACAGAACCGTACTTCGTCTGATTATCCTACACGACTCGGAGAATCGGGAAAAAGGACGAAAACCAGGCCTCGAGGCCCAAGGCAGACATGGATTCGCACACAGATGGCAGTAGACAACCAGATTTGCGGGTTATACAAACTGAGCAACTGCAACCAATTATTGTGATTAGAGGGGGCATTATTGTCGTTGTATATATAACTTGAGACTAAAGCTAGCTGATATATTGATGATCTCGTTGGAGAGTATGCCTACCCGTCAGTGTTTATGCGCAAAATAATACAACAGCCGATGACGGCAGCAAACGCGTTGGATGGGTTTCTGGCCCAGAGCTGAGAGGCACCTCGAACATACTGTGGAGCTGCTTCGCTGTCTTCTTGGTTTGTACCTGGAAGTGTATGCACTCGAATCATCCAAGCAGTGACGAGAGTCATACCGGATGGCTCCTGTTATGAGAATCCAATATTGCATGCCCGCCTGCATCTACTCAAGGCCGCAATTTTCATCCAGAACCCGAGGAGATTCATAATTATGAACAGGCAGCTACCTTATAGGCCATAAATTCCAAAGGCATGTTAATAAGTCACCTGCACTCAAAATAGGCGCTTCGCCCCCTACTCACAGTAACCTATGCATAGTGTTTACTTATCTCAGTTCTCAAATAACGAGCATACATGGGCCGTGGAGCTTACGATACAACAGGCACTGCTTTTTAGACCTGGGGAGTTGTATTGTAAGTGGGGCGGAAAGAAGCTTTACAGGACGATAGGCCGTTCGTTGCTGTTTGGCTTGGAAATCAATATAGTGAGGCAGTAGGGTAGGGCTTACAAAAATTATTGGCCGGGGTACGAGGTACTGCTCGTAGTCGTCATAATAAATGTGGAGTATTGCCAATATGTACTCTGATTATATACACAAATAGGATAGATGCACATGAAACATGCTATCCTTTTTATCATCAACAAGCAACCCAAGGTCTAAGTCACTTCTCCCAATAGACTTTAGGTCTACCCGCGTATTGAAGTTCTGTGGATGCCCAGCGCCTGTGGGAAGACGAGATGGAGAATACTAACCAATCTCAATAATTGGGAGTCAATAACGACAGAATGATCCTCCCGAGTCACCAGTCAGCTTCGCCTCACTACAATATTTAGTGCTACCGGCCTCCTTACGTACGAGATGCGACTCAGCCTCGCTGAGCAACCAACTAAACGCGCCTACACTGCAATTATAGTGTGCAAGAGGGGTTAGAGATAGGTAGCCTATACAGAATAAGAAGCAAGCAAAGTAATTCTAGCTCGGAGTCTTTCAGATCTTGCGCCCTTGTACTGTAATTTTAGTATGGGCAAGGTTATTCAAAAGATCTGCACGCCACCGTGTACTGTAATTTAGGTGTTCTTCAAAAGATCTACACGCCACCACTGTACTGCAATTTTAGTCTGGGCAAGGCGTTATTCAAAAGATGGACAGACAATACGTAGCCCCTGTCAAAGCTGACCATGATTAGCGTGCTAACTAACTATCATAGTTGTACAGTGTGTACTCTGTATGTACTGGGAGGGCGTACGTAGCAGGAACAGATCGAGATAATTCTATTACATCCGTGCCCGCTAGGAGTGAGTACCTCGACGCCCCGCCACAGACGCCAGGTCTTACCTAGGCTGTGCAAGAGCTCGGCCTCGGGCTTGGTATAGAGTAAGGAGTACGGAGTAGTAGGTAGGCATCGAGGATGCACCGGCGCACCGCTAGAGGGTAAGATCATTATATAATATCCCCTTAGGCTTAGGACTATCTAGTTAACCTTTTTCTGCTACTGTTATTATTTAGTTCGCGATATCGTGGCTATACTCAACCCTAACAAGGTCACCAGGGTAGGGTAAGTCACGGGGGTGAGCAAGTGATTTTGTCATCGCTTCAAAGTATGAGATAACCAGAAACTAGGATCATGGTGTGATTAGGCTGCTAAAGGTTCTGGAATAAAAGAGTCAACCGAATATTTGCGGCTTGGTCATTCTTTCCCTTGTGTCGACGAGGTAGCTTCTTGACTATACACGGCGGGAAATGCTAAGTTATAGCCATGAGCTACTGTCATAGGAAGACGGTGTATAATAAAATTCCAACGGCATCTTTCATATTCTTTGTCCAGCTGGAATACTCGGAATTCAATTTAAGTTAGAGCCAAGCATTATGCATTGGAAGAGAGATTGTCATATTTTTATATGGTAGAAGTATGCTACTAGGTAACCTCAGAGGAGGATCATATTTCACAGGTGCACACATCTTGATAATTACCGCCGAGTACCTAAGCTGTCAAGGTAGCTTCGATATAGAGCTCTACTCCAGCTCGCCTTGTGAGCTGTAGAGTACAAGCCAGCGCACCTTGTTAATCCCCGTGTACTCGATACTCCGTAGCGAAAAGCACAACGGAAATATGCGCAGCGCATTTCTTAAGTTTATATTCAAGGTTGGTGTTCTTTAATTTCTCTAGGACCTTGACTCATCCTTCGGCCTGCCACCATCTTTATAACTCTCAACTTCCGACATCCATTATGATTTAAGTTGGGAGTAGAAGGCATACACTTCGTAATGAAAACCCCTCATGGCGCTTAGAAATCATATATTACTTCATAGGTATATTACGCGGAGTAATCTGTTTTGACCTCGATTTCTAGGGGTATGCCAGCTAGGTAGATAGTTCAATACATATATACGTGGGGTCATATAAACATCTCTAATAGGTTACTTCGAGGATAAGCAGGGCCTTGGCCCAATATTTAAGCATCGTCCCGACGTATGGCCACCGGTAGAGGTGTCCGATCCCCTGTCCCTGCCGGATTGCTAACATCTCCCAGAGCCTAAAAATGCAGTGTGCCCGACACGATCTCATGGCCATCGCAACTTTCAGCCTCACACTGCATTTTTAGTGTCTAGGAGAGGTCGCCCGAGGAGCCTTAGGCACGTACTGTCGTGTACACGTGTCGGGTACCTATTCGGTGCCTAACCAGGACAGTAGACAGTTCATATGTCAGGTAAAATCGCAGAATCTACCTAATTTCCCTACTATGTACCATATTATACACCAATGCGATCCACTTGACGCCAAGAAAAGCCTCAGGGGGCAATATAGAGAAGGGTCTTATCTTCCTCGGTGACCGTATGTGACCAAGCGTCCCCGAGTCCTCATTGAAATAGAGGAAATGATCTGGTATCATACAGATCCAGTACAAGAAAACGTTGGAATAAAATGTGCTCTATGCATGAGATCCCTGCTTTTCGTAAGACCAACCGTGCTTGAGCTGTGGATCTGGCTAGTCTATCGTTCCGGATACGACATAGATAAAGAGCGCTGAGCTTCGGGCATCCATTGCTAACTAGAGCTGTTTGTATGATGACTAGTCCTAACAGCAGTCGTGCATGTAGTTCTGGAGTTCCTTCCCCGACTATCTAAATCCTGTGGAGGACCTTTACCTTCATCTCAACTTGTGGCCCGTTGACCCTCCTATGCTTTGGGCTCTTCGCGGTACGAATAGTGCCACCTGGGAGATTCTGGCTATTCGGTCATACTATCTTACGAACCTGTTATATATTGTGCGTACTATACGTTGTATCTCGTCTCGGCCTTATCGTCTTGATATTTTATTGCTTCTCTAGCATGCCGGCGTTGGTTTATCAGACTCCGGATTGGTCCAATATGTTTCCTCACTTTTCTTGAACACGGTCGGAAAACCTTTCTTCTGCGGTGTTTATTCTTCACATACCTTTTAAGCTGCGGATTCCTGTCTCGACCTACCTGTTTCGTGCATGGGCCTTTCCACGTCTTTTACTGTGGAGTTATCACGCCCCTTTATAGCCCTATTTCAGATAAAATAATCTAACTAGATTATAATACTAATAAAGAATAACTCTGGTAATTCTACTAGATATTACTACTTATCTATTTTAGACTAGGGCCCCTCGAAGACTTATCTCGCCCTTTAATCTTCGCTTCTTCGATGGATTACTTCATCTTAGTATTTTAAAAGAATTCTACCTAAACGTTTCGCTTCGATTTAGATCGAGACCTCGTCGGTTATACAGGACCTCTAATGTCACAGGGTAATAAATACAGGGAAATGGGTGATCTGTGGGGTACCTTGGACAATGTATCTCGGCGGATTTGTTTCCAACGTATCTCTATTGTGTAGTCAGTGATCTACGAACGATTGTGACGGGCGTAGGCAGTATAGCTTCAACTGGCAATCCTATATTAACAAGTATCACAAACATGGGCAGAAAACAAACGAGAGGGCAGGTGTGTCCTTTTACATGACTTGCAAGCTTCCACCACCTTCCTGATCATCTTTCTGGAATGCTCCATGGTTGAAAGCATAGCTGCATAGCCGATAGCCATACGCATTCGTTTCCTGTAAGTCATGTGGTGATTTAAAAAAAAAGAAATGGGCGCGCTGAGGTTCTGACGATCTTGCATAATCCCTTTCTAGAGTGTCATGATAAGCAGGGAACTCCCTAAGACATTGTGTCGAGCTACAGTCGGAGATCTAATTCGATCTATGACCGAATGCCTACCTCTATCGAAGCGGCCGACTTCCCCTCCTTGCCACCTAATCGTTGCGACGTTGCCTTCAACCAGCGGTTCGGAGCGCTAGAACTCACCATTCCAAGCGAGGGTTTCATTAAGGGTCTCGGACCGTTAAGTGCCAACACGAGGATGGTGGACCCTAGCCTTAGTTGCGTTGATACCCCAATTCGGTCGCTGACAACGTAGGATTTATAGTGGACAACGTCAAAGATTGGTCCTCCACTGAAAATAGCTCCCTGGGATACCTGGGCATGTCGATGTTGCAGCCGCCTACTGTCACTATAAGCTCCACGTGTTCCGCAGTCTCCTCCCTGGTAAATGTGTCATCCAACGATGTTAGACAATGAGGTTAGACATTTGACACGGAATTCCAGGTTCGTAACAGCACATCTAGATGTATCTTGTCTACTCACCCACTGAGTTTATGCGCCCTTGTAGAGAAACCTTGCCGAGCGTTCCGATGGACTCTATCAACGTTTCAAGACTAATAATCAACTATCCTCGAGGCCGAATTCAACAGTACTAATAATAAGCTGTGTCGATATCGTTCTGACCGTGGCGATAATACGGAACTCGGGGTAGTAGCGCCTCGCTAGCGATTCTATAGACCTACACCATTGGACTCACCTCCTGCATCTTGTATTTTGATTTTGACCTTCAGTAGTGGTCTAGCGGCCTGCAGGCCGTGTCTTATTGCTATGCCTTCATTCCGCTGCTGAGGTTCTACCAGGTTCTCTGTCGTCATCGGGAATAGTACCGACCCTCAAATTATCTATACAAGACTGCCTGGATAACCAACAGTTAGTTGAATCAGACCTCAATTCTCTAGAACTTCTCTACAGGGAATTTTGCTTTGCATCCTCAGCGCCGTGGGTTATTTTACAAGCTCCTGGTTACTAATCTTCGAGGCAACAATAGGCACCGGTGTGACATACCCCTTTAACTATCCTAGAACTGAACATAACATTAGACAATGGGAGCTTCTCGCCAATGTATTTCCCCACCCTATTCTCATTGTCACTCCCCTTGTACCGGCTTCGATAGATTAAGTGCTCGTCAACAGGCTGACGGCGGTCCCCGTGCTCCTTATGTATTTAGTATACCGCTATTCTTTCTATTTATGGACGATTCTGGATGAATCAAGGCACAGCCATGACAGGCAGGGTTATAAAGTTATATAGGGTCCATTATTTCCGGTGTATGGATGTTCCTCACTGTGTCTAAATTAAAAGCTTCTCCCTAGAGCAGCTTGATTATCTGTTCCACAGCCAGGTGCCGCCATTGAAGTTCAGAGAATATCAGTTTCCAGTCGAAACCGAAGCCAAGAGACAGCTAGGTGATCAGCATGAGGATTAGGAGGGGCGTTTCACCTTGGTACGTTCGAGGTCGCCGATCAATTGATCTGGCTTCCAGGCAATACGTGAGGAATATCCATGAGAATGACGTGGACACGGTTAGCCTTTGAGATCAGCGTGGCAATCGATATCGGTTGTTACGGCAGTACTCAGTAACATAGCAGATGTTCGGGGAAACCGGAGCCGAGCGTGGGGGATAGCATCATGCGTCGCAATCAATTCAACGAGTGGTGGAGAATGGAGGGAAAAGGAACTGACAGCTTGCATTCTGAATGGGTGACCACCACGGAGGACATATTGACACAGATCGTCACACCTACCCCGATGTACGAGATAGATGAGCTGCTGTTTTATGTCCGAGCGATCCCGTGAGCCAAGCGGAAATGATCTGCGATGAGCCTGGAAGCAGCTATATAACCTGTTGCTGTTTCCTGGAATAATAAGGGCAGAAGTCATTGACCTAAAATCAAGGTACCATGTATGTCCAAGCACTCTCCATTGCTTTACTCTCTACGAGTGTCTCCTGTTTGTCGAAACCGTCTTTACAGCGACGTGCGACTACAGAGATTCCATCCGATTCCTTCGACTCTCTCGACACGTACTGGAATTACCTGTATCCCTGGGGCGACACGCACAATGGCGGTGCCCGCATGGATTCCGACCACGTCAGTGTAAGCGACGGCGTCCTCACCCTAACATCCGAGCCTGTATCAGGCGAGGAATCGCCCATAAACTACCTCTCCGGTGCAATCCACGCCAAGTCCACCTTCACAGTCGACGAAGGTGGAGGATACGACCTTAAAGCCGAGGTCATCGCGCCTGTAGCCACGGGGACATGGCCAGCATTCTGGCTCAACGCGGCGAGCGGCTGGCCGCCTGAGATTGATATTGCCGAGTGGAAGGGCTCTGGTAAGATCTCCTTCAACACGTTCAACGCGTCGAGTGAGGTGACGGCGCTCGATGTCGACTACCCGAATCCAACGGAGTGGCACTCTGTCAAGGCTGAGCTGCGCGACGAGAACGGATCGGATATTAGTGTCAAGTTCTACCTTGATGGGGAGTTGGTGACGACTCAGTACGCGAGGGACTATGTTGGGCAGGGACTGCGACTGTATGTTAGACGGCCTTGACTTGCGTATATTTTATCGAGCTGACTGCGAGTGCAGCATCATCAATTACCAAACCGAGGGATCGTCTGGTTCTCCTGGGCCTTCATCTAGTTTGTTTACCCGCTGGATTTGCTATTCGCGTATGTGCACTGACAACACGGATTACAGCGACTACCTTCCAGGTTCGAAATATCGAGGTCATCAGCCAAAACTAACGAGTATCGGGAGTAGGAAGGGGCGATGGTTGCACTTCCTTGTTCTTCTATATCTACTTAAACAGTTTAGGAGTAACAGTGACTAAGGAAGGGGCTGCCTACCCATGGGATATGGCAGGTTAAGCCTTCCACACCATAGCCTGTGAATATTCAGACAAAATAACAGCAGTAACAAGAAACAACCAGAGGGACAGCAGTTCGTTATGCAATGGTAGGGATTTACGTTAGAGTTCGGCTGATGTCATGACAATTCAACCACTACATAAGCTTCATCAAGGCTTCTCTGCCACCTGGAACTGGACTAGGAGCATTATTCCTTGCAATTTTAATACCTTATTATTCTGACGATGGCTGTCGGCTGTGATTTTGACTCCGAAATGGAGCGTATCGTCAACACCCCCGGCCGCAGCTACCTCGGCCACCTGCCGCCTTCCATTATCCCTCACTACCCATATCGAGGCCCCGAGCAGTTTCTCCAAGTCTTTGAGCGAGAATTAATCCCCAGCGAAGAGTCTGACCACTGGTTCGTGTTGACTGGAGTTACTCAGCGTGAGTTCGACGAACACTTTTCTGAAGCAGAATCCGGGCCCTTCTCCCGCGCCCGCTCTTTCGACCCTGATTTGGAACGGCTTTTAATCGTGATGCCGCTGAGCAAGACACATGCGGCGGCAGGCCCTGCTTTTTTCCTGATGGTAGACCGTGCAACTTGCGCTGTGGGGTTGGAGTATGGATTGAGCGCGCCGGGGTCTGCAGGCTTCGAATCAGCGACAATGGGCATGAAAAGCGCCGACATGTCGTGGCAGCCAAGACGAAATGTCCTGGGGCGCGATAACAACTGGCCGACCATGGTACTAGAAGTGGCCCTATCTGAATGCCATGCCAAGTTACAGTCAGACGTTAGATGGTGGTTCCGTGCACCGCCCCCAGCCGGGATCGTTAATATTATCTTGACGGTCAGAATCAACCCGGTCAAGGAGGAAATAGTGATTGACAGGTGGGAGAGGAGCACCGCACACAACCGTGCCCACCTCGGACAGCGCGTCGTTGTGTCTAGAAGCCAGAGAGATCGCAATATTACCATTCATGGAGCCCCCCTCATCCTCGGCTTCGAAAGCCTTTTTCTTCGACCATCACTTACCCCAGAAGAGGTGGACCTCCAGCTGGACGGCGAGAAGCTGCAATATATTGCCGAGATATGGAGGTACTAGTGGCTGGATGCCCACCTCCACCTCCAATCCCCAAAAAACACAAAACGCAAATATGAACGCCGCATCCCAGGGTGACGCTGCCCTCGCAAAATCTGACTTCGTCAGCGCCTTCCAACACTCCACCCGCGCCCTTGTCGAGCTCCCACGCGCCGACGCCTATAAGAGCTGAGCTCGTTTCGATGTCTTGTGTGAAAGTTGTAACTAGCCTCCGTTCTTCGTTGTTCTCACTGTGAGCAGAGCGAGCTTCTATTCTTTTTTTGGTGGTTGCGGAGCGAGACAGCCTTCCAAGTACCAGTTACTGTGAGCAATATTTGTACTAATACATGGTTTCCTTGAAGCCGCAGTGTAGCTAATCAAGAAAGACTAAGCTCTCACTACTGATTCAGAAATCCCTTTGAAGAAAATAAAAACTTTGAACTATACGAGATTACAAAGTAGGTAACTATTACAGATTCTGCTCGTTCATGGATATCCCTCGTCAACACACGTCCTCCCATCAATCAAATTCTATTTCCTATATCCCACAATTCTTCGTCATCTAACTAGCTAGTCAAAAAGTCAGGATTCGAGACAAAGCTAGTCAACAGCTCCCGCGTGTACGATATTCGCCTCCAGCTCAAGATCAATTTTGGGGCGTGAGAAGGTGTCCTGAAGTTCGAAGCTACCAGCCAGGGGGAGCGCATTGGCGAGACGAGTTTTCAGTTTAGTCCGGTGAGGCTCTAGGCCTTCACTTGCTCGCGAGTCGTGAGACGATTCGTATAGAAAGCTATACTCGCTCAGTCAAGCAGGAAATGTCTGCTTAGCCCAGGTTTCGCTTGCAAGAGAGCCCAACACGTCAACATTCAAATCAATATCCTTCTCCTGTCGGGTTTTGCCTGATCGAAGAAATAGATCTTCGAACTCTATGGTGATAGGAGCCCCATGAATCGTGACGTTACCGCCCTGTCTCGAAATGACGGCGCGTTGTTGAACATATCCCTGGCCGTTGGGATCGCGTTTCCACTTTTCAATGGTTATCATGGGCGTTCTCCGCTTGATGTTGAGAGCAAACACGGCCTTTACATCACTATTTGAAGCCTGCAGCCAGAATCGTACATCTGCTTGGAGCTTTGCTGCAGACTCCGAATATGCCACCTCCAGAACTACACTAGGCCAGTCTGTTGCCTGGGAAATTTCACGTGGTTGGTATGCTTTATCCGCCTGCTTTCTTCCCGTAGCGGCAATAACTGTAGTGTGACCAAGGGCTGTAATCATGCCATCCAACCTAGCTAGTATCAGGGCATTCCATAGCGCATGGTCGAATGATGCACCGGCGACCTCATGGGCCGCAGAGTTCATGCTCCGTACGAGTAAAAGACCGAGCTCCTGATCGAACGCAGTCCAGGCTGAGAAAGGGGGTTCGCAGGGCTCCTCAAGGAAGACGGTAGTAAAGATTTCAGTGGTAACCTGGGTAACCATAAACCACTCGTTTTTGTTGCTGTTGGTTTCCACTTCGTGCTGGAAGTCGTGGAGGAATTGCTCTCTGCCCCTGTAAGGATAGTGGGCAACGACAGAGGGTGTCAGGGGGGCGAGGAAGCCGCGACCCGGGTCGTTGACAATCCTCTCTGACTCTGTGTTGTCGATTATGTGAGTAGGAGGATCCATGTTGGATTCTTTTCAAGCTTTACTGAGGACTTCTGTGAACTGAGGTCTTGATAGTGAAGTCGTAGAACTGGTGTGGTGCCTGAAAATGTCAATGACATCAGTCTTTGGCACATGACAACCTTAAAAGATGGCGCCATGCAATCATTAAATACAATAAACCAACTACACACTTATAAATATATTACTTCTCTCCTTGGGTAGCCAGGGAAAATGATGGTGGTGGAATACGTTATTTGGGAGACAAACACGTTGCGAAACATCACCACCGAACTACCCACTGTCAATGACGACCCTGCTCAACAATTTCCTCGGAGGATAGGACAGTTTAGCTGTGAACGTGGCATTTGGGCGAAATGAGATGAGGATTGGGAAAATGGCGTATTGCCTTCTAAGGATGTGAACGCACGTATAGTTTGTTCAGGTACTCCTATTATGTATTCCATGCTGATATTGGAGAAGGAAGGAAAGTTGAAACAACAAAATATAAAAGAAAATAAGCTTGCCTATCATCATAATAAGGTATGATATCAAAGCAATGCCACTAGCGAAAGAAAGAAGACAGATGAGTATGGTTTCTTACTTAGACCCATATTTCGCGTGCGAGAACGGACATGTAGCCACACCCCTCATCCTGATTACCTCGATATCAGACTTCATCTCCTCCGCACCCTTCTCCCTCTGCGGCTCCGGTCCGATCGTCATCAAATCATATCCTTGCGGCTGATACCGGTCTCGCGAATCAGGCACCTTTCCTCCTAGCGCTCTCACGAGCAATGCCCCTGGTCCCCATGTCGACCAGAAGCTTGGCTCCATGTACCATGGCTGCAAGCTCTTTCTGTCGAAGTTGTATAGATGCGTTTTCAGATTTGGCGTTTCATGCACGAGCTTGACGGCGGAGGATCGTGGAAGTGCGAGGTGGCGGAGGAAGGATTTTCGTGATTCTCGGATGCAGGCCAGAAGGAAAGAGAGAATTGGACCGGGAGATTCAAGACTACGGACATTATTAGCCACTGGATTTCGCAGTCGAGTACACACTTAGGCCGGGTATGGAGCTCACCAAAGGCTTTTTCTCATGACATCGTCCAAGTCCGCGCCTAGCCATTTTCGCACGGTTGTTCTCACGAAGCCAGGAAGCGACGACAGCGCCGAGTCAACATAGACTCTGACGTATTGATCATTCGTTGCTACGGGCTTCGCAACTTCTTCTTCATAGCGGATTGTCCAGTCTCGTAGTTCCAGTGCAAAGTGCAGGCCGTCTCTCCATCCATCGTTGCTAGAAGCAATGGGATCGAAGGGGATGCCCATATCTTCTCCCAAGTTCTTGTGGAAGACCCCTAGCGCACATTTTTCAGTACTCGTAAGCTTGCGCCATTCTTCTCTCTCCACGACGTTCAGGATCTCTGCAAGGCCATCCCCTAGAGTGTGTAGGAGGTCATTATCTGTTATCTTGTTCGCTTGACGGTACCGAGCATGTCTAATGAGTGGTCAGTGAACAACCACGCGTAACGTGAACGTGTCCACGGCATCCAACATACAGATAATTCATCCTTGCCACAGCCGCCATATAGCGATCCGAATCCCGCGGCTTAGACTGCACCTCGCGGAGGAGGATTTCCGTATCAACAGCGCGCTTCCCTGAATTGCGCTTATTATTCTGGCCTGTCACCGCGAAGAGCTTGGACATGGTCGGGATCCCTCCAGCCTAAATAAAGCAAGACCTAAGTGAGCTTCGTTGAATTCCAGTGCTATCCATTCATTGGCGTACCTTTAATAGGGCGATCTTTCGAGCCTTGCCAAAGGCATATGGAAACTCGAGCTCTTGTAACTGCGAGATAATTGCGTGCGCTTCGTTGGTTGTCATGCTTGATAGGTCTCTCGCTCCATGGACGAATGGGCCCGAGATCTTTCTCATGCGACGGTATCGCAGAAGCCTCACCACGGATATATAGCTAGTTAAGCCGATGATCATGGCTAAGTAATGCTTGTTGCATAGTGTGTAAAACAAGGTGTAAAACATTCTGTTCGTGTTAGGTACTATTTGGGATATGGATAAGACTGGATTGAAAGCTTTTCGCCTGAGATTGTGGATGGAAATGATTCAACGGTTCAACAACCTATTTAAGGGCTCGATAGGGCAAATTTTAATGTACCTGCCGAGGTCAATCAACAGATTATGTATCAAAGTCGGAATATTTTGTTGGGCCGAGCATTTGATAATGTAATCTGGTAGCTCACCGAGGTCATATTCACTCCCTAAACCGAAAAATAAGCTCTGACAAAGCGATTTCACTTGATAAGTGTCAAGTATAGTCTATAGAAGGATGGATATTGAACATTCTATCTTCCGGTAAAGTATGATTAATATGTGGTCAATCCCGCATCTGTAATGCTGATTGAAAGGCAATCTCAACGTCAGATCGCCGAAAACCAGGCGCCCGTCCCAAGATAGCCAAGCCGCGGAGTATTTCTATCTTTGTTATGAATAGCTTTTGATAATATATATGGGTGATGGCTTACCTGCTAAGAAAAATTCAAGACGGAGTACACAATGCACGCCTCGACAACCAGTCAATTCCAAGTCTTTATGATAGTTGAGCAACTTACCAGTGTGAGAGATATAATCCGCCGTGTGTTGAGCGTCCGGGGTAGTTGGACCATTTCCAACAGATGATCCGGTATGCACATTGGGAAAGACACCAGACCCGTCTATGTCGACACCTTTTTCTCTAAGAAACCCTTCCACATCTCGACAGTCAAACCACTCGCCGCCGAATCCATAACGCTCAAGATAACTCTGGGACTGGGACTCCTGGTCGGGAGTCTTCGGCGAAAGACCAAGTATCCCTCGCGGGACCCTCATCTTCGGAGGGTAGATAGGGTCCCCGGCCTGATCCTTCGCCGGATAGTGTGTTCCAGCTCCACCAATAGAATAGAATGGTAGTGCGGAGATTTCAAGAGAATGCCCTCGGGAGGAGGTGACCAGGTTCTTGAAAAAAGGGTACATCTTCGCCCTTTCCCGGAAACAGGAGACAAGTCGGAAGACTCGGAAGACCTCAAGCGGATCAGAGCGTAGATCACTGAATATGCGGAAGGCGTGCTCTAAGCTGGTTCGCTTGAGTCTTCTGGTGAAGGAGCTCTCTAGAAAGGAATATGAATAGAGAACATGGGCTCCAAGGGATCGATCCACCGCTTGGATTATCGGTTGAGTGGAGTCTATTTCCATGTGTTTCTTATTCTTCTCGGGTGCGTGGAAACATATAACATCGGTTTCCGAAGCATCAAATGTGGAGCATGGCTCATCGATCGATTGATCACCAACGACGACACGACTGGAGGAATCGTCTTCACAGTGGATGTGTTCAGTTGATTCCTGTATAACATCCCCAGGTGCAAAATCCAGGAGACTCAAGATACAGTCAAGATCCATCAGAAGAGTGGGATGAGCATCTTGCAGGCACGACTGAAGAGTCACTTTGTAGGCTTGAAGCGACTCTGTAATTTTCGCGCACTTATGTTCGAGATGAGCCACACGTTTCTGTGATTGTTGAAAAGTTGCTTGTCTTTTCTGTCTATAAGTTTTCTGAGCATGTCGGATTTGGCTCCGCCGATCCTGCGTGAGGTCAGATGCGCATTCTTCATCGTTTCTTTTACTAACAAATACCTCGGATAATTTGGCTGCCCCGGGTTCCTGGAGCCTTGGCCTCCCTTTACTTCTTTGTTCTGTTGTAGTTGGTTTTGTCATGTTGGCCCACCAAGCACGGATAATCCAGCAGGGGATGTAGTGAAGTTGGTATATCGCATCAGGTAGAAATTGAATGATTACATTATCTTATGATTACATTATCAACGCCGATATTGTAATCCACACGGGCCAACCCGAGGTCCAGATAGTTGGGACTTGAAGTAGGGCAAAATGTTGGGATTTTTCATTATTTCGGATAAAGAGTTTGATATTTATTTGGCGGAGATGGGTTTATTCACCGGAAATCGGTGTATTGCTATTTAACAGCCGTGGGCCGTGACAGGCTTCCCTACTGGGAGAAAGGCCAGGAGTCTTAAATACATGTAATAGTCTCCGAGTTAAATGTTTTGAAGATACTTTCGTGGTTAAGACGGGTGTACACAGACTTCTACATCGATGCTGAAGTCAATATATGGTGGGTTGTATCGAGTTGTCAAGATTGATCCATCATAACAATCCGGATACTCGCTAGTAGCCTACCAGGGTTGATGTACCGTGGGATCACTAATCGCCACCTTGATCGCCAGGATCAACCATACATTTGAGATATCCTTGCGTGCTTCGATGATATATAGAAAGATAACCTTGGAAAGTCTCCCAGTTGTTAACAACGCTTCAGCCGAACAACCCGGTCTCCCTATGCAGAGGAACGAAGAAGCGACATGGAGACAAGATTTAGAGCTAGGAAACCACCTGCAACCTTCGAATGATAGCTCGGTGCCAGACTGGGAAGCTGCATGCACCTATATGCACAACCATCTCCCAATCCTCAAAATGAGTGTCCTGTATCACCTGCGCCAGAGGTGCTACTTTCAGGTGTAGCTCGTGTGCTGAAGATTTTGTTTACATCTCGGCCCCGTGAATACTGCGGAGGGGCAAGGATGGAAAGTTCAACTGGAGGTTGCTCGTGCGGTAATGAAATTCCATGGTCTACATGTCCTTGCTAGAGTGAGACTACACTAGCCAGGTTCATTAGGATTTGGCAAGAACTTGGAATTGGATTTATGGCTATATTCGAATTAGTTAGGGCTCGACAGTCTAACATACTGATGAGCCTACCTTCACGGCTGTACTTTCCTCTTCGTCTCTTTTGATATCTTTTGAGATCTAGTCTCTGTCGGGGTGAGTAGATCTGCAAAATGTAGAATGAATCAAAGACGACAAGTAATGCCCCGCATGGTCTAAATTAAATCCAAGTCTGTCTTCGGCGATTCCGGGTATCAATGTCGCCTGGTCTCGAATAATCTCTAGTTGGTAGAGAAGATCTTTGGTTTTGGCGTGTGACTCGCCCATGAGGTTCTTGGGGTCGTAGACCAGGATCTTATTTCTGATCGGGTAGTTGCAAACCCAGTCGTCCTGTCTGTTCTTGCACTCCAGGATGTCCTCGCTGGCATGATCCGGAAGTACACCCTACCAAGCCTCACCCGTGATTCCTCGACGCCGTACTGTTCGCCGAGACTTGCAACGTGAAGTTCGCATTGGAGATATCTTCATTCTGGATGAAACCAACATCGCGACCACGTTTTATATCATTCAACCAGGTTGGGACGCCCAACGTGACGGAAATCAGGTGGATGAATTCAGGTATAAACCCCATTTCCCACCACAGTGAAGTGGCAAAGCGTCGACTAGAAGGCAACTTCATGGCGGCGAAGACTCAGACGTATAAACGAGTCGGGACCAGTTCAATCGCGCTGCCAGAGGTGATGCTTTTCAAGCCGGTGACACAGCAGCTAAGACACGTCGGATAGTTCAGGATCAGGCAGAGACGCCATGAGTTCATCCACCATTCTCTCCAAATCCTCTCCCGTTGCCATCTGCCCTGTTTCCTTGTCAATAAAACGCAGATTCTGTCTAGGGCAAGGCCAGTAAACACATTCCCAGGCCTCCGACCAATTTAGTAGCCCCTCTTTACAGATCACATGGATCCGTTCAACATTCGAAAAATTTTCGAGCTCCTTAGACTCAAAGTGGAAAAAGGACTCATTATCCTCGCGCTCAAAGGTCAAGTGGCGAATCAGAGGTTGCTGGGACAATTCAATATCCTCAAAATAGGTATCTCCGATCGAAATCATGTCATTTTCGAAGTTGACCCAGATGTAGGCGTTTACCGAGAAGAAATTGAAGGTCTGGTACAGCCCCTGATTTCGGGCTTCTTGACAGACGTGGAGAATTGCAGGCAGCGGTGTTGGCGAGATGACCTTGAGCTTCCGGCCCCATGTTCCATACTCCTTCCGAATGCTGATTTCGACCGTACGGGGCTCGACTGTCAGCTCCCATATTAGGGCGCGGAGCTCAAAGGGGAGGCAGAGGAATAGATGAAAAGCCATGGTGCCTTTCGGAGGCAAACGGCTTAAGCACACCGCGTGGCGTTTGAGAGGCAAGCGATGTAACTTTCCAACGATGTGCGAAAAGAATTGAGCAGGGGCGTTGGTTTTAACGAGGCACAGGTGACTCATGATTTGTTTGTTGGGAAACTTCGGCCGCGCCGAACTGCCAACCCGCCAAGCCTTCTTAAGGAGCTTGGCAGTTCGGAAGGACCCGATAGGGTCTAGACTCAGGACAGGATGTAACATTCTGAGACACTCAGAGACCAGGGTATAGTATCCCCATTCCCAGACCAAGGCTTCAATTTTCCTCACTTATCTACCATCTCTACCATGAAATCCATCTTCTTCGCGCTTGCAGCCCTTGTCAGCCTGCGCTTCTCCGCCGCAAGCCAAACACCAAACCTCCAATGGGACCCAGATACCATTGCCTCCTGCGTCGAGTGGTACGACAATAACGAAGGCCTTACCTGCGAGGAAGCCAGGGACTACTGGGGCATCACAGCGGAACAGTTCACATCCTGGAACCCCTCCGTCAGTCTCGACTGCGAGCCATGGAGGACTTCTCAATCCTACTGCATTGTCACCCAGGAGAGACTGGACAATTCAACCAAGCCGACTACCACCTCTGAGCCAGCAACTACAACCAGCACAACAGCTCCTACTCTCGGCCCATCTCCAGCTTCGTGGACGGCGCTGGGCTGCTATTTCGATGAGTTCGAGGAGCTGCCTGTCCTCGAGACGCGTGTTAGCAAGGAAGGTGGGGACTCTGGTTTGACTATTGCCAAGTGCCAGAATACTTGCTATATCGGGGCATTCACATTTGCGGGTGTCAAAGCAGGAAGCGAGTGTTGGTGCAGTTCTTTTGTCGGTGGCGAGCTTGCTCGTGACTCGTCTGACTGTAATATGCCCTGTGGTGGTAATGAGGATGAGATTTGTGGTGGCGCGGAGTCGATCAATGTGTTTGAGCCTGTTGAGGTTGATGATGATGCGCTGGTCTATACTACTACTTCCACGACGACTGTTGCCACTTCCGTCACTCCGTCTGCTGATTCTCAGACTGGCGTTGCTGATGAACGTACTGCTACATCTGGAGCATCGAGGAACTCTGTACTATTTTAGGTATATCTTCATTGAAATGGTATACATATCGTGCTTCGCGTGCCAGCTACTTCTTATTCGAGCTTGGCAACCAGCTCTTCAAGCATTGTTTAAGAACCTGATCGATAGGACTGCAATTGCGAAGATCCGGAGCCCCTTGTAAAGCACGGTGCAGATTATCGCGGCCATATTCAGCCATGTTCTCGTAAACCTCCCACCGTGTCCGGTCATCTAAGACTTTCTCCCTCAACATCGGTACCAGGGGGTACAGCGGATCTTCTGTACGCAGGGACAGCGACTGAACCCATTCGGTATAGAGGACGCCACGCATTGGATAGGGGCTAATATCCGCGAGAAGGGCAAAGCTTGCACCGATATTAATAGCACTAGCTGTATCCGGATGCACGAGGTTAAACGCATGGCCGAGGTTCCCCTTTGACATGGAGATGTGCAACAGAGCACCCACGACGAAATCCACGGGGACGAACTCCTTGCGCTGACTTGGTAGAACCGGGAAGGAGCCCATTTCCATGCAGCTGGCGAAGAGGCGGCTGATGAAATCGTCTGGGTTACAAACTCCGGATATACTATGGCCGATGACGAACCCTGGCCGGTAGATAGTGACAGGAAGTCCCCGGTCGATCGCGTTCCAGATGACCGTTTCGGCGACAAGCTGGCTCTGTGCGTAACCTGTGTCGTAGTGGAGGGCTGCGATGTGAGCTGCTGGGCGTTTGTCTTCATAGAGAAATTTCGACCCCGTTACGAGGCCTGTTGGGCCGTAGGCTGCGATCGTGGAGGTGTAATGCGTTGGCTTGGTGCGCTTGTGGGTTGCAAATGTGAGGATGTTGACTGTACCTAGTACGTTGTCTATTCGATGCGCAGAGTAAGTCGCAAGGTAGTTTACCTTTGCTCCGAGGTGGAAGATGACGCTGGCCCATTCGGCGTAGTAGTCGTACTCTTCGGTATTTAGTCCGAGATTGGCCTCTCCGAAGGAACCAGGAACCACGATGAGTTTGTCTAGATCTGTTGGGTTTAGCTGGTACTTGAGGAGGATCTTCCGAAGACGTAGTCGCCCGCTGGATTCGTCGTGGGCTCGCACGAGGCAGGCGACTTTCCTCACGGTTGGTCTTTGGAGGAGTTCGACCAGGAGGAAAGCTCCGACAAAGCCGGTGGCTCCTGTGAGAAAGACCCTGCCTTCGGATGCAGCTTCCCAGTCTGGAACCGAGCGATTATTCGAAGGCTGCAGGTGGTTCCCTAGCTCTGAATCTTGTACCCATGTCTCTTCTTCATTTCTCTGCATAGGGAGACCGGGTTCGCTGTTCTGCTGAAGCATTGTCAACAGCTGGGTGAGACCTTCCAAGGTCATGTTCTCGTATATTATCGAAGCACGCAACGATATCCCAAAGGTATGATTAATCCTGGCGATTAACGTGGCGACCATTAGTGAATTCCCGCCCATTGCAATGAAATCGTCGGTCGAGTCGAGCGCGGTGTCTGGTAGCCCTAACACATCGAGCCAGAGATATCGCAACTCTGTCTTTGTACTAACAGTCTCTTTCTCGATCTTCATACGAGAGGACTCTGCTTGACGAGTATACTGCTGCTCCAACCGTCCACGGTCCACCTTGCCATTGGGTTTCAAAGGCAATATCCCCGTGAGCTCGAGGCGAGGTATTAGAAGGCCAGGATTCCGCTCGATGTACATTCTGGTTATAGCTGCGCCCGTGATACCAGGCGACGTCGGGACACAAAATGCAAGTAAAAAGGCGCCCCTGTCGACTTGCTGCGGCGTTATCTTAACGACTGTCGCGGCACTAACAAGCCCCGATTCCTGAAGAGCCCACTCAATTGTCTCTAGCTCAGCCCTTTGTCCACCGATCTTGACTTTGTTGTCTCTGCGTCCGAGGTAATAGTGAAGCCCGCCTTTATTTCTGCGCATGAGGTCACCCGTTCGGTACACGAGCCGTGGTTTCGCCTTCTGCCCCCCTGGGAGGGATATGAAGCTTTTGGCCGTTTTTTCTCTATCGCCAATGTAACCACCAGCCACGCCCGTGCCAGCAACAAGGAGCTCACCGACTTCACCGGAGGCCACGGGTGTCAGATGTTCGTCTACCAAAAATGTAACCCCACTGCGGAATGGTTTACCAACGGGAATCTGACCTTGCTGTGCCTCCAGCTGCGAGACACAGTGCCAAAGACAGTAAACACTGCACTCTGTGGGTCCGTAGCCGTTGATAATCCGCCGAGGCGCTCCTCCATCAAATATTGACCGAATACTCTGGCAGTTAATTGCCTCGCCACCTGTTATTAATGTATCGAGCGTTGAAAAGGCATGGGGGCAAGCATAGGCAGTCACGTCAAGTAACGAAGTCGTGAGCTGAAGAACGTCAAGACACCTCTCGCTGATGAAGCTGGATAGTTCAAGAGGATCAAGCACGGACTGTCTGGGTATAATGACAATTGTTGCCCCGTTCAGCAGGGTACCCCAGATTTCAACCAACGATATGTCAAAGACAACACTCGCCGCATGGCCGACTCGTTGACCTTGCCTTATCCATCTAGCATCGGGGTCTCGACACAGGTCGATAAGCCCACCGGCAAGCAATTTGACTGCTTTTGGCTTACCGGATGTCCCGGAGGTATGGAAGATATGTGAACAGTTGCTGCGATCCTTCATAGATAAGCGAGGGCTTAAGAGCTCATGTTCTGCATTGGCCGTGTGATCGGTGAGGAAGTGGGTAAAGCTCCGCAGTCGATGTGTATTGTCCAGGTCGGTGAGAACGAATGTGCTATGAAGGTTCTCGAGCATGCCCTTCAGGCAGTCATCGGACAACTTAGTATCGAGAGGTACACATGACCCGCCAGAGTATATAATGGCTAGCTGGGCTAGGATGTGATTTATTCCTCTCGGGATTAAGACCCCGACTGGGGTGTTGTCCTGTATTATATGGGCACGTACTTGGCGAGCGAGATGCAATGCCTTGCAGTGTAACTCGGCATACGACAACGTGTATCCATCGCTTTCAACCGCGGTGACTGTAGCATTGAGTGATACTTGTTCTTGGAAAAGATTCCCAAGACCTGGCTCTCTTGCCGGCAAGCGCTGGTTGCTCGATTTACGAGGCATCGCACTGATAGTGGTCCAATCTCAGAGTTATCCCTCAAAAGTATTTTCGTGGTGAAAGTCCTTTTGGTCTGAACAAACTCTACGTCTGTCCATGTTACACACCATCAGCCAAGTCTGGTACGTGCAAACCTAGCGAAGAATGTTTCATCATGACACTTAGATGACGAAGTCGTTGACGCTGGTTTGAGCAAGAGGTTCGTCATGACTGCTCAAGTTTACACGGCGTATTCTAGCCATGCTACGCCTAGGTTCAGGCAGTAAGAGGTTCGGGCTAACAGCTAAAACTAGGGTCTCCTGATAGGATACTCTTGTTACCGACACCGGACAACGATTGTAATGAATTTTGGGAAGTCTTAACCCAGTCGTTGGGCAGGAGCTTGAATGTGAACGTAGAACACTTTCGTATTGCTACTCATAGCTCAGATAAAGCGAACCACAAGAGAGCTGATCTAATTCATATACAACCTGTTAATTCCACCCTCGATATAAGTCATAATCAACATCGCGATACGATCAAATAATAGGATTCTGTTTGTTGAACAGATTGGCCGGGTCATATTTCGCCTTGATCTGCAACAGCCGATCAGCATTCTCGCCAAACATGTCCTTCGGCGATAGCTTGTTCTCTACTCGACAATCAGCAGTGTCTTTTTGGGAATGATATACCAACCCTGGTTATAACCAACAAAATTCGACACTGTTGTGTGCTGTCTCTGCCCTTGACTGAGTAGTTCCCGCTCGGCCATCTTCTGGATAGAATCTCCCCATGCGAGAAAGTCTTCATCCCTGCTCGGATCGGTGTACTGCAGCATGGCAGTCGCATGCAAGAGCTTGCACCGCGTAGGATGGGCAACCGCCGAAACAGGAATACTGCAGATCCGCGTCGGGTCGAAGAAGTCGATCTCCACGGAACTATGGGCGAGATCAGGCTCCTTGATGAGCTTCGGAGTAATGTATTCGAGCATCTCCGCAACAAAGGCAGGGCGAGGGGGCAACGGCAGTTGGAAGCCTAGTAACTTCTTTCGATTAAAGGGGGGGAGAAATTCACACAGTGCGGTGTCTGTTTCTGCGAACGGCTTCATCCCCATTTCATCCTTGATGCATTTCAGCTTAAGTAGGGGCGCGAAGTGCTCACGACCTTCTTCTTCGGTCCCATCGAAGAACAACACCGTGCTCACCACCGGAGTCTTCTCGGGCGATAGCTCGAGGACACATTGTGCAGCGCCTTTCCCATTCGGATGAACAAGCGTTTCGTTCAGGGCCTCGACAACCCCCTCTGTCTCGCTCGCCGGGTAGTATATCATTCCGAACCAGATCTGGTTTGGCTGAGGGTATGCCTGGAATGTAAACTCGTACACGACGGCGACGTTCAGACCGGCGCCTCGAACGGCCCAGAATAGATCCGTATTTTGGTCTTTGGATGTGGTTAGTATCTCCCCGGTGCCTGTTACCACTTTCGCTCCGACAATGGTGTCCAGCGTCAGGCCGTGCTGTGGAGTGAAGTATCCGTATCCTCCCCGTAAACTGAGACCCCCAACGCCGACCATGGCAACTGTGCCCCCGTTGACGGACAGTGAAAATCTTCCAACTTCCTTGGTGACATCTCGCCAGATTGCACCTCCTTGGACATCCACGGTGTGAGCTTCAGGGTGAACGGTTACCCTGGTCATGTACATGCCGAGGTTTAGCAGGATTCCTCCGGTGGTCGAGGACGTGGCGTGGGTTGAGTGGCCGCCACCACGGACTGCTAGGTCTATGGAATGCTGCTTTGCATATTTCACGGTCTTCGATATGTCTTCGGGTGTTTTGGGAACCACGACTGCTCCCTATAGTTAACTTAGTTGTATCCTATCACGGTGGAGGGCGGAGTACCGCGCGCCTATAACTCAGGTCAGACCACCCTTTTAAACTTGTCTCGAAGTATTCATCGCTCGGACCGAGGACGGTTCCAGGGTTGTTGACGTATGTTTGCAGGTCTTGAACATCTACCATTGTTGACGTGTGTTTGTGCAAGATCAAGATGGATATGGCCTTGGCTGGTCTACGATGTTTGAGTCGCCCTGAAGATACAATTCTTTTTCAGGCGGGTTTGCTAGAGATAGAAGCAATATCTCGCCATAAATCAAACTTTCGATGACGATTACACTCTAATCATTCAAACAGGATCCAGCGCTATGTTTACTTTGGTTCATGATCTCATCAAAACACATTTGATTTTTACCACCAGTCTTGAAACGTGTAATTTACGGCACTGGCCTGTCTGAGAGAGCCCAGGAAGCTCAGTTCTTTCCGTAGTGCTTGACAAAGTACTCTCCCACGGACATCAGAGCTTCCTGACCCAACCCCTTATCCAACCTCGCTTCATCCTTGAGGCGCTGACAGGTCCCGACGTCATCCGGCTTACCAAAGAACCAGCCATTGACATTCTGCATGTATCTAAACACGTCTTTCAGCTCCGTGAGAACCGTGCTCCCCTCTGTCTGCATGTCCTCGCACGACCCCATCGGGATATACCGTGCGTTCAAACCACAAGCTAAATATTGTCAGCCTGGTCTAAGAGATAGGTGGGAAATCGAAGGGGGGGGGGGGCTACCCTCCGTAAACGCCCTGACCATCTCCTCGTACGAAAACGAGTCACTCATACAGTGGACTGTCCGATTCTTCCACTCCATCGGGCTCAGAAACATGCCGTGCACCATCTCGCCGAAGTCATCGGCAACCGAGATCGTTTGAACCTTCCCCTGGCCGCCCGGCTGAGGGCTGGTGAAGGTGAAATATTTATCGTCGTCTGCGCGCATGGGGAACCCGCCAAAGGCCTCTGCGAATTCGGGGTCGAGGAAGTTCTCAAAGTACCAGGCGGGCCAGGCGCCGATGACGGCGTCGAATTCGTCGAACTCCCGCGCGAAGAGCTCGACTCGGCGTTTTGCTTCATCGGAGTTAGAGCTGCTGTTGTATTATGTCCTCGGAGAGAGGAAATAGTGGTAGAGGATGTACATACCATCCATACCGGGAACAGGAGCCTTCCCGTTTGTGAGCTCGGCAGGCGACTCGCAAGTACTGTAAATAAAGACCTTGACGCCAGCCTCCGCCGCGAGTGTCACAAGTCGGCGTCCGAGATCCTCATCGGATGGACCGTTGGGAAGAAGAACAGCCTGGGTGGACGAAGAGAACGTATCAGAGTGGTTGGGTTCAAGGCAGGAGAAAACACGTACCGGGTCATGATGATGAGTGTTCAGCCAGAACCCCCAGGCATTCTCAAGAGCTGCTCTCATCTCGTCGTCCTTAAAGCCATCAGCCTTGACTATCTCAGCGCCGAGACGAGCCAGTTCCTGGGCCTTTTGGGATTCAGGCTTTCGGGTTACTGCGCGGACGATGAACTTCTGTCGGCTCTGGAGTAGGGACTTTGTTATTGCGGAGCCTTGGGTGCCTTGGATTATTAGCATCTGGTATTCTTAATGAATTTACAGCATACCAGTAGCACCGTAGACAACGATGATCTTCTGCAGGGGTGCGGGTGCCATGGTGTGATCTGAAGAGGTGGAATTGATTCAGATAAACTAGAGGTATAGAGTGATTTATATGCCAGGTGCCTGGAAGTACGTTTACATGATATCATGTGATAGCTGAACCACTCACTGCTGGTGGAATGACTGAAGTTTGATATAGAGGGGCCAATGAAACTTATCATGCCACTTCCCACGGTACGTGCAACCCTGGTAGCCTACCAGCGGGTATCTGGAATGTTGAGCTCATGGCTAACCTTGTATCCCAGATTCATAGAACTAAATTTCCAGTGCGTCATAGACTAACCATTAATTTTCAAAAAAAAAAAGTTATACAGTCCGACCCGAAATGTCCTTCTATGTTTTGGACAGGCGGAGTTTGTTTTCAAACCCTAATTCCGAAGCCCTAGTTTGTCAGAAGTAGTTAGCCTATTTTTCCAGCCTGTCCCTGCTGTAAATGGTACTATGCCTGATAGAAACCCAAAGTAACTAAACTATACCATGACAGCCAAGGATATACTCTGCCTAGCTTTTCTATTATTACCTTAATTCCAGAGGCTAATATATGCTTTTTACCTTATAGCTAACTAATAAGATAGCGTGATACCTAGACTCTTGATAGCATAGGATAGCTATCTATATGATACATAGCAAACAGCTAAGTAATCCATGGATTACTTAGATTACTAAATATAGCAAGAGGTCTATTACTAAGCTCTGTAGAAAGTTGAGTTTAAATAGGCCAAGATCTCCATAAAACTAAACAAGTTTATCTCGGTATAAACTCTGCGTCACTAATTTAGACATCATCAATAACATGATCTTGTTTGGTAGTAAAGGCTGAACTTCAATGCGGTGCGGTAATAGCGGACTAATAATGGGATCAAGAGACTCTAGAAAATCTACAACATCACCCGACCTACTTGCAGCATCCTGGTACTTTTTTAGAATCATATCCAAAAGATAATCTGATACCTTGAGAAACCGTGCAAACTAGTACACTTGTGCGTGCCTGAAAAGGTTATTAGTTATATCTACTACTAAATTAGCTAATATATATAGTCTGGATTATGTTATATTACCAGGTATAGGCGTGTCTAGACAACCGGATGCATAGTTTAAAAGATATATAAGTTCAAGGGCCCTCTAGATTATATGGATATCCACGGAATATATATAATAGATTCGTTCCCTAGTTCTTTAGAAGCCCTGGCAAAATGCACCCTCAAGGTAAGAGCTTTCTGATTCGAGAACGGAGCTATGAACGCGAATAGGGTGCCCCTCAATAACTATTATCATGTCTATGTCCTTGTTTCTTGTATCCCACCGCTTCAAGCGTATATTGTGGACCAAATCGCCCCAGAAATCCTGGGTAGCCATTATATTACTTTAATGGCTAGACTTGCGGAAGGGTAGCATACAATAATAAAAGTTAACCAGGCAATATCCTGAGGAGTGATTATATTAATAAAAGAAAGAGAATTAAAAAAGGATAGTGGTAAAGTAAGGTCACCTTGAAGATGTCTTGTGTCCATGCGTCCTAGGTTAGAAGAGGTGTTTAACAATTGACTATAAAAAAAATAGGGACCTATGCAACTCGTATAAGACTAAGATTTAGTGGTCCCATTGACAGCTTCTTAAGTTAAACAGATCAGAAGCTGAGATCTATAAGTACATACTGCCGTGTTTAGAAACTATGTAGTCATTGTACTCTATCTTTTAGTTGGTACAATAGATAAGGTTTGCTCACTTGAGAGACTTATTTGAACTTGTACTATTTTGGCAGGCGAAGAACATCGGAAGCGCCCTGTAATATAAGTAATATATCTTATCATTTATACAGAGGCAGGCTAGAGCTCATAGTTGATAATAATGGCGGACATAGCTGTTGGTCCTTATTTAGGAGATATAGTATACCAACCTCACCATAAGCTACCTGCTCTTTGCCTTATAGCGTCTGCTACGCTGCTCAAGTACTTATACTCATAAAATAAGTTAGAAGAAGTTAACGTGATAAACCAGAAGCAACTTCAATCCAAGCCAGTTATATATTATCCAATAATGTTAAATGCTCTTTACAGCCAGATAGAATCAACCAAGCGCTCCGTTACGTGTGGAGCGGCAGCAGCCAAACCAGGGTTATATGATTCAGAATCAATGAACTTTATCACTGATTCGGTAATGGATGAACAGTTTCTAGATACATAGGGACTACCAGCTAGAGAGCTTGAAACTTGGGCGCTTCAGATTATTACTAATCAATTATATAGCAGACTAAATAGCATGGCATGTGATTTACTATCTAGATATCTTCCCAAATGTGTCATGCTATCCCAGTCTGTTAGTGATATTATCAGATATTCTAGAGTACTTAGAAGAGAGATATATATTGCGATGCGCCACGAAGGGGGTCATATTCGCCTCCAGTATTCAGAAAGAAGAATATACCAATAATTAATTGGACTTGCAGCCCGGCTACTAGTTGAAGGCAAAAGCTCAAGTTATCTTAGCCAGTTTATCTCGAAGAAAAAGGCTACTATGAGACGTGCTTTGTTATTGGTACTTTCTGATGTTCAATAATGAAAGGCCTCAAGAAAAGCGTTAGTTTGGGTATAGTGCGGTGGAAGGGCAGCTTATAGACAGTATTCATGATACAGTAGGTGGTGGTGGTGGTTTTCATTTACCCTGACCCCTCGCTAAGCGATATGCAGGCTACAACAACTATATACATCTCTGATTACGTACATGTAGAGTCTTCCACTTCCTAAAAATAAACTTAGAGCCTCGTCACGGCCTGTCATGGCCTAATTGCCGCTCCTAATATTAGGCTGCCCTCGTGGCGCGTGACTACGAAACTATTATAATACCTTAGCAAAGTCTAGTATAGTATTAACTATTTTGGCCCGTGAGATAATATCTAGATTACCTTTCTTACCTTAGTTTAAACCTCCTAGCAGACTTAAGATGCTATTAAATATATCCCTAACTTCTCTCCTTAGTTTCCCCCGTGGTTCTTAGAGTCTTAGGTAATCTACAAGCACGTGGGTAACCGTCTCTCGCGCGCCGCAAGCACATAGATTATCATCGCGGAAGTTGAATTTCTTGGTAAAGGTAGATAACCAATTATGGCCTGTGCGTAGCTATGTAAGTAGATACACTTAGTTCCTAGATAAGGAACCATATAGTTTCCATGTATAGTTCACGGGTAGAGTACTATTAATCTTTCGTAGATGGTTACCTTTAGTACTAGACTTCCACTCTTGCTCCTACTAAGCATGGATTTTATCACGGATCAACGCTATCTCCCTCGTTAGAAGCGGGTGGAAGGAGTAGGTTTGACCTGGGTACACGGTAGCTTTGGCTAATCGGTCTGCTATATTATTTCCAGGGTTATTATAATAACCTGGTATCTACTGCAGACGGAGTATGATATTCTTTGCTTGGACCTTAGCAGCTGCTTAGAGGATTACGTGAATAATCTATTATCCTAATATATTCTTCGTACTTTGGATTGCTTGCAAGGCTGATCTACTATTATACAGAATAGTTACTATGGTTAGACTTCTATCTATGTTATTCAAGCATTAGTAGAATAACTTGAGTACTATGCTTATAGCGTGGAAAATGCCTATAAGCTTAGCAGCGTAAATAGACTAGCAGTCTACTAATCCTACTTGTACTTATCAGGATTCTATAATCTCGTGGTTGTTGTTAAGTGTAATAACAGCAGCTCCAAGGTGGCTATCTTGTCTAGAGGTATCCGAGTAGACGATAATATCAGATCTAGACCCTATAGACTCGGCGTTTTCCCTTGCAGATTCTCGGTCTGGTTTAATCTTAATCTCTATGAAGACCTCTGCTTGCCACGGCGGCAGCGGTCGCGGGTTAATTATTTCTAGTCTATTTAGTTATTCTATATTCATGGTCTTCAGTACTTCAGCTAGAGGGAACCGCGCGTATAATCTAATATTATTTCTCTATTTTTGGGCTTGTAGTAATACGTCCTAGATTAGGTGATCGCGAGGTAGTATATATAGTCTTGTGATAGTATGTTGTGCGCGGTAGCAGAGATAGAGGTGCGTGGGAAGGATATAGGCTTCTACTTCTAGTATTACTATTACTACTGTCCTGAATGCTGATAAAATACAGATTAGTAGGGTCCTTTGCACCGTGTTCAAATGGCGCAGGTGTATTTTGTCCCTTAGCAGGTCATGCTAGATTATTAATATATAATCCATAATAGGTATAACACATGCTTGATAGAGCTGCCTTATCTGCTCAGGGTATAGATATCATAGACTACTTAGGGCAATGGTTGTTTTGGTTACGTGTTTAATAGCTTGTTGCACGTGTTCTTTCCAACGGAGCTCTTGATCAAACACCACCCCTAGTAGTTTCGCTGTGGGGGATAGTTGGACTATTATACTATTTAGAACTACTTATCCTTTTAGTTATTTACTCTTCTTTCTAGTAAAGTGGATAAGCTTGGTTTTCTTAGCTGTAAAGCAAGAACCGGTTCTCCGCGCCCAGGCTTTAATTCGGGGAATATCCTTGGATTATATCTGGGCGAGGTTCTCTTTAGTAGAGCGGCCTACCCGCTATTAAAAGTAGTTATTAATAAAGGCTGATGCCCCTCTGTGGATACTGACAGGCTAATTAACTAGATCTGTATTAAAAAATATAAATAGAATCAGGGGGAGAGGTGACCCTTGGGGTAGTCCTGTATTTGGAAGTAGTTCTATTTCTGTATAAAAGTTGTTAAATCTAATACTCGCATGGTAATTACTTATAAAACTCGCGATCTACTTTCTTGCTACTATGGGGATCCTTCTCGCCCGCAGACAGGCGTCTAGGCTCCTTTGGTTTACTCTGTTAAACGCCCCTTTTAGGTTAAATAAAATAAGGGTCACCACGTGGTGTTTATACCATGCTCTGTTAACTATATTTAAGAGAATTAACAAGGCCTGTTCTGTGGTTCTACCTGGGCGTCCCCTAAACTGGCTGTTTAGTAGCAGGCCGTGCTTTTTTACCAGGTATAAGAGCTGTCAGGCTATAATTACCTTAAGTAGCTTGCCGAGCGTGTTTAATAGTGAGATAGGGTAATATGCTCCGGGGTTTAAGTAGTCTAACTTTCCTGGTTTCCGCAGCACCACTATTTTAGCGCTTCGCCACTGTTTCGGGTGATAACCAAGGTTGACCGATATAATAAAGATATTAGTGATAAATATCTTTAGATATTTCCAGAGCTTTTTCTAAACTAGTATTAGTAGATTATCTTCCCCTGGTGTGGTGGTCCTGTTAGCCGTGTTAAGGGATTGTTTAATCTTATAGTCAGTAATTAGCTGCCAGGGAAGCTCTGGTTATGATATGGTTAAGTAGGCAGGATTAGGTATATTTATTACAGGGAAGAACATATTTAAGAATATCCATGCTTTATCCTTGTTCTTAGTATACTTTTCCGAGCCAGACTATAGTACCGGGACGTATCCCTAGGTATCGCGTGGTTTTATATAGGTCGTAGCTTTCTAGAGTTTGCCTTTGCTGGCTTTATCTAGGAACTATCTCTAGTACACTGCTTTTATATTCTTAATAGTTCGAGTCTATATTCATCGCTTGTGTTGCATGTCCTGGAAGGCAGCCATGGAGTTAGGGTACTCTTATCCGAGTTTAGCACAGCTCGCTTGCTACTTCCGCCGGAGTTAGTTAACCTTAGTTTGTTGGAGCTTGAGATCTAGTATAAACCATTGTTTTAAGTATGGTATCAGTCGTGTATTTGGTATGAACTAGTTAATAGCCTATATTATGGTCTGGATAAGTTTCTGGATAACCGCGTTAAGTGCTGGCCAGGTTTTAATATCTTTCCACGGGCGTATTTACAGGGCTACTTTCTCGCTAATTTTATTCTATTCCGCGCGGTCATATGCTTTTCTTGCCTTGGTGGTTGACGTGCCCTGTGTTTATAACTTCTATTCTGAATACATGGCGTGGTGGTTAGATCTGTAGTTTTCATAGTATAGATGGTATTTGGTAAGTAGGTCTAGCTGGTTGGTAATAGTTTGATCAATAGTAGTAAACTTGCCCGGGTTATTCAAGGGCCAGAAGGTTGCTGTTCCCCGCGGGAGATAGCTTTGAAGACTGTTAGCTTTAAAGAAAGTAATTAGGTCACTTGTATCTTTGATAAACCGCGGTTGACTATGATTGCTGCCCCATATCGGGTGATGGTGATTAAAATCCCCCGAGAGGATGATACTTGTGGATCGTTGATTGTCTTGCAGGGTGGTTATGATTATGTCTTGAATTACTGCGAGTGCAGGCTCCGCTGATCTGTTATTGCCCGCGTAGATCGGTACTGAAGGTAGGTAAATAGAAAAAAGAAGAATCTAGGTATTAGCTGTCTAGATTTTAATAGCTAAGATATCTGGGTGGTTATAGTGTATCTAGCGGTGTAATAAGGTGGAGAGTCTCTAGTTCACGTAGATAAGGCTATGGAACCGCGCTGTGTTAGACGTGGTAGTAGGTTAATAGAGTCGCCAGGCACTGTGGTTAACATGTGTTCGATAGGTTATGATAGATGGCTCCTGGATCAGGAGGATATCAAGGTCTTGGCTTTGGTAGTTATTAATAAGTGCTTCTATCCATGGTCCTGATTTCATAATATTTAACTATAGTATGCGTAGGTTTCTCTCTAATATTGGCTAGGGTTAGAGGTCGCGGGGGTTAGGCACTATTGATTACTAGTTAGATGTTTGCCTGTATAGTCCAGGCATCGGGCCCTGACCCCGGGAGGGCATTATTGACGCTTATGTTGTCTAGTATAGTATCCGCATCGCAGGGTCTCCTTGTATAACCATGCGAGGTGCCTGAATTATTAATACTAGAAGCACCTCTTTTTCTTAATCTCGCGCCGCTCCACGCTGCTAATATACTGTTGGCCCACGAGGAGGCTGTTATCTAGAATATATTCTGCTCCCTTAGCAGAGTCAAACCAGATCCCTAATAATATAAACTTCCCGAGAACCTTGTCTTGTTATTTTAGCCATGCTAATTCTTTAATTCGGAACCCATGTTCTATTAGTTTATTTTCTTCTATAATCTTCTTAATTGCCTGGGCGCTTGCAGTCTCTAGATTAAACTCCTTAGTAGGCATATGGTGCATAATAACTCCGAACCGTGGCTTCACGAGTTTTATATTATTTCCTAGTTTATTTAGCTATTTAGTATTATTACGGGCTGCTTCGGCCGACTCGTAATCTTGGAAGCAGATAATATAGCCTGTTTTTATAGTGCTAATTCCAGCTACCTGAGCTTCTTACGTTGGGGGAGCGTTCTGTAGTGCCGTGCGGATGTGGGTATTGGCTGTGTTGGTAGGGAGGTATCGACCAAAGGTATTTCTATTATTATTATTACTTGGGTCGACAAATGTTCGCTGGGTGCTAATACAGATACAGTTCTGTTCTTTTTCCGGTCGCTGATAGCTTAGTTGGGGGGTACTATTACTGCTGTTGGCTGCGACTGCGGCCTATGACCTAGTAGTGGATGCTGGTAGGGTGGTTTCAATCTGGGCTCGCAGGGCTTTAACTTCTATAAAGAGCTTTTTATTCTGCTCGCGGAGAACATTCTAGTCGTGTTTAACCTCCTCTAGCTCAGATTTAGTAGATTTAATAAGCATGGTTTAGTAGTAGATAATATCCTTCAGGCTGTCAATCAGTTTCTATACCTCTCTAGTGGTAATGCGGCTGGTTCCCTCAGGGGGCGTGTAGGTTTCGCTATTTCGCGTTCTCTTTCCTATAATCTAGATTGGATCGATTGACACTCGCGGCTGGAAGTCCGCAACGGTTAAGCTGGTGTTTGTGGGATAGGGTTCGGGCCCTCCCGCGTGTGGGGCTACCATTGGCCAGGGGTTACCTCCCGCTTGGTACACCACGACGGTTGTGAGAGTTCAGATATCCTCTGCCTGAAGCAACGAAGCAACCACGTCTTCCTCTATTACTCTCGCCGCCTCATGATACAGTACTTCCCGAAACTGGTGTCACCACTTATACTCTTTGATTCTTTCTCAAACCCTAACTGCCAAGACAAACTAGTCTATATTGGGAGAGTTTCTGGAGTACCCCTGTCAGTGGAGCCTGTATGGTTTCTTACGCATAGTAACCAGGACATATGGCAGGGTGTATTCACATGTAACACTAATACAATTGACACCTCGATGCCCCACTTTGAAAACCGTCGTCCAGATCACGACAGTCAATCACGAGGGGTCAAATCACAATGGCATCCAACCTAGCCCCTTCAAAGCACGAGCTTATCCATGGTATGATCCATAATGGAGAACTAGCTGTATTACATATGGCACAGGCTGCTGGCTGTAATAGCGTACTAACCTAATAATCTCTTCCTATATCCGGACGTTTGGCAGCGTCAAAGCACCGCTTAATAAAGGGGTTAGGCCACGAAGCATTAATCAAGTTATGCTAGAAGCCTATTATAATCATTTACTCGGAAAACTCAATTGACCTTGATAACATGGCAGTTTCTCTGTGTGACGAATGTCCAAGCAACGAGGTCCAGCATCAATCGTGCTTTTATATCAAAAGGCTGGTCAAAAGGGACTGCTCGGGTTAAGGCCAGAGTAAGTTATCTTGACTTCCGCGATAAATACTCTCACTTTGTTTCAGATTTCTATTCCTACCACCTTGTATATATTAATAAATTGGAATGTGAGAAAACGATAGGCTACAGGTTAACGAGTAGGTCCCAACTAGTAATGACACCTGTTCAAGTGTCCAGATTCCATTGTGATCAACGATGTCATATTCTACCTGTATATGCTCAAGATGACATTATTTTCTATCGGGTGTTCCAAGGTTCAACTGATGCGTCTGTATTTGAGGATTTCATTGAGCAGATATTGTGGGAATTGGCCGGAGCCGAAACTTATAGTGGGTCCCTGTAAATCATCAAAGCTATGTGCCGATTTCCTTCCAAATAGTAGATACCCACCCAGATAAAGATTATACTTCTCCAATCAACCTCGTTCAAGTCATAACGTGGTGGCACAGGGGAAGTAGTGAGGAAGGATCTGAAAAGAGGGTGATTTTCAAGAAATGTTTGTGCAAGATTTCTTGATTTCTTTTGGTCGAGAGTTAAGGTAATGCGTTCTCTGCTGTCGAGAGTATCAGGATGCCCTGGTCCTAGAACTTTCTCTCTGCCTTCTAGTGCTCGGCGGTGCATGGCTCTGGCCTCTTTGTACTTGCCCTGTCGTTCAAGCACTAGTCCAAGATGGCTAACACTGGTAAGAGTATCAGGATGCTCTAGTCCTAGAGCTCTCTCTCTACCATCCAGTGCTCGGCGGTGCATGGCTTCGGCATCTTTGTTGCCCCGATGTTCAAGTACTAAACCAAGACAGCTAACACTGGTAAGAGTATCAGGATGCTCTGGTCCTAGAGCTCTCTCTCTACCATCCAGTGCTCGGTGGTGCATAGCTTCGGCCTCTTTGTACTTGCCCTGTCGTTGAAGCACTGAACCAAGATAGCTAACACTGGTAAGAGTATCAGGGTGTTCTGGTCCTAGAACTTTCTCAGATCCTTGTAGATCTCGGCGGTGCATAGCCTCGGCCTCTTCGTACTTGCCCTGTTGTTGAAGCACTGAACCAAGATAGCTAACACTGGTAAGAGTATAGGGATGCTCTAGTCCTAGAGATTTCTCATAGCCTTCTAGTGCTCGGCGGTGCATGACTTCAGCCTCTTTGTACTTGCCCTGTCGTTCAAGCACTGAGCCATAATGGCTAACACTGATAAGAGTATCCGGATGCTCGGGTCCTAGAACTTTCTCAGATCCTTGTAGATCTCGGCGGCACATGGCTTCGGCCTCTTCGTACTTGCCCTGTCGTTGAAGCACTGAACCAAGCTGGCTAACACTGATAAGAGTATAGGGATGCTCTAGTCCTAGAGATTTCTCATAGCCTTCTAGTGCTCGGCGGTGCATAGCTTCGGCATCCTCGTACTTGCCCTGTCGTTCAAGCACTGAACCAAGATTGGTAATAATAGTGAGAATGTAGGGATGCTCTAGTTTTAGAGTTTTCTCATAGCTTCCTATTGCTCGGCGGTGCATAGCTTCGGCCTCTCCGTACTTACCCTGTTGTCCAAGCACTGAACCAAGCTGGCTAACACTAGTAAGAGTATCGGGATGCTCTAGTCCTAGAGCTTTCTCTCTGCGTTCTAGTAATCCACGGTGCATAGCTTCGGCCTCTTTGTACTTGCCCTGTCGCTGAAGCACTAAACCAAGATGGCTAATACTGGTAAGAGTGTCACGACATTCTAGTCCTAGAGCTTTCTCTCTGCCTTCCAGTGCTCGGCGGTGCATGGCTTGAGCATCTTCGTACTTGCCCTGTCGATCAAGTAGTGAACCAAGATAGTGAACACTGGCGAGGGTGTCGGGATGCTCTGGCCCTAGATTGCTCTGGCGGACTTCCAGGCATTTCACGAGTAGTATTTTGGCCTCATTATATCTTCCATCACCAAATAGAGATCCTCCTACCCTTGAAGACAATCCAACGTACTCATAGTGGAAATTATGGAACTCTTCACTATTTATCAAATAGAGTGCGTGCGGTAGGTAATCTCGCGATAACCCTTGCTTGTTGTAGTCATCATTAGGGAAGATATCATCTAATTGTTGAGTTGCCCTGCGTATCCAATGATCAAAAACCTCGGTTCTCCTCATCCAATTCCGCGTGGCGAGATGCACAAGTCGATGAATACTGAATGAACTGTTACAGGCGTGTTCACTGATAAAGGAATACGCGCTCAAAAGACCTAGTGCGTCAATCATCTTTTTGCCGAAGTTGAAGGTGGAAGAATCGACTGCGGGATATCTCGCGGGTTAATGCAGGCTATGAATGACAAATAGTCCGCTGCCAATTTATCTAAATCCTGGATCTGCTGGAAAGAGATCATCCAAGTAGTAAGCACGGGGTTCTGAATTTCGGTGTATCGCCCGTCATCCTCAAATTCCTCACTCAGCAGCTCGGCTGCGTCTGTCTCTCGCTCTTTCAATAGCGACAGATAATCAGATAACACGATCTTGTTTTCATTGATGTAGGCGGCGGCTTGATTTATTGCGAGCGGTAGAAATGCAAGCTGCTCAAGGAGAGCAGTACTTGTATATTTTTCAAGTAGCAGACTCTCTTGGATAAGTGACCTTTCCAGTATTTTCATGGCAGTGATTTGATCGACATCGGGAACACATAGAACATTGGGTGATGCCACTCTCACAGCTAGCTTTCGATTCCGCGAGGTAAAGAGAACATGACCATTCTCACTGTGAGGAAGAATATCTTTGAGTGGTGGCGCAGTCGCGCTACCCTTGGTCCACATTTCCATATTGTCTGCGTTGTCAAAAATCAAAAGCCACTCCCCGGCGCTGTTTTGACTAAGATGAGCTTTAACTTGTTCTTTTATCTTCGCGGGCTCTATGTCCGAAATGCCTAGGGCCTCGGCAATTTTCACGTAGGCTTGTTGCACACTCTCGTAGCTGGTACACGGAATCCAAAAAATAGAGCATTCGGGGACCTTTTCTCGCGTGCGGTATGCCAGCTCCAGGGCGATTTGTGTTTTCCCAATCCCTCCTAGTCCATGAATAGCAACCTTGGTCGGGCCTGTTGCATGAATCACAAACTTTTCAAGGTAATCGATCTCCTGTTGACGGCTAACAAATCGAGGATTTCGAGCGAAGGGTACCATCCAGTGGCGCGTTTCTTTTGTATTACTACTCTGGCCATGGCTGTATAGAGGGACTACTTCCAGAAGAGCTCTGGCGTAAGCAGCAGCAGTGAGAGCGGCGTATCCTTGCCATTGTTTCTGCTTATGCGAGTCGCAATAGTCGCATACTCCTCTAATGACCAGACATGGCAACTGATCCATCAGCCCGGCTGCTTCCATTTCAAAACAGAGGATATTCATCTCTCGGGCAACAGCGTCTCGTGTTGTAGCACTTTTCATGACTTGGTTCCCAGACGCAATCAGACCGTAATGAATGACGGGCTCTTTGGCTTCGCGTGTTGTGCGCGCAACTAGTTGGTCTGATTCACACTTTGAGCAGTCGGCACTCTTGTCTTCATGGTCATAACTCGCCTGGAACAGCCAATCTTTATCTGGGCGTGAAAATCTTTCTTGAAGCTTTTCGTGTTTCTGCAGTATCTCTGATGCGATCTCTCCAATCAGTGTGTTTTCACCCGTGATCTTACTGCGCATTTGAGATATTGCAGTTAGTAAACATTGCGGTGGCTTATTGAGCGACCCAGTGCGTTCGAAACATCCATCACGAAGTGTTTTCCCATAGTCGTACTGGACAACGCCCCCAGAGGTCGCAGTTGGCATGCTGATAACCACATCGCCTAGGCGAATATCGACATCTTTGCTCGGTACACCGCCCCCGATGCCCACCATCAACCCAAATCGAAGAGACGGAAACGTCGGAAGCATGTGAGCAAGCACGACTGCTGCAGAGGTGGTTCCGTAAACGCCTGACGGTAGGCAGGCCACTACTATATTGTGCCCACTAATGCTACCAAATGTGTAGGCGTTGTGGTCGGATTTGGGCTGGGTCAGTTGATGGTGGAGCTTGTCCAGCATCGTTTTGGCCGCTGTCATTTCCAGTGGCAAGGCGCAGATCCACGCGACCGTGTAGTCGTCATGTGAAAATCCCATGCTTGCTGTCATCGGCGATTTGAGAGTAAAAGTCAAAGGTTATTGAACAAGCATGCTTAGAGTAGCCCACGATGCACAGGAGACCCTCGAAGTGCCAAGGTTGAAATGGAGGGGCTCCAGGTCCTCATGATGACTTGTTTGCGTCCATATGGAAAGTTCCAGCTACTCTAAACAGTGACGATACATGAATTTAGGTATCTTTGAGAGTAACATACTGTATGGATAATCTTACAGTGATATTAATATTCCGAGTCTATCCCCAATATGGCATGGGATATCTTGGCATTAGGGTTCGACAAATGATCGAAGAGTGTAGGTGGTAACACCAGTTTCGGGAAGTACTGTAATATTTTAAGAACCCTGACACGACCTTTGGGAGGTTGTCCTGACGAACGTCTACACATACCGACTGTATCATCAAACATCACTCGGAACGACTTGTCGAAGGTTGTTGGCAAGATGCCGACACGCGACGCGCGCGCGGGACGGGCCGAAACACGAACCCCTGAACCCCCTGACCGCGACGAACGCGAAGAATCACTACCACGGCTACGACCCAAACGAGTTACCAGACGACTGAATAACTATGCCCGGGAACAGGAAGAGGAAGCTACAAGATATGCGTTGGGCAGTCAAACTAAACACCGAGGGAGAGGTAGACTAAAGACCCGCAATGAAACCACAGCAGAGCGCGTTGACAGCTCAGAGGACGAAACAGAAACCGGTTACAGCAACCCGCAAACGACTGAACTGCTCGCAGAGTTAGTCAAGTTACGAAGAGAAATCAAGAGAAGGGATAAGACCCACAGAGAAGAATTAAGGGAAGTCAAAACTCAGTTTACGGAAGCTCTTTCTAGAATACAACAGGAACTAGCGGAGCTGCGTAATGAGTTGGCTACATCCCAAACCAACCATGACAAGACACTTCGCGAAATCCAATCCCTACGAACCTCTATAACCACCCCTGATCCTACGAACAACCTGTCCTACGCAGATGTCGCCCGTACTCCTCCAACAAGCCAGCCAAGCAATATACGGACTCTTTCCTTGTTTAACACGACACTAACCACCCTCACCGATACATTATATTGCACGATAGATACCTCGAAGATGGCAGACAATGAAAACGATAGAGCGTCCGCAGGCCCAATTAGGGCAGCAGTGGAGAACGAGATCCGGGTAATAGAGAACCACACTAACTGGCGCTGTCGCGCGGTTACGGTGGACCCAAAGAACACCAACTGGATCCGAATTGCTTGCCGAGATGAAGCTGAACACCAGCTGGTTAAGAAAGCTGTAGAAGCAATAATTAGCGCAGGAGCCCGGGTGCTCCGCGACGATCTCTACCCAATTAAAGTCGACAGTGTCAGGAAGACAGCGGTGCTAGACGAAAATAACGAGGTCAGGGTAGGAGCCGCAGCAGCTTTCAGCGAGGAGAATAAAGCTACTGTTGCCAAGATTGCATGGCTCAGCAGAAAGGAAAGTGTGAAGGCCTATGGGTCAATGGTGGTGTACCTGACCAAAGGCACCGATGCACGAAGGCTCCTGGCCGAAGGGTTCTTCCATGCTGGGGGTAAATCTGGCGTAACCAGCGCCTTTGAACATCGACCACGACCGACACAATGCTACAACTGCCAAGAGATCGGACATAAGGCATTCCAATGCAACAACGCCCAGAAGTGCGCGAAATGCGCCAAGGAAGGCCACCGCCACAGCATCTGCAACGAGACGGTCCTCAAGTGCGTTCCGTGCGGAGGCCCACATGAATCGTACAGCAGAAACTGCCGGAAGCTCTATCCAGTGCAACATGAATAAGACGCTCCGAATAATTCAGCTAAATGTAAGGAAACAGGGAGCAGTACATGACAGCTTGATGAACGACGAAGAAATTCAGAATGCAGCGGCAATAGCAATCCAAGAACCTCAAGCGAGAAGAATTAACGGCCGACTCTTGACAACTCTGATAGGACATCACAAATGGACGAAGATGGTCCCCTTGGCATGGAGGGAAGGCAGATGGGCAATCCAGAGTATGCTTTGGGTAAGAAAGGACGTGGAAGCGGAGCAAGTGCCGATTGAATCCCCGGATCTAACAGCGGCGGTCATCCGGCTTCCGGAGCGATTGATTTTCATGGCATCAGTCTATGTGGAAGGAGGAGATGCCCAAGCCTTGCGTGATACATGCAGTAGCCTACGCAAGGTAATTACCAAGGTAAGGCGAGGTACAGGCGCAGTGGTGGAAGTTCTGATCGTGGGGGACTTCAACCGACATAATCAACTTTGGGGAGGAGACGACGTGTCTTTGGAGAGACAGGGCGAAGCGGATCTAATTATTAACCTTATAAATGAATTTGCTCTCAGCAGTCTACTAAAACGAGGCACAAAGACATGGCAGGGGGGAGGACAGGGTGGAGACTACGAATCAACTATCGACCTCGTCCTTGCCTCGGAGAATCTGACGGGTTCCATGGTCAAGTATGCAGTACATGGGACAGAGCACGGCTCCGACCATCGCGCAATCGAGACCGTGTTTGACATTCCGGTTCCGGTTTCCAAACAGCAGGAGCGACCGCTGCTCAAGAACGTACCATGGAAAGAGATTAACGCCAGAATTGCAGGAAGCCTGAGCAGCACTCCGTCGGATGGTACGGTGCAGCAGAGAACCAACCGATTAATGGCCGCGGTGTTGGAGGCGGTGCATGCCTTGACCCCAAAGGCTAGACCGTCACCTTACGCAAAGAGGTGGTGGACCACGGACTTGACACAACTCTGCTATATCTACACATACTGGAGAAACCACGCCCGCTTAGAGCGACGGGCAAGACGAATCACATCACACCTGGAAAAGACAGCTAAAAATGCAGCGAAGCAATACCATGATGCTATCCGGCAGCAAAAGAAAAAGCACTGGAAGGAGTTCCTTGCAGATAACAACAATATATGGAAGGCCGCCAAGTACCTGAAGTCTGGAGACGATATAGTATTCGGGAAGGTACCACAGCTTATCCGTGCAGATAGAACTACCACTACCGATCACAAGGAACAAGCAGAAGAGCTTCTGGCTAAATTCTTTCCTCCTCTACCAAACGACATTGAGGAGGAAGGAGCCAGGCTGTAAAGAGCACCTGTGGAGATACCTGCCATCACCATGGAGGAAGTAGAGCGACAACTATTCAAAGCAAAATCATGGAAGGCACCGGGAGAAGATGGCTTACCAGCGATAGTTTGGAAGATGACCTGGCCCGTGGTTAAACACAGGGTTCTTGACCTATTCCAGGCGTCGCTGGAAGAGGGCACGCTACCAAGTCAGTGGAGACATGCAAAAATCATACCACTTAAAAAGCCAAACAAAGAGGACTATACCATTGCGAAAGCTTGGAGGCCGATCTCACTTCTCGCGACACTGGGCAAGGTCTTAGAATCAGTGGTGGCGGAAAGGATCTCACACGCAGTGGAAACGTACGGCCTACTCCCAACCAGTCACTTTGGAGCCCGAAAACAGCGATCAGCGGAACAGGCACTCCTGCTCCTGCAAGAGCAAATCTACACGGCCTGGCGTGGCCGTCGGGTGCTGAGCTTGATCAGCTTCGATGTCAAAGGAGCCTACAATGGGGTCTGCAAAGAACGACTACTCCAGAGGATAAAAGCGCGAGGCATACCAGAAAGTCTGATCCGGTGGGTCGAGGCCTTCTGCTCGGAACGAACAGCGACCATCTAAATCAATGGGCAAGGGTCTAAGGTATAAAGCCTACCACAGGCTGGACTACCGCAGGGCTCTCCCCTATTACCGATCCTGTTCCTTTTCTTCAACGCAGACCTCGTGCAACGACAGATCGACAGCCGCGGCGGAGCGATTGCTTTCGTGGATGACTTCACCGCGTGGGTGACCGGGCTAACTGCGCAGAGCAACCGGGAAGGTATTAAGGCAATTATTAATGAAGCTCTTGACTGGGAGAGGAGGAGTGGAGCGACGTTTAAAGCAGATAAAACTGCTATTATACACTTCACCCCTAAAGCACACAAATCAGAACAGGAGCCTTTCACCATCAAGGGACAAACTGTTAAGCCTAAAGACCACGTCAAGATCCTTGGAGTAGTGATGGACACTAGACTCAAATACAAGGCATACATAGCCAGGGCAGCGTCCAAGGGCCTAGAAGCAGCAATAGAGCTTAAACGACTCAAAGGCTTATCTCCCTCAACAGCGCGGCAGTTGTTCACGTCAACTATTACCCCAGTAGTAGACTATGCCTCTAATGTCTGGATACACGCTTTTAGGGATAAGGCCAGCGGGCCCATTAACCGGGTTCAACGGGTTGGAGCTCAAGCAATAGTAGGAACATTCCTCACCGTCGCAACTAGTGTGGCGGAAGCAGAGGCTCACATTGCCTCGGCGCAAAGCCGGTTCTGGAGACGGGCAGTAAAGATGTGGACGGACATCCACACCCTACCAGAAACCAACCCTCTCCGCAGGAACACGGATTGTATCAGGAAATTTCGATGATTTTACTGCTCGCCGTTATATCAGGTGGCAGATGTGCTGAAAAACATCGAGATGGAAACACTAGAAACTATTAATCCATTTATATTAGCACCATGGGAGGAACGACTGCAGACCGATATTAGAGGAACCTCAGAGTCACCAGCAGAAGCCGGCGGATCTATACAGATCGCAGTTAGCAGCTCGGCACGGAATGAGGTAGTAGGATTTGGCGGAGTTATTCAGAAGCAACCGCCCAAGTACAAGAAGCCGAGACTAAAGGCCTTCTCCGTCACACTAGGCGCAAGATCGGAGCAGAACCCATACTCGGGAGAGCTGGCAGTAATAGCACACATATTAAAGACACTACCAGTACTGAAACTATACAGAATCACGCTGCTGACAAGTAACAAAGCGGCCGCACTTTCCCTGGGGAACCCGCGACAACAGTCGGGCCAGGAGCACGTGTGCCTGATATACAAGCTAATCAGAAGACTGCGGAAAAACGGAAACACGATCACGATCTGCTGGGTCTCTACAAGCGAGGAAAATAAACTGCTAGGCCTCGCTAAAGTGCAGGCCAGGGCAGCGACCCAAGAGGACCCCATGCCATACACATAGCTCCCCAGAATGAAATCAACCACTCTTAACATCGCACGATCCCAACAAGACACCAGCAAAGGCTTGCCCGAGAAAGTAGGCAAACATGTGAAAAGGGTGGACGCGGCCCTCCCAGGCAAGCACACTCGACAGCTGTATGATCGACTATCGGGGAAAGAAGCGAGCGTGCTGGCCCAGCTCCGGACAGGCATGGCAAGATTAAACGGATACCTCTACCGAATCAATGTTGCGCAAACGGATCAGTGTGAATGTGGATAAGCAAGAGAGATAGTGGAGCACTTTCTCTTTCGATATCAGAGATGGACAACACATCGGACAGAAATGCTGCAATATACCAACACCCACCGAGGCAATATATCCTTCTTCCTAGGCGGGAAATCGCCCTCAGATAATCAAGACTGGACTCCAAACTTGGAAGCGGTTCGGACGTCAATATGGTTTGCAATCGCCACCGGTCGACTTGACGTCGCTTAACCACATAGTTGTACACAAATCACTCACCCTCCCCGATCTAACTCACACCAACCACCTCGTGCCTGACATGGTAGGTGCGCTTCAACTGCCGAAGATAGGATATTGAACACTTGGAGAAGCGCCTTCAAGCTAGCCTACTAACAAAATTTACTAACCCACGAGAATCTCCTACGATACTGACAAACGGCACGACATATGCTAAAAGTGATTTTGTATGGGCCACAAGGAGGCAAGGCACATCTTAAGAAATGTACTAGTAGACTAGTGATAGTTGCCCTTTTGGCTTAGCCACCGGGCGTTAATGAATTGTTTGTTTGTAATATTTTAAATGAACAACAGTGTCCAAATGAGGGCTTATACATATTTAGCTGCTATGAGTGTCTATGTACAGTGAACTAGTATAGTGCTTGAAACTGGTGTCAGCATCTTATAGTCTTTGATTTTGTTCAAGCTACTTGTGCTAATCCATTAATATTAGTCCCGTCGCCTTCCGCCACTCATGTGAGATGATAAGATGAAGTCTAAACTAGTTGTGGGCTAGTGTTATATCTTCAATAAATCTATGAGACTAGAGTGGTGACACCGGATTTTGGAAACTCTGTGCTTCCAGATGGTTCAGAGCGTTATCACGGCCTGCGGCGGTCTATATCCCTGGTGTTCTATTCAGCTGCCCTGTGGCGCATGACTTTGAAACCTCTATGATACATACTAATTACGCCTAAGATACTACAAGACTGTCTTGTACATATACAGGGCTTCCGAAAACCATGTTACCATTTTAATCTCCTTGATTCATTCAAAATATCACGCTAGCCTGGATATAGTTAAGAGACCATCATATAATATCATATGAGTAGTGGAAGAAGATAAAGCTAACCATAAATTTATTAGTATAATTAGTTTAAATAGAATCAAAGAGTATAAGATGGTGATACTAGTTTCCAGAAGTATTATATTATTATCCCTACCTTTTTACCTTGAGATCCACCCCTAGCATACCTAATATGTTATCTTCCTATTAGTCTTTAACTATTCTAACTTCAAAATTTCTCGCACCAGCGGGGGATCCTATTTCTCGAGAGATTAACTGCTAGATTTATCATAAGCTTGCACAAGGTAGGCAACTTTCCTCTTACTTAGTCTCTAGACAAGTTCAACTAGGAGGAAAGCTCCGACAAAGCCGGTAGCTCCTGTGAGAAAGACCTGTAATCATATCTCCAGGTTCCAGGATAATCGAGGCTGAGATCGAGGCCAAGACCTGATCTATTGGTCGACTGGCTGGGATGATGGCTGAGCTCGTATTCGGCCAAAAGGTGCTGCCTGAGTCAGGGACCAGATTATACGCTCTCATCCTCTTCATTCTTCTTTTCAACTGAGAGAAGAAGAACAATGGCCTTGGCTGCATAACTAACGATGGAATACACACAAGGCCTCGCTCCCCCTTTGTTCGAGAGCTCACTCATTGCTCCGGTCAAGGCCATATCGCAAGTTTCAACCCCGCTGCCTCGCACAAACCGCGCGAAACGAGCGCACACGAAATCCCGAGGCGGGTGTTTCAACTGCAAGAACCGCAGAATCAAGGTACGGACACCAGACAAGTTCGGACGGGACTCACACCTCCAGTGCCCAGAAACAAAGCCAGCATGCGCAAACTGCATACACAAAGATCTAGACTGCGTCTATCCCTCGCAGTCTCAATCACAGTCGCCGAGTCTGACAGACTCCACGCGAATCTCTACAACTCCCTTTACCGGTGACGACCTACGCTTCTGGCATGCCTTCCTCGTCGATGCGCGGCCATACCTCCCATTCGGAGATGAAGGAAGCTGGTTGTCCGATATACCCGCCATGGCTCACGATGTATGAACCTCAATATCGCATGGTGCAGCATCCAACTAACAAAACAGTGTCCGCACCTCCTCCACGCAATCCTATCCCTCGGCGCCTCCCACTGCGCCCTCATCACCCCAACCGGATCCCAATACGCCCCCGTCGCAATCGCCCACCGCGGAAAATCCCTCAACTCCCTCATAGCCACCCTCGCCAAAGGCGACACCTGCAGCGTCCTCGAAATGGACGCCGCCCTGGCGACTTGCTACACACTCACCTACCAAGCACACCACATGAGCGACGGGGTCATCGACTTCGCGGTCATGGTGCGCGGCTGCGGCCTCGTCACGGACTGGTACTTCCAGCAACGCCGCGAAAGCAAAGTCTTCACCAATATCCGCTCCCACGAAAACACAATGGCCCTGATCACCTCGTGGCTCCCGTGGGAGCTCCAGGCTATACATGACCCCGAGACGATCGCGGCGTGTATTTCGTCGCTGGAGAGACTGCGGCCGCTGTTGGAATCGCCGGCGCATTATGCGTTTTATGAGTCGTTGGTCTTGGCTTATCAGGCACTGTTGCTTTCGTATCGCCATGCGTTTACGCAGTTGACCATGATCTATGCGTCTTGGGCGCGGTTGGATAACATCGAGTTTCTGACCTTCATCGCTCCGGGGAATTACATCTCCCGCGCTTTATTCATGCACTATGTCACCATCGACTCGTTCATGCGCCCGGTATATATGGAGCTCACCCGGGGCCGAAACATCGGGTTCACGGGGGGGCATTTTCTCATCTATCGCTGGGCAGAGGCACTGTACGCGGGGTTGCCTGGGTCGATACAGGACCTGGTGACTGATCAACTCCGGGTCCTGGCTCTGGATTTGATTCCGCAGGCTCTGTATGAGAAGGAGGTATTTCCGCAGTGGCGGTGTGAGGTTGAGGGGTTTGTGAAATGGTTGAGGAGACGCGTTCCTGGGGAAGGGATGGAGTTGTTTGCCTAGTACCTACTCTATTGTTAGTAGAAAAAAGGCCTAAAGGGCTATCTGCTTATGACGTCGAGAGGGCTGAGAATCCCCTGGAGGCCGGCGATGTATATTGCACAGGGCCTATCATACTCCGTACGTCATGGTGCTCTCTGGAGTGAGACAGACTGTAAGAGACAGCCCCGGACAGCAACTACATTACCTTTAATGCCAACAAGTTGCTGGAGGTCTCGTATCTTCCATCTGTTTTTATCGTTGTTGTCCACATACACACGTATCGTACTGGTTCAGAGATCACGTTAGCATGTCCCGGATCTCGCTATTAGAGATGCACCTAGGTAGGCCAATGACTAGCCATAGACTTACCTAGCAACTATATCATCCTTCGTGACAGCATAGTTCTCACTATCCAGTTCAAAATATCCTACATTTCCTACCAGAAATGCGAGGCAAGAAAGCGAGCAAGAAATAAAGACACAGAAGTGCAATGGTAAATGATCGACTGATCTACGAACTGCGGCTCCTCTTGACGGAAGGCGATGTGGCATATCTTAGGGTCCGGTTGGTCCCCGCCAAGCAGCGTCCGATAGTACCTCATCTCCCATCTCAGGGCCTCATCTCCCTTTCTCAGGGGTTCTTCCACCAATCGCTCAGGGTCCAGTGTCTGGTTATGTTCTAGAGGGTGGACCACCTCCCCTCTCCTCTTGTCTCCCACCACATCTCCAGACCTCTATAATGTTGCTGCTCTTTTTCTTCCTCACGCTTTCCAGTGCCCAATACCCCCAAGATGTCGAACTCGACCTCGTATTCCCCCGCAACAACACATACACGCCTCTTATCTACTTCCCCATCATCTTCGCCGTCCAAAACGCCCAAGCCGCCTGGCCCCAGCGCTTTGCGATATCATGGACACTATCGAGATTCCTCGACTCAGGCGAGCTAGATGAAATGCAAAGCACAGAGTTTCCTGACGCCTTCGGCTACATCGACGACAACACATTTCCATTCGAGGACACAGAGCTACTACTCAACGGCGGCGTGACCTATGGCCCAGCGCCCATCGACCCATTCTTCTACTTCTACTTCCCCGGCGGTATCATGAACTCAACTATCGGGCATTGGAAACTTACCTGGCGATTTGGGTTCGCGCAGAACTGTTCCTTGGCGGCTGAATCTCCCCAGAAGCCTCCCCAGAAGGCGTTTTACGCCCAGCCTCTTAATGAGGTTATCTTTCGCACTGCATTGGACGGGACGGCTGTTGATCTTGCTACTCTACAGGGCCAATGCCCCGGGTTCCCACAGACGTTTCGTATCGAGGACTCCTTGGATGATTTTAGCGATATTTGTCCCGTGCTGAACGATACCAACCCTGAACCGAGGCCCTGTGCATTGGAGGTCCCGGAAAGTCTCTGGACGAATATTACGAGAGCGGCGGAGGAGAGAGCTGACTGTGAGCTAGTAGCTAACCTCACGCAGTGCTCCGCCAGTGAAGGTAGAGAAGGTCGCCGTATAGGGTCCTATTCGATTGGATGGAGTTGCGTGATGCTTCTCGCAGCAACCTGGGCGCTTTAGACTTTTTTGTGATATTTTCCGGTGGTCTGGGAATGGGCAGTTGTCCTGCTAGGCGAGGGTGATACATGATGTACTATAATAAGCTTGATCATGGTTTTGTTTCGCCAGATTCGGATTTTGAATCGAATCATATGCTGCTTATTGTCAGCATGTCAATAACCACATTGACGAACGCTATGAGGTTGTACACCCTAAGTACTCAACCAAAATTTGAAGTTTCGGACACTTCGAATGCCCTTCATCTTTCTCCTTTTTCAACATCCCTTTATTATCCAAGTCATGAGAGGGCATGCACCCTCGGAGGACATGGCTCGCTATTCTTTATCATGCCGGCTATGCAATGGCTCGTTGAGGGCTGATTCCCCAAGTCCCAGCTGTCGTTGAGATCCTGTATTCCTACCCTAACCCGCGAGACAAATCGCAAAAGATCCAACCCTTTAAATCTCATCTAAAAATCCCGTTCTGGTTTTGGTTTGAATAGGGTTTCCGAGTGTCCCTGTCTTCTCCATCGTCGAAGGGGTAGTAGTTATCTCTTTTATTGGCCTTGTGCCCTGAGATAAATCCTTTCTTTCCTCCTGAGATTAAAACACACATTATCTGGAGAATACTCACCACAATACGCATCAAGGCAGAAAGGTAAACATTAAACAGTACTGTATATCGAGGCACCATAACCAAAGACATGGGTCTCATACAACAACAAGCAGCAGGGACTGCTTGATCACTAGGGGTCTGTCTGCCGGACTATTGACTTATGCCGGCGAAGATCAAAGTTTTCGCAGACCCCGGAGCTTAGACTATGGAATTATTATCGAAGACGAACTCCAAGTCATTATGGAGAAATGACTGGTCAGATAAGGAGTTCAGGAGCGAACAACCCTAAATACATACACTAAATAAGCCAGGATTGCATTTGTCTTGTTGTTGAGCGTTGTATGTGTATTCATGCTGGCCGAGATAATAAATATGCAATCACGTCTGGCCTTCCATTCTCGATTGCAAAAAGCGCCTTCCGATAACAGTTCAATATACCCTGAAAAGAAGACATGATCCGAGACTTATTAGTTGGGGTTGATATATCGCTACTCCAATAATAAATGAATGATTTCCGCATTGGATACATCCTAGACTCACTGTAAATGGCAGATGGGAATTATTCTAATCTGTCAGACGCTCCCTTGCAGACATGGATGACTTCTCTACTTAGTTCTGTTCGGGGCGAGATGTCATATTACCTCTCCATCGTGCTATTCTTTCTGAACGCGGTCCTAAGCTACTGTCTTTCCCTAAACAGTGTGTGCTCTGGATTACAGGTATGTAGAAATAGGGAACTCGGCTGCTCCAGTTACATACTCCAGCCAAGCAGGAGTATAAAGTCCAACAGTTCGGGCTCAGGATATTCGGCTGTTTAAACATGTAGTACCAGCTCGACTCATGACGCCTAGCGAGGCGACTGAGCCTAGACTCTCAAAGCTATACTCAACCATTATTAATCAGTACAAACAAGGTGTCTAGTTAACCGAGCTAAAGGACATTTTCTCGGTCGGGTAGACATAAGGCTAAGTCCTGACAATTGTGTATTTGATCTCTATGGCTTGCGTATGCTGATCATCGAAGATGTAAGAGACAGAACAAGCCTCAGCCTGAGTGATTTCAAGCCCTGAACGTGGATTACCCAATGGAATATGCCTGACCGGTTGACAACTCATCTGCCCTGTTTTAGTCAAGTGGTCCGACGGAGTGAACAGGGATGTTTCGTTGATAAAGATGCGGGTCTGCAGGTCTACGACTCTAGCTTAAGCCACAAAATTCCATGCGATTTATGTGAGACCGGGTTATCCGACTCGTGCCAGAGATCACCTCGATGGAGCAGTAGTGGATCGGACATTCCTACATCTGAGTTCGGTCCTTCCTGGTCTTTGGACTAATTCCGACCGTGTGCTGCACATAAATCCAGTAACTGCCTTCCACCCGCACTCTTCTCAACCAGGTCAACATGGCAGACCAGGCTCGCGAGGACTATCACAACGCCCCCGGTACTGAAATTCTCTTCGACGACAGTTCCAATGCGTCCGACCGGCTTCACCAGTTGAAGCACCGCACCAGCGGGGACTCGCGCATGCTGCTCGTTCCGCAGCCTTCGCTCCACGACCCGAACGACCCCCTGCGGTGGCCAGCCTGGAAGAAGAATCTGGTGTTCTTCAACGGCTGTTGGTATGCCTTCATGGGTGCCATTACTGGGCCGATTATGGCCGCTGGTATGTCCACCATTCTACGGAGTAACTCGGTGCTCATCTACTGTATCAGGAATGGAGCAATTGTCTGTGACGTTCGACAAGCCTCTCCAGACATTGACCTACGCGAATGGCGCCTGCCTGATCAACCAAGGCGTCTGGAACTGCGTCTGGATGCCCTTCGCCGTCAAATACGGGCGGCGCCCGATCTACCTCTTCTCCAACCTCCTCATGGGCATCGCCTGCATCTGGCTCGCCGTCGCCTCGAGCCAGACATACGTAATTTTCATCGTGGGGCGCGCCTTCCTGGGAGCCTTCCAGGCCCCAATCGAGTCCATCGTGCCCGCGACCGTGACGGACATGTTCTTCCTACACAACCGGGGCGAACTGGTCGCGATCTACGGCTTGGCTGTTCTAGGGGGCAACGAATTAGGCCCGATGTTCTCGGGCTTGATCGTGCAGGATTTGGGCATGCCGTGGGCTTTCTGGATCGTGGCGATCTTCGTCTTTGTCAATGTGATCTGCATGTTCTTCTTCATGCCGGAGACGAAGTATACCGGGCCTCGCCCGGATCCTTTCCGGCCCACGGAGACTGACTCTGCAGAGCAGAAGGAGCGCGTTGGCGTGCAGGTCGAGGAAGCCAGCGCGGTCCCGAAGAAGAGTTTCGTCCAGGAGCTGCAGTTCTGGAGTCGAGGTGATCCAGACGTAAATCTAGCGCATATCTTCATGCGCCCATTCGTCCTCCTCGCCTATCCAACCGTCGTCTGGTCGTGCTTTATCTACGGGCTCGCTCTCAGCTGGAACGTCATCCTCGGGGCGATAGTCGCCCAGCTCTTCGCGCCGCCGCCCTACAACTTCAACTCCCGCAGCCAGGGCCTCTTCTTCCTCTCTCCCTTCGTGGGCTCGCTCTTCGGCGTCTTCTTCTCCGGCCCCGGCGGCGACTGGATCGCTAATATATTCACCAAGCGCAACCACGGGATCCGCGAACCAGAAATGCGCCTCCCCACCTGCCTCCTGGCCGCCTTCTTCACCTTCTTCGGCGCCCTCTGGTTCGCCCTGTCCTACGAAGCCCAAATGCACTGGGCCATGCCCGTCGTGGGGGCCGGGATTCTGTCTGTGGGCAGCCAGATGGGGACGACGCTGGGGATGAACTACGCGCTGGACTGCCACAAGGAGCTCTCGGTGGAGATCATGATCACGATTGCGGCGCTGAAGAGCTGCATTGCGTGGATCTGGACCTGGGTCATCAATGACTTTATTACGGCCAGTGGGCTGCTGAGAGTGTTTATGACGGTTGCGACTATCAATGTCGTTATCTACCTCCTCTGCATTCCGTTCTATCTGAAGGGGAAGGATATGCGGATTTGGCTGCACCGGAAGGATTTCCTTCAGGCTGCTGGGCTTCTGTAGCTTGCTGATTCCTTGACCCGTGTGAATTCTGTGATCCCTGGTTCAGCGACATCGTATGATAATCAATCCACAATTCTAAGTTCTGGAATAATGCCGCACTGAAATCAAATCATCAATGCAACGCCAATTCAATAGGCACTGAGTCTGAGACAGACACAGAAACTTTGGGGGCCAAACCGATCTGGATGCACGGATGGTCCACCGTCAGGGCTTCAGCCTTCAAGTTCAAGCTCGCCACATCCAGATGCCACCCCAGGATCGAGCCTAATATCGCACTACGAGCCGCCCCCAGTAAATGTGTGGATTCGGTGAATTGCCCGCTGCTGGGCTGGCCTGTTAGGTACCAGGGGCCTCTGAGGATTCAAGACAAGCCCCTCTCTAAAATCTGGGCGAGAAAGGTACGATCCCCGAACGACGAATAAGAGCCTTATCTCGTCTCGGCCCCGAGTCGGCCGTGCTCCGTGAGTCTCCGTCTTCTCCGCCTGAGGTCGAGATAGTGCCATTAGCCTCGACGATCATTCTGGGCAGGCTGGGCAGAGCCTGTGCGCGATGATGAGTGGTTGTCTTGATTTGACTTTAAGCCACGCGCAGGGATGCACGAATTGTTCGAGGGCTTGATTCATTTAGCCGTCTGGACTCTGTAGCACCGTAGCACGTCCGGAGTACTCCGAAACCTACTCCGTAGCTAGTAGCTACAGTGTCCTCCGTAATTAAGTTTGATTGCGCGTGTCTGATGCTCGAGTCGGGGCATGGTACCTGATTGTCTTTCCTCCTGGATGGGTTGCATTTCCGTTGACACTGGGCGGCCATTTGGAATTTGATTTGCTGTCTATGATCCCGGCCGTGATTGTCGTCGAGAACATGGTATGCCTTCGCTTGGTAGGTAGGGTAGCAGGTACCAGGTAAACAAACTCTGGCCTGGCCCCAATCCCAGTCCCAATCCCAGTCCCAGTCCCAGTCCCAGTCTCAGTCCTGCTCCATCCACTTGGCAGCCATTAGCAATATCCAGCCATAGGTACAGACCAGACAATCTTGACAGGGATGTAAAACCTCTCGTCTCGCAACCCTGTCCTTTGTCTTTCCGATCCCTGATCAAGCTCGCCCATTGCTTGCATACTGTTGTAATTGCCATTGCCATTGCCATTACACACGCGCTGCAGCGAAGCACGAGATGTTCAGCAATGGCAGAGAACAAATCGAACGTCATCCTCGCCGTCTCGTGGGCCGAAACAGCACTAGGTTTAGTCTTCTTCACCCTGCGGTTCGTGAGCAACTGGAAAATCGTATCGCGGTTTCGCTGGGATTTCGCAATCGCCAGTATCACCGTGGCCACGGAACTAATAGCCCAAATCTTCCTGCATCTCTCCGTAAACGCCGGAATGGGCACGCACATGGCGTCCCTCTCGCACGGCGCGCGAGTCCGCGCTCTCCACTGGTCCTGGGTCTTCCAGCTGCTCGCCATCGCCGCAAGCATGCTCGGCAAAGTCGCTATAATAGCCTTCCTCATCCAGATCCGCGGCGTGCATGAGCGCAAGCCGTGGTTTCTGTTTACCGTTGCCGCGGCGGTCCTCGCGGTGAATATCACGGTGCTGGGGACGATTCTCGGGCAGTGCATGCCCATGCAGAAACTGTGGGACGATCGTGTGCCGGGGACTTGTAATGGGCGCGTTGTGAATCAGAATTATTCGTTTTTTCAGGGCAGTGAGTCTTCTTGAAATGCCGTTGGCATGGCATGGGATGTTTCAAATGCTGATGGGATGGGATGCATAGGTTTCAATTCGTTCCTGGATGCGCTGCTGGCGTGCTATCCCGTCCATCTCTTCTGGAAATTACAGATGAAGCGCCGGATCAAGATCGCCTTGTCGGTTCTCATGGGGCTCGGTTGGATGTGAGTTCTCCCTCCCTCGCTACCTACCTATCTGCCTGCCCAATTATGTTCTCGGGAAGGGAAGATCCAGCTAACAGCTCCAAGAGCCGCAATCTGCTCCGCGATCAAAACATACGAACTAAAAGCCCTAACCGAAACCTCGGACATCACCTGGGCACAGCCCGATCTACTCATATGGGCATCCACCGAAGCCTGGATCGTCATCGTCGTCGGCTGCGTGCCCCCCGTGCGGCCGCTCATGGAACGAGTGCTGCAGCACTTCAACCTGACCTCAAAGAAGGCCTCGCGGACGCCGACGTATCCGTATGCGGACGGTTATGGTGCTGCCGGGACGCGCTCGCTGCGGACGAATCACTCGCAGTTCCGGTCGGGGGCGTATGGGGATACTGAGAATGATCTGGATTGGGTGGAGTTGGGGGATGTTGGCGGTGGCGGTGGGCGGACCGGGAGTAAGGAGAGGATTGTGGGTGATTCGAAGGATGTTGTTGTTACGACGGATATTGAGACGAGGTTTGAGGATGTTGAGGGGCAGACTGGGAGGCGGGGGAATGGGAATGGGAATGGGGCTGGGTCGTCCGGCGGGAGTACGATTTCTGGAGAGTTGGCGCGGCCGCTGAGTCCTGGGAAGAGAGACGTTTTCTAGCTGTTATGTATTAGCATCCATGATCTTCAATATCCCATCCAGACACCAATTCTTCCGCACCTCACGCCCCGTAAGCCCATGCTCAGACAAATCGTCTTCCCGATTCCGGAGAACCGAAAGCCCATTATACGGGTCTTGTCCTCATTGGCGACATCGAATGGGTTCGGTGGTTTCTCTTCTTCTCTCTGGATATTGTCGTTTGCTTGTTGAGAAAGACGCGTCGCGATAAAGTGATAAATGAAGTTATTTACCCCGTACACAGGACAACAATACCAAGATGACGCTAGACTGCATGCGGAATGAGCTTAGCGAAGTTGACCATTTACCATCGAGGAAAAAAACTCCGTCGACAGGGCAAGTCCGTTTGGTTGAATGGGCGTTAAATGTACAGGGCTGTTTTCATGAGGTTCCAAATGTCACTGGGGGACATTTATCCCTCGATCAGTGTTATTAAGTCACATCCAGGAAATGGAATTCGAGGCTTTTGGCCTAGATAGGAAAGGGTCCAGGTATCCGATTCTACTAGAACAGGACTAGTATTCTGTCGATGGTGACAGTCTCTGCATGAAGGCAAATATTAATGAATATATTCATTACACGAATTATGATCTAGAAGAACAGTAGCACAGCAAAACAGGCTCCATCATGCTCCAGTCATGTCTCGGAGCTGTTAGCGTGGCATCCCAGTAATAATGTCTCACGCCATGAAATTCCGAGGCTTCGAACTCCGGGGCGAGAGCTGTTCTTCAAGATCGCCGCTGTGATATGCTCGGGTTGTACAGATTGTACAAATAACTGTACACAGAAGGAAATCGTACCGTATGCTCTAAAATCCGTACCAATATCTACAATAGGCGCTTAATCCGTACCAATCGAGTAGGCGCTTAATGGAGACAAGGTTTCCCCCATAAGGCGTGACACCTCGCGCTCTCCAGTATATTCTCTGTATGTCCCATTTCCTCTTCCGGTGCGGCATTGTCACCCCCGTCACCCGAATTGACAAGACTCCCGGTACCGAAATTTTCAGAGGGGATGTAATGCCGGAAGAGCTCCGGTAGGACAGAAATGCACGTCAGGTTCCGCTCCCTGCAGCCATTCATCAAGGCGATGTCAAAGGCTTCGTCTTTACCCGCGCCGACGTCTAACAGCACATTCCTTGCCCCCTCCTGAGTCAACGCATACGCGAATGTACATATCGGGGCGCCGGAATAGAATACAGCGCGCTGTCCACCCGGTAGGCGATCAACAGGGCCCTTCCCAAGACCGACGTACATGTCCGCCGGACACACAGTTTGGTCGTCGACAAGAACCGTCTGAAAGCTTGGCTCCCACGTCTCGGCGCAGAGGCCGAGCCACAGAACATCCCACGCATGCCCATATGGAGATTTATCCGACTTGGTCGTCTTCGTCAACAGCCGAACAGCGTCCGCGACCGCAACCATTTGTTCCCGGATCGACACATCCCAGTCGACATCGTCCTCGATGATCAAAGCGGTTTCCAAATCCGACTGTACAACGTGTTTTATCAGATCGAGGTGTGCGACCCACGCTTGGGCGGAGCCGTGATTAGGGTGTCGTGCACCTTCGTCCCCTAATCCCGCAAATGCGTCGACGATTTCGGGCCGGTTCGGTGGTTGCGGTGGGATTGTGATTGTGAGCCCTGTCAGCCGAGCCGCGGCCTGCAGGCCCATCGTGCGCCAAGATTCCGATGGTGACAATGCCAAGATTGCTTCGAACTATGATTATTAGATATCTGAGTCGGACAGCGAAAGTGTCAGGGACAGGAGGCTCACTCCTAAGGTTGAATTCCCCGCGGGGGGTAACGGAGGGCCCGGTGGAGGCGCATCTGGAATGGAGGCATCTGAACTATTACCGACGGTATAAGTGTGAGGGCGTGGAATGACAGTAGGCGTGTTCTGCGAAACGAGGAGGAAATAGAGCATCCAGAGGAGAGTGCAGGCAGCCCCCCCGCCACAGAGGTACCATCGCCAGCGGATTAAGAAAGCGCGAGCGATTGTTGAATGGGACATGGCGACTCGCGGGCACTCAGGGTCGGGGAGAATGGGTCAGGAGTTGAAAGGGGTCAATGGGATTGTCAGGAGTTGGCTGATGACAGAACTTTGGGGTCCAAATGACATCATGAGGCTATCCTGAAAATTGGAAAAATTGCGTCTGTTGTTGTCCATTTGCGGTCGCACGTGTTCCTGACGCGGCACGGTAATGGCACAGGAATGGCCCGGTTTCACTTTCCAACTGTACTAATTTATGATCGGCATAGCTGACTCACTGATACGGTTTGGACTTTGGAGAGAGACTCTGTCGATTTACTCAACCATGCTGGCATGCAGGGTCAGCCGGTGACGAAAATGGCGAGGATCGCTGAATTGAAGCCAAGGCACGATCAGCTTCGTATCAGTGCGGAGGGCTCCATAAATAGCCATCGAGGTAATGGCCAGCATGCATGTACCGGTTCTGTGAGTATAAATATGATCGGGATAAAGGTCTTGATGCCTCTCGAACGGCCAAAGCAGACACACTTCTCAGCATCACGGCCGAAATATATCCTATATAATCGCCGATGCACACAACTTGACAAACAGAGTAATACTGCGGAAACAGCTGGACTTCTTGTATTCCGGTCCGGTTGGTGTTGGCAATTTGATGGTTTAATGCATACAGTATGATTTAGACAGGGGTCAGGAATAAGCCTAGCTAATTGTCCGAGAATTGACTTTGGAACGGTCTGGCCCGCCATTGTAGGACAATGCCATAGTCAAGCTTCGAACATATGCGTAATTGCTTACCGCTCTGCGCTCGTAAATAACGGCCTATATCTCTAGAGCTTGAAGTCTCATTAAGTCACATATCCACTCAAAAGAACATTCCAGCCCAACTTATTTGTAGTCGCTAAGCCCCACCTCTAAATATATAAATAGAGGCTCCCAGCCAACATGAGTGACAACTGTCGGATTACACAGAAAAAAACCCCGCATAATAATCCCTCTTCCCAAGAACAACCCCCTCCTTCCTAAGAATGCCATAGGCCGTAGTCAAATGAAAATAAATATTCGGAATGGCCGCCGTATGCGCAAACTCCGCGCCGCTTAAATCAAGCATAACCCCAGGCCCAAACGGCGTCGGAAGCACCTTATCGCCCTGCTCATTCACAACATCCTTATCCGTCTGCTCGAGAATCCGCAGAGCTTTATCGATCCGCGCGTAGAAACCCGCGAAGGAGGCTAGGGACTCGCGCTCGAAGGTCTCTGGTTCCCGGCCAGAGAGGCGCGCCGCGAGGTTCTCGCAGAATTGGGTTGCGAGGCGGATTTGGTCGGGGAGGGGGTACATGTCTGGGTGGAGGCGGGCCGTGAGGAGGGTTGTGCTGCTTGCTTCGGGTTGTTGGGCTTCGGCGAGGTGGAGGATGTGGCTGAGGGTCTTGAGGATCTTTTGGGCGACCAAGATGGTGCCGTCGTAGGTGGTGTGAGGCATGTTGGTTGATACGGTGTAGTAGTATAGAGAGAATGGTTGAGCAGTTTAGAATTGAGTTGGGAAGAGCTTATTTAAGGCTTCAATACCCCTCTCGCCCCCACTATTCACCGCCACGTACTACCTACATACGGCGTAGGGGTAGTCGTATGCGTATTAGGAGCTTAACTAGCTTAGCATTAGCGACAATAAAGCAAGTAAGACGGAATTAGTCCGGCACGCCAAGACTGGTTATACCCGTCTACTGCGGAGTGTGTAGCTGGCCTACCAGGCCTCGTATCTATAGTCTATACAGTGGGTACATGTTGAGAATGACTTTCCGGCAAGTATACAAGAGAGCTTGGCGGGATGACGCGCGACACTGGTTATAGAGAAACAGTTGGATAAGCCTTCGACTAAAGGGTTGCTTGCACCAAAGGGTCCTTGGGATTGAGGACCCGACAACATCCCTGTTGAGAAATAGAGACTTTCGGTGTTGGTAATTGAGATTTTGATGACCAAGTGAATTCAAACCTAAACTAGGACCAACCCAAATCGTACGGCCGTCAATGAGGCCGGTAAGCAGAGGAAATCCCTGTTGTTATTCACGTATCATTTTTACCCCGCTTTGTCCCGACCTTCCCAAGTCCTGATGTGAACAACCACAACTTCCTTTTCTCTCTCCCACTCAACTCCCTCCATCTCTCACTCAACTCCCTCATCTCCCACTCAACTCCCTCCATCTCCCTCCATCTCCCTCCATCTCCCTCCATCTCCCTCCATCTCCCTCCATCTCCCAGCCAATCCTAGTCAATTCTATTCAATCCCATTCAAGATGCCTGAAAGCAACAAGGGATATTCCTACAACAGCTCCGGCACCAACAGCCAGGTAAGCGGCCCCTCTCCACCCAGGTAACGTCGACAATACTAATCCTTCGCTCAGGGCAACCACTATTGCTCGCGCGATTACGGCAACGACTCCAACGCCTACCACTACTCCAACAGGTTTGTCTCTGTCCGGGTGATCTGATTCATTGCTGATGGTTTACTGCTTAGCGACGGCTCCTACTACTACTCCAATCCCGACGGTAGCACCTATTACAATGGCAGCGGCGGGTCTACCTACACTCCCCCCTCTGGCGGGAACAGTGGAAACAGCGGGAAGAAATAGGATGGTCATGATGCAGCTGGTCGAGTTTCGAGCTTGAGTTACTCTGTACGCTCGCTGGGATTGAGATAGTCACGCTAGAAGCTTGGGCCTAGGAGCTGCCTTGAACCTCAGTACTTAATTGATGGCCGTGCTTGTATCTGCTTGATAGCAAATCGAACTTTTCTTCGAAGCACTATCTGACTTCAAGTAGTATATCTCTACAGTCAACTGATCTTACAACTGTTCGAAGGTAAGAAGAAATATGTAAAAGAAATCATTGGTCTATCGTAAATCAAAGTCTATAATATCAACAAATCTTTAGCCTTGATAGTCAATAGTGACATCTAGAACAATCCGGCGATCCTGCTGGATGTTCCCGCCAATGCCACCAACGGCCGTCTGGCCAGTAGTATAAGCGTTATCCACAGATGCAGCGTTCTCCGTAACACTCGAGCAGGTCCCGCTGACGGACTCGCAGATCCGCATACCCTGCACAGTCATGCCCGCATTCTGCGGTGTAATCGCAGAGACATCGAAGCCGGACCAGCCGCCGTTGCCGGAACTGCCAAAGTCGAATTCACCCCAGGTGGAAGCGTACCCGCCGCCGAGGTCCAGAGGGATGGTTGAGCCCGGGGCAGCTGCGAAGCCACCGTTTGTGTCCTCGTCGAACGCAACGTATTTGGTTTCGCCGGCGTTGAGGGTGAGATGGACGGCGGTGAAGCCGAACCAGCCGTTCATCTGGCCGTCGGGGCCGTACTTGTTGAAGAAGTTGATGGTCCAGGGTTCGGTGTTCTGCCCGGAGATCTGGGCGACGTATTTGTAGTTGGAGGCTTCGTCGGCGGAGACCTCGATCATGTTGCTGCCCCATGGGTTCCCGACGTTGCCTTTGTAGGTGATTCCCGAGCCTGAGTTGCTTGTTTTGGCGCCGAAGCCGGCGGTGGAGAATGTGCCGGATCCAGATGAGGTGGTGGACGAGGTAGCAGAGGTGGTTGGGGCCTGACGTCTCGCGTGGCCTTCTACGCGCGCAAGCGCGGTAGATGTGAGAGCTGCCAGCAGCACAAGAGACTTGGTGAGTTGCATTGTGAAGGAGAGTGATGTTGCGTCAAGCGAGTGTTTGAATGAGGTGCGCGTTGCACTAGGTGTCTGATCAAGTGTTCAAAGGAATGTCGGGTAGTATGTTACTACTAGGTGTAAAGACGAGTGTGAAGAAGGTTATGCGAAAGAAGGGACCTAACATCTTAAATAGCTTTGAGTAGCAATGGCTGACTCAACGCGCTGTCAGAAAGCGTCGACCAGAGTTCGAAACCCTTGGATAGACCAAGTTTGGTCGAAAGAGCCAAGATGGACACAAATGGCGCAGGTATTGCATGGAACTATAGCATTGCATGGAACTATAGCATTGGCGCCATTTCAGTGCAACGTCCAGACCAACCCACACCAGGAGATCTAGGGTCGTGCGGAGTGTCGTCGAGACTCATCATCTTGCTACAACGTCTTGAGATCCCCTTGTCTCGTCGTTGCATCGTAACTGTCTCGTTGCATTGTAACTGAGGGCAGTGTACCTTGCAGTAAGTGTACCATGGAACGCACGGCCTGATTCCACAGGCACTAAAAATCTTATACTGGAAAGCAACGGCATTGGCTGGAGAATGGCTGATGTCTGGTTCCGCCCCTTGCCCTGCCTTGTCGATCCGCGGTCGAGACTCACCTTTTGTTTTCAAGAAGGTGGCGAACGCCCTGACCCAGAAGTCTGGATGCGCATATCAATTCCTCCTTAGTAACCTGTCAAGCCGCAATCATTGCCGAGAATTGGCGTTCAACGGTCGAGACTCGATTTCTCAAGCGTCCAGAATTCGGCCTTTGCCAAGTTGCTACGCCTTTGTCCTGCTTCTGTTCTTTAATGGTCGACCACGCGAGGGTGACGTGGCCCTGCTACAGCACAATTTGAAGCCCACGCCGACCTAGTAGAACACACAATAGACACCCCCCCAAATAGGCATTAAAAGTTGACAGTAGTATTGCATCGCATGCGAGCGAACGCGGTGGTTGCCAGAAACCCAGACACCGCATCTGGTGTCCTCGAGGCTTCGATAGACTGGCTTTATCGATCTCATCCCCAACATGGGGCAATCCGCAGGAATCAAAGTCACATGGTTCTGCCGGCAAACCAATCTGCGTTGAGCTTTCGTGGCGTCGATGGCTTCCCAGTACCCCACTCACACTCTACAGTCTCGAATCCGCGTATGATTCTGAAGTTGAACTTTTTTTTCGTAAGTGGTGGCAAAGGACACGAATCAGACTTTGAGGCATTCCTATGGCGAACATACGGCGAACGTTACAGTGTCGGATCTGGTCGTCACTAGCTTAGTCAGCTGTTCAGACAGTCGGATCACTGTATCCAAATCCATCTGCATTTTTGTCTGGGCACACGGCATATATTGGTTCTGTTTTCCACTTCTCCGAAATATGGCAATAGGCCATTCACTTCTATTGTCGACTTGCCAACTGCTCAATCCGGGTTGCATAGGATGGTGGCGGCGAGTTGGAATCGTCAATCGAGAAAGTAACGCGTCCGTTAAGATCAAGTATCTATCAGTTGCTCTTGAATCCGAAGATTCTTGGATTGAAATTCCTAGTAAAATCAGTGTTTGATAGACTCGTGACACAATTCCGTAGTATTTATCATGAACAGTTTACGGACCTTGCAAGAAAAAGCTTTCCTGGTTGCAGACAGACAAATGAAGCAAGCTGGGTAGAATAATGGAAGTACGGAGTACGGAATAGAGGAGTTGTATTCTCTTCTCTTTGGCTATCAATATCAAATACCGAATTAGGAGATAAAATATGACTCCAATTATGACTGCCTAAAGGAGTTTAGTTCATTTTCCACCTCCCCCGCAGCCGACGATCATTTGTCTTCAACTTCTTGAGCAATCAACAATGGAGAATCGACAACCACAACAAGAGCTAGAACGGCGAAAAAAACGATCTAGGTCCGGTAAGCCTCATATGTATTGCGCTTCTTCGATCTCAACTCATCTCTGCAGGTTGTAACACCTGTCGTGCTCGAAAAGTAAGCTGCCCCCCGCGCGTCACGAGAAACGCGTCGCAAATTCCGTGCTAAGTTGCTAACCAGCTGCAGGTGAAATGCGATGAGCGTGCAAATGGCTGCGCCAACTGCGAACGACTTCAATTGCACTGCTCCGGATACGGACAGGCGTCAAACCGTCATTCTAACGTCAGCAACAGGGAGAGGCGGACATACAGATCGTGTGCGGAGTGTCGCTCAGTAAGGGTTAAATGCTCTGGCGAGCGACCGGGCTGCTCTCGATGCCGGGAGAGACACATTCAATGTCACTATGGAGATAATGCTGAGCCGGCGTGGTCACGGCGCCTAGCAAGCATCACCGAACCACCCGAGAGAACAAGTTCATCACCAGAGGACGCAGGACTCGACACTACGCCTCTGATTTGGTAATTCGCCAGTCATTCAAATTTCAATACCGTCGCTGATGACTATAGGTTGACGGCTTCTACCCTACCCGACAGAGCTAAGGTGGCGGCAATGGTCGACAACTATTTTGCCCATGTTCACCCACTGCGATGCTTCGCATTCCTGCATAGACCCTCGTTTCTACGTCGGGTCGATACGGAATTAGCCTCGGACTCACGGCCAACTGCCCTAGTTCATGTTGTTTGCGCCTTAGGTGCTCAGTAAGTGGCTACTATCTGTGATGTTCTAGCTGACTTTTAGGTTCTATGCCTTGGAATATAGCATCATCAGCCGACCACTCCCGCCTAAGTTCATCCTGCAAGCTGGCTGCCGTTGGGCCGAGGTCGCATACAGCCTGGCCCTCCAGAACTTGGATAAGATTTCCATAGACAACCTCATGGCCACCCAACTTTTATACGACTATGCATTGCGGGTTGGAAATTTTGCCCAGGCATTCATGCTTGGAGGCCTTACTGCACGCATGGCTCAAGCATTGCAGATTAACCTTGAATATTCCACCGACGTGCTGTGCCAGGAGCCGGAGCACAACCCCTCTGCGCCCGCCCGCGAAGCACGCCGTCGACTCATGTGGAGCTGCTTTGTGACTGATGCGCTTCTTGGGAGCGGAGTGGACCAGCTTATGCTGATAGAAGAAAGCAACATCAAGATACAGCTTCCGTGCAACGAGCGACGATTTCTGCAACAGTCGCCGTGCATTACACGGACCCTGCACGGCACTGTTTTGAGCTTCCTTCCGCCCGAAATCATCCCTCTGAACATCGACGATAACATGGGTCTCATGGCTTATTTCATTCAGCATATCCGGATTCGAAAGCAGGTTTTACGGTATATCAAACACCTCGACACGGCTATGTCTCCATGGCTCCCGGATTCAGAATTTGCCATCCTCAACAAGGCCTGCTGGGAATGGTATGACACTCTTCCAGAGAACTTACAGTTCAATACCTCCGCAATATACATGCGCAAGGCATCGTCTCAGTTGGGCGCGCTGGTTCTCCTTCATTGCTCCCACCATCAAACATTGTGCGATCTTTATCGCTTAGGTGCTCCAGCTCTGTTTAAGCTGCGTTCCGCCATTGAATTCCCTCGAGATCAGGGTGTCTTCCTGCATAAAATGCAATGGGACCTCTACCAAGCCGCTAAGTCTCTGGCTACGATTATCAGTGAAGCCGAGCGACACGGCCCACACATTCTATCAGACACTTGGCTTCCAACCGTGACTTACGATAGCTCGCGCATCATGCTGTACTATCTGACCCAACTCATTGATCCCCGGGAGCAGAAAAGCAAAGACTTGGTGGTTGAAACCATCCCTTTTCTGAAGAGCAACATTCGCGCCCTGAAATCCATGCAACCGTTGAATGCGGTTGCGGAGCGTCTGGTATGTACTCAGCTCATAACTATTTGGAAGTCTCACTGACCAATTAGTGCAATGCCGCAGAAACCATGTTGAAACGCCTAGGGTCGGAAGCCGAAATCTCCAGACCGGGTAGAAACATCGTCCCGGACGATCCGTATCCCTCCGACCCAGAGGACGGGGGACACAGTCCACCCGGGACTCCAGCTCAGAGCGCGCCTGACTACGTTCTCAACCCCCTGACTATTTACCGCATGGCGCGCAGAACGATACCGGAACGACATGCCCCAGAGCGCATTGCGCCATCTACCGGGGGTGCATCGCAAGTCAATGATATATCGCCGCCGATGTTGGCGGGAGCCGACGAGTTGATGCTTTTCACTTCGGATCTTGGCTGGGCGTGGCAGCCAGCTGAGACGGCCATTGAATCTGACCCAGAGCATGGGTTGCATCCCTGGGTGGGTGGGACACATGATGACAGGTCAGGTCAGGGGGGGCTATGGGGGAATCAGTTTCCATTTATCTCTTGAAGCTAACCAGTCTAAGTTGTTTGATGACTTGAAGCGGAATAACGAAAGCACACAAACTTTGAGAAATGCGGTCAAACTTTGCTGAGGCTATACGCATGCTAGATCATTCCGCATCCAGCGGGCACCTCGGAGGATGATCCTCCACTTGGATCCCCCCTCTCTTCTTATTATCGGAATCAGGAAACGGCGTCTTCCACCCACGCTCACTCTGCGGAACCCCCAACCACAACCTCATGAGGTGCCTCTGAGGCCGCGGCTTCCCGTCATCATCAACAGCACCAGCAGGATAATCAGTGTAAGCAGTGCGCGCATGGAAGACATGAGGATTATGCAAGAACTGGATATCCCCGGGCTCAAGGATCATATGGAGAGACAACTCCTTACACGTCCGCTCCAGCACCTCCATCGCGTATTTCTGCTTCTCCGAGAGCGGCGGGATCTTCGCGTCCGGCCCCGAGTTGAAGCGCGCTAGCGATGTGACGTTGTTCGGATCGAACTTGGCGTATACGCGTGGAGACTCGGATCCTGTCTCGAGGTACATCACAGCGCCTCGGATCCAGGGCTCCTGCCCGGCCGACACCTCGCCTTTTCGGTCGAAGTACCATGTCGGCTCTACCAGTGTTCTCACAACATCCGGGTAGTCCCGCTGTAGGACGTTATAGACGTGGTGAGTGGAGGCGATATCTGACTCGCCGCCGGATAGCGATTTCGCGATACACAAGAGGCCGACCATGTCCCCAGCGTCCGTGTGGAAGTACTGTCTTGGGAGGGTTAGTTTAGTTTTGACATGCAATGGGAATCTGGAGACATACCTAGCATTCGTGCGATATATACGGACTTTGTGCGTTTGGGTTGGATCTTCACCAAGGTCTTTGACATGGCCGAGTACATGGCCCCGTCCGTTCTGACTGAGGAAGTATCCCAGGTACGTTCCGAGGCCCATATAGGCAACGGCGGATTTATGCAGGCCCCATTCCCTCACGGGTAGGTTCCTGAATCGGAAGAAGCCCTTCCCATCTAGTAAATCCATGCGTAGTGCGTCCATTCTTTCCGACAAGACAGGGAGTGGGAAGAGAGCGCGGGTTATACCCGTCAACGGGGTCCCAGACTCAATAAACCCGTCCGAAGCGGCGCCGATTTCAGCGACTTCGTCGGCTGTGAATGAATGAGTCCAGCGGTCTGGGTCATCGCGATACTCGGCGGCGTCCCAGACTGTTGGACCGGTCATCTGTTTAGGAAAGTCCTCGTAGGGACGGACAAGGGAGTAGGTTGGTGCATGCTGTCCTGAGGTTTTAAGCCCATCGGGGAACGCAGACAGAGAGTCTTGGCTCGTGGTAATGGTAGAAGACATTGTGGACAGATTGTGAATCTCGTTCATGACTGAAGTGATGAGGGGTTTTATACCATATACCATGCTCGGTAATGTCGTCGGCTGGAGCGTAGCTTGGAGTCCGTCAGTCGGACTCTGTCCGTCTCCAACTCGTACAGCATAGCCGATGGCCCAAGCGACGGACCGACATTGCAACTCGTCGAACAACCGGAACTCAGGACTTCATCCGGGAGCTTGGAATGATCAGACCTCATATATATCGTACATATCGCATATTCCGAGCTTTCAAGTTTTTCCCAGCACAGAAGGCATACTGACTGTTGAGCCATACTATGTGCGCACTGCAAAGCGCGGAAGCGATGGCCCTCCCGATGGGCACAATTCTATCACGCCATTGAAACTAAACCACAGCAATTCGGATTGGACTTGATTGGTTCTAGCACTCATCCTGCATTCGGGCAGAATTGTGCATAGACAGAGTGAATTGCTCGTTGGTGTCGCGACAAGCGTGGACTTATTTCTGGGTATGTGGGACCACTGGAGATTTGCCCTAAACACCTGGACAGGATATCCTTTAGGCCTAATCTAGGTTCTTATCGCTCATCTATAGACCCTACGCTCAATGTGGCTTAGGATTCATTTCGATCAAGCCGCTTTACAAAGATCAAGAAAGCCAAGGCTGAGCTGTGCTCGCATTCTAAACGAGCACCAATCATATCACGAGTAGCCAAGAGTATACACGAGCGTCATGGAGCATCTCGCATTCTCGTTTATCTTCTTGATAGCTCTATTACCAAATAGAACGAGTGCGACGGCTGTGTTTTAGGCAGAAATACAAACCCCTTGGCCTCCGGCGAAGCTTGAGTATATAAACCTCTCTCTCGGGCCATGAACAAAACAAAACATCAAACTCACTACCAACCACCAACCACCAACATGATCATCCCACGCGATACCCCCACAGAAGACTCAGACTCAGACTGGAGCGTCTACTTCTACACGCCCTCCCTCCCCGCCTCAATCATCTTCGCAGCCCTCTACACCATCCCCTTCTGCTACCACGCCTACATCTCCTACACGGCCTACAGCGCCCCCCCGAGAACAAAATACTTCCGCTACAGCTACTCAGCCCCGCTCCTGATCGCCGCCCTCGTCGAGGTCAACGGGTATGGGCAGCGCGCGGGGTCGACGCAGAACGTCCAGGATGTCGGGCTCTTTGCGACTAGTCAGACGATGATTGTTCTTGCGCCGGTGCTTGTTTGTGCGTCGTTGTATATTCTGCTGAGTCGCGTTATTCTTCTTGCTGCTACCCGAAGCCAATCTCGGTCCTTGTCCTCTGTGGAGGGGATGGAGGGCATGGAGGTAGACGAACGAGCTTCAACTCCAAGGATCCTCTTCGGCGCGTTGAAAGTGACCAGCCTCCCGAGGATCTTCATCGCGTTAGATATAGGCGCGATGCTCACGCAGGGAGGGGGCAGCGGGATTGCGGCAGCGGGGGAATGGGAAGGGAGCCTGGAGAGGATCGGAACGGGCGTGCTGATCGGCGGATTAGCATTGCAGGTTGCGACATTCAGCGTCTTCCTCATCGTGGTCGTGAAGTTCCACCGAGATGCGCTACGGACTGCCCCTGCTGACGGGGCCCTGGACGAGGGCATGAGAATGGTTCTGAGAGGTGTTTACATTGCCGGGTTTTTCATCATGGTACCCCCCCTCCACTGCAACTGCAACTGCAAGCATACACAACAGACAACAGACAAAGCTAACCAAGCTGGTCCCAGATCCGCTCGATCTTCCGACTCATCGAATTCGCCCTCGGCACAGACTCGTACATCATGACGAACGAATGGCCGATCTACGTCCTCGAGGGGGTGCCCATGTTCATTGCGTTTATGGTGCTTGGCTGGTATCACCCGTCGCGGTGGCTTTCGGCGGCGATTGCGGGGGAGTCGAAGGCCGGGGCTTGGCTTGATAGGCATCGGCGGAGGAATTTGCCAGGTGGGGAGGATACCCGGGAGAAACGGCGGGCGAGCCGGTCAAGGAGTCGACGGGGTGCTAGAGCGTTGTAGGGGTTGATTGTTGTTGAATGGGTTGTTGAATGGGGCTTGGGGGTGGTCGTGGGAGGGGCCGTCAGAACACACACAAATCGAATAGAGATTAACCTGAAATTTCCAACAGTATCTCGCTATTGGCAAAGCCAATCGTAAATGGTCCTTTGAATGCCTCTTTCTAAATGCTTTCTGACTGTATCTTCAGAATACTACAAACACAGCAATCCTGTCCTTGCGATAAACAAGACAAATCCTAGTTTGTAGCATTGATTGATCATCGCACTGTAAGTCCATGGCGCAATCTCTTTAGAATTCTAGTACACTTCACAAGGCCTTGACAATCAAAACCAGAGCCACAACCAGATTCTCCTTGGTAGACCAACCAAGGCCTTCCAAAAGAACATGCGTTTCGCTGCATGGAGATACCTCCTGTTATGAAAGCGCCTCAGGGGAATGGGAGCGATAGATGAAGGTATAGCGACTGCAATACGTTGCCGATAGAACTAGGTGGTAGAGAACAACTGAAGGGGTAATTATATTGAGATAGATGGAGAAC